>OX336400.1:9424975-9814330 GCA_946902985.2 Meconema thalassinum
ATCTGGTTATTAATACCGAAGACCGTTCGAAGAATGGGTACTTCTGCTAGTATTGAATAAGTTTCAAGTTGTTATAGCATTTTTTTACAATAAAAAAGTTTATTGAAATATGATCCTTTTATAAAATATGTTTAATTTTGAAATATAAATTGTTCATAATGAAGCTACTATTACAAGGGTTATTGCACAGAAATTTCGAAATTCTCCGGTTATTAGTTTTGTCCTGACGTATGTACCTTTAACCCTCAAAGTAGACACTTCGAAGCCATGCCCTGAACAAACGAACAGTCTATATTTTACAAAAGTGGCATATAACAAGTCCCGAAGACCTATATACTAGATTAAGAAGAAAAAATAAAATTAAAAAAATATTTTATTTTTTGGTAGCACAGCCTTAATGCTGTGGAACTCGTAATTTTCCAAAGTGAAGAAAATACATGAATTTTGTCATGTTAAATAAATATATGGAGCCAATTTCTATTTTGAAGACCAGGAGTTCTGGTCCCTGTTATGCCAGCACCTTTTTCCAGACTTTTGGCAGGGAACTATAAAAGCCACAGCTATGAATTTAAAAGTGCAAGTAATTTCCAGTGGGTAATAAGTGTATTACCTAGGTATATTATTTCAAGGAAGTCCTGTAATATCTATGCTCCAAACAAATATTCACTTCACCTGCTTCTTGAGGGTCATGCTCGTCTACAAATAATTGGGGTATGATTTAAGTAGATAAGATTTCTTTGAAATATCCTGTTTAAAGCATGAATTACTGTATTTTGTAGCCCAGGAGGAATGTTGTTTCAAGCTGGGCTATGTTGAAATTTGTTAGATTTTCTGGTGCGCGCGAGTTTTACTGAAAGCCCTTTTTGATAGTTGGCAGGTATGGTTGTAGGATCTAATCCTGGCGCAGTCAATATACTTTCGAGGGTGTGCAAATGCGAAGAAGCCATGTCGGTAGATTTACTGGGACGTTAAAGATGCCCTTCGTTGCAAAGTTCCTGCAGCCCGGTGTCTCTGAAAACTGCACTAGTTAAAAGATACGTAAACCCAATAACGTTACTATAAAAAATAGTTAATTTTGGCACAAAAGAAAGCTAAATTTGGACAAAGTAGATGAAAACCCTGATAAGTGCTGTTTATCACTTTCATTGCTATCTTATCTATGCCTAAGCCTCACGAGCAAATTGAAATGTTCATGAATTATACCAAACTTAAACAATATAGTGTCTGCTAAGGGTATTTTAGCAACCTTAAAGAGCTTGGAGTTGCACAGATTTTTCTGTTATTATTGTTGCCATGTTTATAGAGCATGTCCCACGGTAACTTGACTGACAGCACAATGTTGATTGATACTATTCAGGTTCAAGAATACCATCGTCTAAAAGAGGAAGCAGGCAAGCGTTCAGCCATGTATCTCCAACAACTGGATTCAGTCAACCGAGAGCAAAAATCCGACCAAGATCGGCTAGATAATGAGGGTCGCAAGAAATCTGAGATCGACAACAGACTCTTACAGAAAACACATGAGAAGGACGAGGCTGTGAAGCGGATCGAGAAGTTAGCAGAGCACATCAAGTAAGTATGCTCATTCTATTCCAGGGTGTCCAACAGTCTGGACTTGGAAATCTCGGGTAGTTTCTGTCAAGCTGAAAGGCATAGAATCAAAATGTTTTTGAAAAAAAAAACGTGTTTTGTCCGTTGAGCCATTATATATTAACACAAAATGTGATAATGCCACAAGGACAAGGATTTTATTGCTTTGGAGTGGAGTTTTGACTCCCGTGGTGCACTGGCTTGCTCGTGACATAGTTACACATGTAGCGAAACGTCTTGCAAGGCCTTCTCAGTGCGTCTTGGTAGGTGTACCTTTACCAACTGAAGAGCCCAATTGGTACACTGTGTTGAGTTATGCCAGACATTTTTATCACATTTTGTGTTAATAATCGAAGGCATAGTACGTTGAGCGTTGGCCTTCAAAACAAGAGGTAGTCTGGTTTGATTCCGGCTTTGTCTGGTGCCTTCTAAGGGTGTTTAAGTGTATTAACTTGGTGTTGGTAGATTTACAGGCACGTAGAGATCCTTCAAGACAAAATTCTGCCATCTCTGCAGTTGAAAGGGACATTATTCCGAGAATTTCTTTGTACATGGGAATGTCAGAAACTTTCAACATTTTTCTAGGAAACTGAAACGAGGTGGACAGTATTGGACAGGAAAAGGCAAGCAGAGGAAGGGATTAAAGGACAAATACAAAAATAAGGGCATGGGATATTCACACTTTCAGTCGATAGCTCTTTTCCTGAGAATCTAGAAATTGCTCACTAGTTTATTCTAAATACCAGAACTGACCATGGGGTCAATATAGCTCCACACCTAGTGATGTGGGCTGGGTAAATACCCAGTGGGGAGGTAAATATAAATTGGGTATTTACCCAGGAATTTTCCCAGTGGTCATTTAAATACCCAAAATAGGGTATTTTCAGTTTTTTGAGCTATGTACAGCACTCTTTGATGTGTTGATGAAGTGTTGAACAAACAAGGACTGAAACACAGGTATTTCATGCCTTAAATTGAAATCAGGAACAATATTGATCCTTCAAAACTAAAAGAAAAGGAAAATGGACGTCCAGGTATTTTTGAGTATTTATATGTTTTGGCACTGTAACCTTAACCTAAACTAAAGTAAAATATTGGATGAAACCTTTTGGTTGTTTTGTGTTATAAATTTTTAATAAATACCAACATATTGAGAAGGTCGAGTTTTATTACGGTACTGGAAATGAGCAACAAAGATGTGGGTGGGAAAAGCTACTTTTGTAGTGATAAGAGTAGGCTATATGCATATTAATTGAAATGTGTATGCCAAAACTCAAAAGGTAATAAAATATATTCAATAGAAAGGACATTTGAAGAAATGAAAAAAAAAAAAAAAGCTTAGTAAAAGTGCTTTAAGTTATTTTTCATTCAATTTTAAATATAAAAAAAATATTACGATAATTTTTAAAACCATACTCTAAATAATATAAAAGCATGTCAGGAAGTTTTTGTAGTATGTGGGCTCTATAATGGTGAAGAAGTATGCCAGCAAGCATGTGAGTTGGCAACACTGCTCAGCTCATCCTACCCAGAATTCAAACACACTGTACTTCCCTCCCATTCTCTATTTTTTGTTTGATGTCTACTGTACTTAACCTAACATTTTCAGTGTAGTGGAGATGTTAGTTTATATCTCCTGATCTAATTCCGAATTCTAATTCTGTTTTAAGTCCCATCATCATCTTGCACAGTTTCCAGCCACTGGCTGGGTCTGTTTGGAACACAAGCCTCTCCGTCTTCTGTCTTCCCACCATCTCTCAGCCTCCACCCTTGTCCAGTCTTCTCCTCTCTTCTTCACGCTTTCTTCCACCCCCTTCAGCCACCTGTCTCTCGGTCTCTTTCCTTCCCACTTCGTCTCGTGTACTCTCTTGGGTATCCTCTTCTCCTCCATTCGTTTTACATGTCCATACCATCTAAGTCTAGATTTATTGTCTGAAAAACAAAATAATGTAACGGAAAATATTTTGGTCGTACAAGAGAAAGAATTTCAGTTGCATTTTTTTTTTTGAAGAATTCGTTAATTTCTGAGAATGTTGTATTTTGACTCTCAATAATTAAGGAGGGTTGCTATAAGCGATTTCCAAGAATTTTGTATTTGGCTCTCGAAAATTAATGGGGGATACTATAGGTGAGGGGGTCCTATAGCCGAGTAAGTACGGTTTATTGTAATGTCCTTCTCTGCTTTGTCTCCCAGTAGGCTCCCCCTCCCTATCTATATTTTCCTTTTTGATCTGATATCATAGCCGGTAATTGATTGTTCCATTCAGAACGAGCGAGTCTGCGCTGGAGGATCAACGGCGACTACGTGAGGACCTGCAGACAGATGTGGGCACGTCCAAGGAGAGGGTCTTGGAACTTCAGAAGGAACTGGAGAGCGTGGTAGAGCAGCTGGGTGATGCCCGTGTGGACAAACACGAGGACTCACGACGCAAGAAGAAGCAGGAGATAGTGGAGAACTTCAAGAGGCTCTATCCAGGTGTGGTGAGTAGAGCTTCTCAGACTATGAAAATATGTGGTGAGCTACCGAAAATTGGTTGAAAGTGTACCGCCCCTACGAATAAGAACGAGTACAGCCCCCTTTAGTGTCCCTGAGCCTAGATTTGTTGATGCTACATTAAGACCCAGGGAAAGGGGGACGTGAATAGAATGTTCAGGGAGTGGAGCTCTGGAACTTACCCAAAGGGTGGTTTAGGGATGCTGGCTACTGGAATAATGAATTAAAAACCAAATTAAAACAACATGTATTCAAATAAGGGGTATTCAATAGGGGGCTGGGGCACACAGAGAAATACACTAGGCCTAATACAATTTGGGAGGAAACAATGACACCCCTGGTCAGAACTGGGACAACACGAGGCCCCGAGATATGCATAAGGCAAGAGAATTAACCCCTCAAGCCGGTTGGCCGTACACTGTACGTCCGCTGGACTCTACTCGTTCAGCCGGTTCGACGTACCACAAACGTCGTGTGCAGGCGGAAGTTAGAATGCCTATTACGCATGAAACCCTGCTGCTTCGCCGGATCTTCTTTCACGTTATAAACCGAGAAGTTATGTACCTGCATGCCATCTCTGTTTCATAATTAGAACTAATACGAAGTTGATCGATATCCGTTGCTTTTGACGACTCATATCGATCAGCGAAGGAACATGAAACGCGCTCTATTGAGTTTCATGTTAGTTGCTTTAGAAGGTACCACATCTTTTCCTGCCATCTCGAGATTGTTTTGTGAACTATCTCTAACTTGACAGTTTTAGTCACTTATGAAGGGGAAGCACCGATAGCAATTACTTATGCTTCGTAGGTTAGAGGCTACTCAGTCGCAGATGAATAATTGCCGGACTGTCTCATTCTCTTATGGGTGCAGATATTATTGGTTTGATAGATGACAGTAGTGGAAGTGATGTATAGGGAGCGATATGCACAGCATGATGTTATTGGAGAAGTGGGAGACAGCCCAGACGAAGAAGAAATAGCTTCAGCTGTAATAACTAAGACTTCGTCACAAGCACACAAAAGATCCTCTTCATGGGTATGCCGGGTTCAAGAAGGCATTTCATTTTTTTTTTTTTGCTGCTTTCGACAATGTGATTGAACTAGTTTGAGAAACAAATATGTAGGCCTACGCGGCAGTATGTATGGTGGCGCGCCCTTGAAACCAAGGTCGCGCGCCAGGAAGTGAGTCAGTGACAGGGGTCAATATTTATGTGTTCTTGTGGCTTGTATTGTTGATGGGGATAATGCAGAAACCTACCCTAAAGAGCTATTACACCCCTATATTCCCTCAAACAATGCCAAGGAACAGGTTTGAAATAATATTGCGATATTTACATTTTGTTGACAATTCGACACGGGATGCATACACGGCGCCTAAAAAGCTTTTCAAAATTCAGCTTTTCCTGGAAATTATACCCAAAAATATGTATATATGTAGATTGAACATTATCATGTAAATATCTTGCTTTCATTGTAAATATACCTGAAACAAATACCAAAAGTGGAACTTATCAAATTATTATACTTTTGTAAATATTGCGTGTGATTATGGACAACCCTGAAGAGCAGTCATCACATATATTACTGAGAAACATTGGACATGATTTCGGTAAGTAATCCTAAAAATGTCATTACGTTATATTTCGTAGATTTAACATTATTAATTTTTTACCGTGTTGGTGTCCAAACCTCTGCTGAGCTTCAATTTAAATACCGCCGGAGAAGTGAAAACCTCCGGATTAAATAGCCGGCCTGAGGGGTTAAGTTCCCATAAAACATCAAGATCAAGCAAACACTTAAATAAACGCCAGCACAGGCGTATCAACAGGACGTGGTATCTGAAACCACAGAAGCTACATTTAATCAGCACGTCATGTGACTTCAAAAACAAGGGGAATTGACTGCAATGCAAATAAACAGATTGGAGCACCAAGCTCCTCGTGATATTAGAGACTATATTGCATCAGTAGCAATATGAAGAACCATAACCTTTAGGGCTGAGATCTGCCCGCGTGCTCATGCATGTCAATAATAACTCATGACCAGTACGACAATTGGAGGGGTATGCCGCACTAATTTATATATTTCCCCAGCCCGAAATATATAAGATGAAACATTTCACATTCTTAATAATCTAGGGTTGTCCATCTAAAAATAATAAGGATTACAGTAAGTTACGTTGGCGTCCTCTTAACGGCCACATGAGCAAGCAACAGTTTATGGACACGATGCTTCATACCCGCACTTGAAGCTAGCAAGACAAATCTAACTCATACATTCTTTTTATCTTCTAATTACAGCATGCTTAGCGTCTGTGTTTGGCGGGTAAATGTCAGTATCGGAATTCAAGAAGGGAGGAGCGCGACACCTAGCTTGACTCTAAGGCGCCTTCAGACAAGGCCACTCAAGAAGCGCTTCCGTTCATAAATACTATAGATAAATGGGAGCGTTCACACAGCCACCCCTACAGAAGAGTGGCGCAGGAGACGGTGTGTGTAGTTTACTTCGCTGATGGTGGTGGTCACAAAAAGTAGCGCTTCTGTTTGCGAAACCAGGAACTATATTAAAACTCAGTAATTCTTCTAGGTTTGTGCCATGTCTCGTGTGGGGTTTCGCCTAAGACACTAAGCTGGCTCATCAGCGGGCTCCCGGGCCCCCACAGGAGTGACGAACTGCGCGCTACCTCCCTAGGACACCAAGCTGGCTCATCAGCGGGCTCCCGGGCCCCCACAGGAGTGACGAACTGCGCGCCACCTCCCTTTATATTAGGTGCAACTGCACCACTTGACGTCCTGTGGGGGCCGGGCGGGAACACCAAGAGCCCGCCGATGAGCCAGCTTGGTGTCCTAGGCGAAACCCCACACAAGACACGGCACAAACCTAGAAAAATTACTGAGTTTTAATTCACCGGCCGTGAAAGCGAATATACCATCTTTTTAGGAACTTTATTGTTGGTTTCAGACAAGGCTGCAGCCACGCCACTAATTTAGTGGCTCATACGTAGCGCTACTAACATGGTCGTGTTTTTTGATATTCCCATGTTCCTATTATTTCATTTTTCTGCGGGCCATTGATGATGATACCATCTAAAAGCTCTTGAGATGAATTTTTTGGACACTCAAAGAACTTTTCGTCCTCCTGTTGTAGATCATCGAATGTGGTGTAGAACAGTCCTCAATCTGTCTTTCTAAAACCAATGGATGGACCCAGAATCTTCTTTTTTCCCGTTGAAGTCTCTTTCTCCTCCGTATGCAGAGCATGGCAAGAATTATATCACCTTATACATCCATGTTTACTGGAAAACTGACTAGTTCTCCGGCGGGTTTCAAACACCAAGGCTTGGTAGAAGTGCCACAAACGCTTGGTGGCGCTACCAGTGCACCACGAAGCAGCACTGCTAAGTAGCCTCGTCTGGAGGGGCCCTAATAATGCCTGCACTGAAAGATTTCCCTTGCAATCTTTGAAATTCGCTTATGTACAGTATTTAAAAGAGTTAGTCTGAAAAATTCTTCGAGTCTTGATTGTTTGTTGATAATAAACAATAATTAAGACATGAGGGATACTTCAGAATGTAAGTTGATTTAGAATTAATTTCAATGCATTCATGAACGTTCGAAGACATTTATGTTTTTCAAACCGACATCGGTTTATTTTATCTACTAAATTTGTTATTGTTTAAGGGCTAATTATTTATGTTTGTTTTTAATGGACTGAACCCATAATATTGGCTAGGTGCATCAAGTAACATTGTCAATATGAGACCAAATAAGATGTGTGTTTTCCAGTTTGACCGTATGATCAACATGTGCCAGCCAGTGCACAAGCGCTACAACGTCGCCATTACCAAGGTGCTGGGCAAGTACATGGAGGCCATCGTGGTGGACACGGAGAAGACAGCTCGACAGTGCATCCAGTACCTCAAGGAGCAGATGTTGGAGCCCGAGACATTCCTGCCACTGGACTACATCCAAGCCAAGCCTCTAAAGGAGAGACTGCGGTAACTTGATTTGTGTATTATGATATGAAAGGTGGTTTTTAGAAAATTGTATCAGAAAGTATGCAAGCCTACAGCTTTAAACTATGCACACGTATAGTACCTGACATTCTATATTAATTTGGAGTAACTTATATACGTCAGTGCTACCAACATGATTCTAAGCCTGCTGAGAGGTCATCATCATCTTGCACAGTTTCCAGCCACTGGCCGGGTCTGTTTGGAACACAAGCCTCTCCAACGTCTTTTGTCTTCCCACCATCTCTCAGCCTCCACCCTTGTCCAGTCTTCTCCTATCTTCTTCATGCTTTCTTCCACTCCCTTCAGCCACCTGTCTCTCGGTCTTCCCCTCGGTCTCTTTCCTTCACACTTCGTCGTGTACTCTCCTGGGTATCCTCTTCTCCTCCATTTGTTTTACATGTCCATACCATCTAAGTCTAGATTTCTCTATACCATCCTGTAATGGTCCCTCCTTCATTAATTCTCTGGTCCTCTCATTTCTTATTCTGTCCATCTTTGTAGCTCCAATACTGCTTCTCAAGAACCTTATCTCACTGGCCTGTATTTTGCTCTTCTCCCTTCCTTTCATAACCCAGGTCTCCGAGGCATACGTCAGGATAGGGACATAGTACGTCCGATATATGATCTTTTTGCTGTTCTTAGGGACATCCTTGCTCCATAACATGCATCTCACACTCCTCCGGAATGCTTCTGCCTGTCTCCCCCGCTCATTTATTTCTCTATCGTTTCTTCCATTATCTTGTATCCGGCTTCCCAGATACTTGAAACTCTCCACTATCTTCAGCTGTTCCCCAACAATTGTTGTTCCCGTTGTGGTTCTTTCCTTCTTCCTTGTTGTGATCACCATCTCACTCTTATTTATGATAAATTTCATCCCATATCCTTGTATTATTCCTTCCCACATGTCCAACTGTTCCTGTACCTCCTCCTCCTTGTTTCCCCAAATCATCAAATCATCTGCAAACACCATTGCTTTCATCTTTCCCTCCCCAATTACTTGTGCCACTCGGGTCATTATGTCATCCATCACCACAATGAAAAGTAACGGTGACAGTGCACTTCCTTGTTTCAGGCCGTTTCTCTGTTCCAACCAGTCCGATCTCTCTCCTCCCACTTTCACACAGCTCACGCTTCCCTTGTACATCTCCTTTATCCTCTTTATAGTCCATTTCTCTACTCCTCTATCCTCCAGGGACTTCCATACTTTGTTTCTGCATACACTGTCATATGCTTTCTCAATATCCAGGAAAGCCATCAGTAGATCTGTTCCATACTCATAGTGCTGTTCTTGTAACTGCCTTACAGCAAAAATCAAATCCACTGTGGACCTTCCTGCTCTGAAGCCATGTTGTTCTTCCCTCATCCCTCCTTCTATCCTTGTCCTAATTCTCCTTTCCAAAACTTTCTCAAACATCTTTGCACAATGACTCATCAGTGTTATTCCCCGATAGTTTCTGCAATCTGTTCTACTACCTTTCTTGAAGATCGGGACAATTATTCCTTTTTTCCAGTCCTCTGGGGTCTTCCTTTCCTTCCATGCTGTCCTCATCACTCGGTACAACCATTGTATCCCCACCTCTCCTGCTGCTCTCACCATCTCCACACTCAACTCATCCACACCCGGTGCCTTGTGATGTGTAAAAATTATTGCAATACATGTGTGTTTGCAGGTCAATCAAGGATCCTAAGAATGTCCGTCTCCTGTTCGATGTGCTGCACTACAATCCACCCGACATCAAGCGAGCTGTGCTCTTCGCAACCAACAATGCTCTAGTTTGTGAGTCTCCCGAGGATGCCATGAAAGTAGCTTACGAGATGGACAAGAACAGATATGATGTAAGTAATTACGAACTAAGCCATCACTTAACACACCACCATCCTGTTGATTGGATTGCCCACCTTTGAAAACTGGTTTATAATTACATGCAAATACTTAAATCCTGTTCCAAACACTGATCTGATTGCTGGAAATTCCTGGCATCTTGTCCCTAACACTCCTGTGCTTACTTTGGACTAAAGTCGGTCCTCTGCTTGAAATTGTTTCCGGATGCTTGTGACAATGTTGCCATCAGCAGACACTAGGCAGAACTTATTGACTAAAATACATTACGTGTGGATAATTACCTGAAAGTTACATGCAACATGGGCTATGAAATGCCTACTATTCATCATCATCATCTTGTATAGTTTCCAGCCCCAGGCTGGGTCTGTTTGGAACATAAGCCTCGCCACTTGGTCCTTTCTTCCCACCACCTCTCCACTGTCACTCTGGTCCAGTCCTCGCCTCTCTTCTTGACACATTCCTCCACTCCTTTCAGCCATCTATCTCTTGGTCTTCCCCTTGGTCGTTTCTTCTGCATCTGCATCTCATGTATCCTCTTGTGAATCTTGTTCTCTTCCATTCTCTTTAAGTGTCCATACCACCTCAGTCTTGATGTCTCAATCCTACCTTGCAAGGGCTCCTCTTTCACCATTTCCCTGACCCATTCATTCCTCACCCTGTCTCTTCTTGTTACTCCGATCCTACTTCGCAGGAACTTCATTTCACTTGCCTGTATTCTGCTTATGTCTCTTTTCTTCATTATCCACATTTCTGAAGCATAGGTCAGTATCGGGATATAGTAGCTTCTGTATAACACTTCCTTGCTTTCTGGTGGGACATCTTTATTCCACACTAAGCTCCTAATGCTTCTGCCTGTCTGCCACGTTCCGTAATCTCTTTGTAATTTCTCCCATTTTCCTCCACTATACTTCCTAAGTACTTGAGACTTTCCACCTTCTTCAGCTGTCCACCTCCAAGTGTTATCCCACTCATTGGTCCGTCCCTTTTCCTGGTCGTTAACAGGATCTCACATTTACTGATGTTGAACTTCCATCCATACTCTCCCACTGTTTCTTCCCAAGCTTTCATTTGCTCCTGATCTTCTCCTATCTTTCCTGCTGCCCGTGTCATTACCTCGTCCATAACCACAATAAAGAGAAGGGGTGACAGTGCACTTCCCTGTTTCAGTCCACTCATTTGTCTGAACCAGTCTGTTCTTTCCCCTCCAACTTTCACAAAACTCACACTTCCACAATACATCTCCTTCACTCTGCCTACAGTCTCTTTTTCCACTCCCATGTTTTCCATTGCTTTCCAAACCTTCTCCCTACACACACTATCATAGGCCTTTTCGATGTCCAGGAAGGCCATCAACAGATCCTCTCCAAATTCGTAGTGGTGTTCCTGGAGCTGTCTCACTGAAAATATGAGATCCACTGTTGATCTCCCAGGTCTGAATCCATACCGTTCCTCTCTCAATTTTCTCTCCACTTTGGCTCGTATTCTACTTTCTAATATCTTTTCATATATCTTGGCACAGTGAGGTATGATTGTGACTCCCCTGTACTTTCTGCACTCCTTTCTGCTTCCTTTCTTAAATATTGGGACAATTAATCCTTTCTTCCAATCTTCTGGGGTCTTTTTCTCCTTCCATACCACCCTCATCACACGGTACAGCCACTGTTTCCCAACCTCCCCTGCTGCCTTCACCATTTCAACACTCGCTTCATCCACACCCGGTGCCCTTCCTCCTTTCATCTTGTCTATAGCCATTTCCAGTTCTCTCCAAGTCAGGTCCTTTTCCATTCCTGAGTTGTGTTCTCCATCTTCCAACACGTTGTCTACGTTGCCTACTATTGATGTATGTTAATGGTTCATGGACATTCTCAATCTCCTGTAGGCGGCTTCGGTGGCGTAGTTGGTAGCATGCTGAGTTTCTATGCTGAAGATAGCGGGTTCAAACCCGGCCGAAGCCGTCGGATTTTTTAAGAGCGTTAAAAATCCCTCAGTATGCCTTCCTTCGGAGGGGAAGTAAAGCCGGCGGTCCCATGTCATAGATTTATGGCATGTTAAAGATCTTTCCACTAATTACACCTGTGTGAAACTAAATTGGATAGGTTAAGAATGTAAACAACGCTCTTAGGTTGCTACGTTCGTTGCCAAGAGCCGACTGCGGTGGCGTCTAGTAGCTAGTTCTGAACTAGGCCTAGTAGTCATTGACGGTGGCGTTTGGCAGCAAAAGTAGGAACTATTTGAAAATTCAAAGTTGCAGTCCCTACTTGAATTAAAAAAACAGATACACACACTAATACAGTCATCACAATTAACACCGGTTATCGGACAGATTCTACACACACCCAAAGTACACGGGGCTACATGACCGCGTTGTCGCAGCCCCTATACTAAGGAACCAACCAACCAACAAATTTCTATCGTTCACCTCAGCTCAGGGTTGGTCCCCATCCAAGCTGCAATCAGCCATGGAACGTGATTTTGGGCTTGTAAGCAATACCGTCCTTAAGCCTTGGTTGTTTGAGAATATGGTGCATTATACATCCTTCCCTATGGACGCCAAATTGGCAGATGAAAGGCTAAAGGAAGTAAGAGACTTCCATTACTTAGGTAGCAAAATAACCAGTGATTGACAAAGCAAATAGGGTATAAAAAAGTCCTCTCGGCACGCCGGAAGGCGGAGGTAGATTTCACCGGACAAACTTGGGTATAGGCGAAAATAGGCAGAATATGCAGGTTTTCGTGGAAGGATCAGACCTTATTTATTGCGAGAAAGTATTTTATAATTGGAGATTAATTAACTTGGTTTTTCGTCATTTTATGCATGTTTTAAACATTTTATTGTCTTATGATGACGGTAACCTTCTTGTCATTTGGAGTCCATTTTTAGCCTACTTTTCACATTTTGCAAAAATGAGGAAAGAGTAGACTTATGAGATCGGGCAAATGTGTGTCTGTCCTTCTGTCCTGTCTATCTGTCTGTCTGGCTGGCTGTGTGAGTGTCCCCCCTATCAACTCCTAAACGGCTGCAGCAATCGAAACAAAATTTGGTAGGAGTAGAGATTTATACCTGAATATCTCACGGCCATATTTGAAAATGATGTCAATGCTACCAACTGCTGAAAAATCGCAATTCAAATTAGAGTTCCATGTTGGATATCTTGGAAGGTATGAATGGAAGCTATTTCAAAATTGGCACACGTATAGATAATAATATTGCAGTTTACCGTATATACTCGAATACCACCCGCACATTTTTAAACAAAATCGGACGTGAAAAATTGGGGTGCGGGTCTTATTTGAGTCATCCTGATTTTAAAGATTTAAATTGCCCGCCATACGCGATATCGGGTGTTGCGAGTATCCGCTAGATGGTGCTAACCTTCTTCCGGCTATCACTTTGTTTTTCCGTAAGCAGGCGGCGTCTTACAGTCTCGCGCACGTTTTCCGAGTGTAAACATGAGTTCTATGAAGCGTAGCGGTCGTTTACTGTGAGTGAGAAGCTGAAAGTTGTGAGGGAAGCTGAAATTATTGGAAATCGTGCCGCCGGTAGGAAATATGATATTGACGAGTCATGTATTCGCGATTGGAGAAAGAAAAAAAAACTTGTTGCTAACAAGTAGTGGTACTCGTAGAACTTTCCGCGGACTAAGTGTACAGTTTCCGGAAATTGAAAAACAACTTTATAAATACGTAACAGAAAGGCGGAAATTGGGAAATGGGGTGTCGACCGAAATGTGTCAATTAAAGGCATTACAGATCGCGAAGGAACTTTCTACGGTAGGGTTTAAAGCAAGCCGAGGATGGATTCAAAATTTTTATAAAAGAAATGGGTTGAGCATACGAAGGCGTACCAATTTCGCAGCGTCTTCCTGGTGCCTATGAAGAAAAGTTAGTTTCCTTTCAGCGTCACATAATTAAGTTGCGGAAGGAAAATTCATATTTGCTTTCCCAAATTGGTAATGCAGATCAGACGCCAGTCTACTTTGAAATGCCACTGGACAGTACTGTGAATGTTAAGGGATCTAAAAGTGTGACTATCAGAACAGGTGGTAATGAGAAACAACGGTGCACGGTAATGTTGTGTATACTCGCTGACGGAACCAAACTCCCGCCGTACGTTGTTCTCAAGCGAATGACTCTTCCAAAAAATATACCCGCTGGTGTTATCGTTAGAACTCAGGACTCTGGTTGGATGGACAGTTCACTGGTGGAAGACTGGTTAAAGTGTGTCTGGCAACGTCGCCCTGGTGCTTTGTTACGACGAAAGAGCTTGCTTGTTCTGGACAGTTACCGCGGACATACAACAGACGCTGTGAAGAAATTCGTCAAGGATGGGAAAACCGACCTAGCAATCATCCCGGGTGGGATGACGTCTATGCTACAGCCACTGGATGTCTGTGTGAACCGACCGTTCAAAGCAGCCTTGAAACAGCTGTATACGGAGTGGATGGCGGCCGATAAGCACACACTGACCCCAACTGGTCGTATTCAACGCCCGGAAGTTCAGCTGCTCTGTTCGTGGATTTTGACGGCATGGAATCGTATCTCGGGAGATCTCATACGGAAGAGCTTCAAGAAATGTAGTATTTCTAATGCTATGGATGGCAGTGATGACGACATTTTGTGGGAAAGTGATGGTGAAAAAAGTTCCGAAGTTGGTACTTCGGATGACGATGAATGAAGTGTTTGTGTCTTTTATTTGTATTTTTAATTGTTTCTGTGTGTTATTTTAGGACGACTTCAGAACTGTTGGAAACTATTTTGTAGAAATGCTATTTTGTTTATTTAGTAAAGATTGTAAATAGTTTTGAGTAAATTTTTTTTTTTTTTTTTAATTTTGTTCTTCAAAATCAGGGTGCGGGTCTTATTCAGGGGCGGGTCGTATTCGAGTAAATACGGTAATTTCCAGGAGGCCATACTTGGCAGTGTTGCCAAAATGATTATAAGCCTGCTGATAGGTCCAAATTTTAAATGCATATAACTTCTACACTATCAATTGGATTTCAACCAAATTTCGTATGTGCTATGTGTACATAAACAGATATGACTGAGCATATTCTTAAGAGCCACCAGGGCTGCCAACTGTTAATAAATGCTCTCAATTGTTTTTATCCAAATACCCATATACAGTAAAACTTCACTTATACGATTTTCAAGGGACCAAATGAAAAAAACGTATAAGCGTGAAAAACGCGTAAATGAAAGTCGGTAAATAAAAACTGCAAAATGTATGTGACATTATGGGTTATACAGGGACTTGGTGTTATATGCGACGTGGACCCTCGCTCGCGCCCCCCGCGAGCCGGTCTCCCGTCAGGCACTTTGCAGTAATGCCATGGAACAAGTATTCTTCTTCCATGGTAATGCGCTTCTTGGCGCCACAAGTTTCCCTCCTTTGCAGTGTGCTTTAGCAGTGTGGGGTTCAGTTTAGTCAATTGTTCACGTCTTTAGTGCTCAGTGTTATTTTCCAATGCGATTTTCATTACGTGAACGTGTGTAAATACCTTCATAAAGTACAGGAAATCTTTCGCGAAAATGAGCTTAAAGACTATATTACAGTTGAAATACAGTCAATCGGTGGTGAGGAACTTCAGAACGTAAATGACAATTTCATAAAGAGGTGCCAGCGATGTGGAGCAGTGAATGGCGAACATTTTCAGCACCAGCTGTGAACTATAGGCTATAGGCCGCGCGAGCTACGCATTACGGCAAAGTGCCTGGCGGGAGACAGGCCCGCAACGCGGGCGAGCGGCGAGCAATGGTCCCCGTCTAGAAGTGAACAACAGGAAATAATAATACGATTGTTTAACTATAATCGGCAATATGTAACAATACAAATACAAGAGAAATGCACCCAGATAAAGAAAGAAACAACAAAACAAGTCACTTTACGAAGTAGTCTGTTATCTTGGCTTGTTTTTTGTGGGCTGCGGCCACGGAATGAACAGTATTTTCAGCAATCGTAATGCACTTCCTCTTCCTTTCACCCATGTTCACTGCTATCAAGGTTAACCACAACTGAAGCACCGAACAAGGCAGAACAATGACTGAAGCAAGTGGTGGTGTATTTCGAAACACACGCAACTCCGGCTGAATGAGCTTCAAGGTCGCTCTCGCCACAACATAGCGCCGCGCGAGGGATGGTTTCCGAGAAACGTACAGTGCGTGTCATAAGTTTCTGGCTCCAATATTTTTAGAGATTTTAGGTAGGGAAACCGTTGTAAACGTATAAACGACGCATTTTTCTCTCGGGGACGTAAGAAATGATCGTATAAGCGTGAAAAACGAATAAATGTAAAACGTATATCGGAAATAAATTAACATGGAAAGTATAGGGATTTTTCCGGGACCAAGAAGAAAATCGTATAAGTGTAGAAAACGTATAAGTGTGAATCGTATAAAAGAAGTTTTACTGTATCAGAAAGTATGCAAGCCTACAGCTTTAAACTATGCACACGTATAGTACCTGACATTCTATATTAATTTGGAGTAACTTATATACGTCAGTGCTACCAACATGATTCTAAGCCTGCTGAGAGGTCATCATCATCTTGCACAGTTTCCAGCCACTGGCCGGGTCTGTTTGGAACACAAGCCTCTCCAACGTCTTCTGTCTTCCCACCATCTCTCAGCCTCCACCCTTGTCCAGTCTTCTCCTCTCTTCTTCATGCTTTCTTCCACTCCCTTCAGCCACCTGTCTCTCGGTCTTCCCCTCGGTTTCTTTCCTTCACACTTCGTCGTGTACTCTCCTGGGTATCCTCTTCTCCTCCATTTGTTTTACATGTCCATACCATCTAAGTCTAGATTTCTCTATACCATCCTGTAATGGTCCCTCCTTCATTAATTCTCTGGTCCTCTCATTTCTTATTCTGTCCATCTTTGTAGCTCCAATACTGCTTCTCAAGAACCTCTTCTCACTGGCCTGTATTTTGCTCTTCTCCCTTCCTTTCATAACCCAGGTCTCCGAGGCAAATGTCAGGATAGGGACATAGTACGTCCGATATATGATCTTTTTGCTGTTCTGAGGGACATCCTTGCTCCATAACATGCTTCTCACACTCCTCCGAAATGCTTCTGCCTGTCTCCCCCGCTCATTTATTTCTCTATCGTTTCTTCCATTATCTTGTATCCGGCTTCCCAGATACTTGAAACTCTCCACTTTCTTCAGCTGTTCCCCACCAATTGTTATTCCCCTTGAGGTTCTTTCCTTCTTCCTTGTTGTAATCACCATCTCACTCTTATTTATGATAAATTTCATCCCATATCCTTGTATTATTCCTTCCCACATGTCCAACTGTTCCTGTACCTCCTCCTCCTCGTTTCCCCAAATCATCAAATCATCTGCAAACACCATTGCTTTCATCTTTCCTTCCCCAATTACTTGTGCCACTCGGGTCATTATGTCATCCATCACCACAATGAAAAGTAACGGTGACAGTGCACTTCCTTGTTTCAGGCCGTTTCTCTGTTCCAACCAGTCCGATCTCTCTCCTCCCACTTTCACACAGCTCACGCTTCCCTTGTACATCTCCTTTATCCTCTTTATAGTCCATTTCTCTACTCCTCTATCCTCCAGGGACTTCCATACTTTGTTTCTGCATACACTGTCATATGCTTTCTCAATGTCCAGGAAGGCCATCAGTAGATCTGTTCCATACTCATAGTGCTGTTCTTGTACCTGCCTTACAGCAAAAATCAAATCCACTGTGGACCTTCCTGCTCTGAAGCCATGTTGCTCTTCCCTCATCCCTCCTTCTATCCTTGTCCTAATTCTCCTTTCCAAAACTTTCTCAAAGATCTTTGCACAATGACTCATCAGTAGAGATACGGGAAAATTGCAATTGCGATAAATGCGAATTTTACTTTTTTTCAACTACCTGGTAACTAATATGACTATGTATACCCAAAATTTGCAAAACTGAATGTGCGACAAAGTGCGATAACGAAGGGTTCTTGCGAATTATTCCCATAAATGCGAAAAGTGCCGAATTTACCGATTAATGTTGAATATTATGTTTTATTAAATTTTCGCGCCGCAACTTTGAAATTTGCGAGTTCTCAGCAATGAAAACATCGGCTAAATAATCGATATTTACGAGTAACAATCGATATGTACGAACATCGATTATTGTCATGAAAACAATCGATTACGGTAAAAAATCAATTAGAAAATTGCTGGCGTTATTGCCGCATAATATCCACTGTTTATCGCCAGTAAAACGATGTTTTGGGAGAAATTATTTCGTAGTTTCATTTGGTTGTGCTAATAAAAGGAATATTCCAATCGTTTATGCCGATTCTTTTTAAAAATTAGAGCAATAAGGTTATGCTTATATAGGTTTATATCGCACCGGCCCTCATTTTTTGTATTTGACCATTATAATAAAAACTGTGAAGTACGTATCGTGATATGAATAGACAATGTTTGTTAGGCGTTCTCTTTGCTTTGGGGAATGTTGTATAATATGATGAAAGTATTCTCTACAATGTGAGAGTTATAGGTTATGTTGCATGTCGTCCGGCGATTTCTCCGTGAATTCGGATACTGATTTACAGATTGTCAGTCAAGAGTCTCAAAAAGGTCAGTAGAACCTCGATGCATCGTTCCCGGAACTGTCGTTTTCCCATATGCATCGTTCAATTTATTTAGTCCCGAAAATTTTCCATATAAACTAATGTTAAATTTCCCCGCAGCTAACGTTCCTCGAACTGTCGTTTTTTCGCATGGATCGTCAAAAAATCACTAGTCCTTGGTCACAATTTTCCTGCATTGATCGTTTATGAGAAAAATATATGCAAACGTTCTTTTGAATTTGAAGCAGCATAGAATAGCGGCAACCTGTTACGCGAAAATGTACAAGGTACGAACGATTAAGAGTTCCTAGGCTTGAGCAAGTTTCTCGGCTGAAGCAAGGTTCAAGTAGGCTGGACTGCAGTGCGCAGATTGTTTACGCGCAACTACACCATATAACCACGCCTACGAGTCTTCAGGCGCCAACGATCCTGCTCGAAGCGCCAAGCCGTCATTGTGCTGTTTCATTTCATTCTGAGTGGTTCTGTGTAGTATCTTGGTTGTGTGCGGCGATTACAATTTTATCTGTAGTTCGTAATGAAAACTTTACTTCACTGACGACGCAATTCTTGTAATCTCAATAATGTTACGCTACGTTTGGCAATGCTTGGCTAACAAGTTAGATCACACAGAACAGCAATGAAAGCCATGAATGAATGCATGATACTGTATATTGTAGTCGGTCTTGAGTGGGTGACGTCATTTAGCCTGGAAATAGCTCGCCCGGTCAGAGACCCGCGAACACTCGGAACTGCTGTATTCTTTCATTCGGAAAACCGGAAGTATCTTCCGCGGAGATTGGCGAGGTGTGCGATGAAGGCGAGGGGGAGAGGAGTGATGAAGAGGAAGACTACGATCGTGAGCCCCAAGTCGTCCCGAGTTTCGCCGAAGCGCATGCCTCCTTAGTGAAGGTGAAATCCTTCATGTACTCGCATGTTATCAGTGATCGTGAACATTATGCAAGTAGAGAAGGCTTTGTTTCGTCTGAAACGCAAAGCTTCGACGAAACAAAAAACAATGACTTTTTTACTAAAAAGAGCAAGTGATAAAATGACACATGTGAAATCATATTGCGTACATCGTGGTTGCAATATTTTGATGCCTCTATGAAGTTTACATGAAGAAATATGTCCAAATACAGTAACCGTACTTTATTATTTTTTTACTCAAATTTATGTTACCCGCATTTATCATTTCCCGCATCCATCGTCATTTTCCCCCTCCCCCTTGAAAACCGATGCATCGAGGTTCTACTGTATCAGTAATTGCGTGTTTGCATATTCTGTTTAACTTAAGAAAACCTTTGAGATTGATAAGAAGTGATTATTTAAGTCTTTGGAGTAGATATGAAAGGTGCACACTAAAGTTCACAGGATTGTCAGCATTCGTCTATACAAGTTCCATTGGCAGCAGTGTTAAGTCTCCTGTTGTGTGTGTAGTTTTTATTTTTACTAAGGGAGTGTTAATGTATTAAAATATTAATATCAGTATTTAAGAAATGTAGAAACTTGACATCATACATTTGGCAAGATTGAGTTCAAGTGCTGTCGGTTGGTTGTATGACGTGAGACGAGGGTACATGAGCTATGCTCAAAAGATCCAAAAGGCATGTTCTCATTATGCAATCAACAATATCAGGTGTTTTTCAGCAACTCAAATATTGAGAGAGTTGTATTAGTTCACAGGTACCAAGGTGCCAATTCTTAGAATAAAGCGAGCTGTGGTCAGGCGACAATGCTTGTCTTACGAAGTTTACTGTATAGCAGGTGGAATGACGACAATACCGGGCTCTCCTGGACTCTGTGGACGAATTGGTTCAAATTCTGTGGATGTCTATGAAATCCTTTTGTGTGATTTTCCTACTAACTCCTTGCCAAGTTCCCATTTCTTTTTATAACTGATCTTATAACAATGCCGCTTATCCATGGCCCTCATTGAAAAGGAAAGGGAGTAAACATTTTATTATTTAGTTATTCACGTTGTCGTAGGAAGGCGGAGAGGTAATACTCCGACGTGGCGCGTCCCAGGTGGTGGATAGGGGGGTCCTCACCAGTTTTGCTGGCGGACTTGAGCGAAATAAAATAGCTCTCGCGGACCAAACACACTCCCATTTCTCATCAATCATCCTATCATATTCCATTCATCACCTTTCCAGATAACATCTGGAATTGTAATCCCTGACTACGGTCAGATCATGGGTCCTAGACCAGACAATCAACTCAAGTATGAACAGTCTTCTAATGAACTCTTCCACCGCAAGGCACCATTCGGATACAGTGGGGTGCCGCGTAGAAGAGTCAGGTGAGTCGGAGCGCCTGGAAACCCGAAAGTCCAAATACAAACTCAAAATTAACAAACATAGGGAATTTTCATTCTTTGCAACAACATAAATTCGTTAATTAAAATTGGAAAACTTAAGCATTTAACAGATATATTGGACCAACACAAGATCTTAATAACAGCACTTCAAGAACTTAGAAACAAAGATCAAGACCCCATTGAATCTGGAGGATACCGTCTCTACAAGGGACCTCCAGGACCACGAGTTATGAAAAATGTCCCCCAATTTGGTATGGGATTTTTAGTACATACCAGTATTATTGATTCAGTGGAAGACTTTTCGTCGAACTCATCAAGGTTAGCAACTTTAACAATTAGGACAGGAAACAAAATATACTCTTTGATAAACGTTCATGCCCCAACTAATGACAAGAATGTCAAAAAATTTAGAGATGAAACGGACAATTTTTGGGAAGAACTTACCTTACTAATATCAAACATTCCAGACACTCATGTTAAAATCTTGTTTGGGGATTTTAATGCAAAAATTGGTCAAGAAAGAAAATTTCGTCCGATAGTAGGTAAGTGGCCAGCACACAAATTCACTAACAAGAATGGTCAAAGATTAATCACCCTTTGTGAAGAACATGGCCTACGTCTCGAAACTACTAGATTTAAGCGAAGACCACACAAACTTATGACCTGGAAATGCCCTAATAGTGCACTAGGGGAATTCCAGATAGACCATGTTGCAATGGATAAAAAGTTCTACAAAGAAATATATAACGTGAAGGTACTACGTGGGGTCGATGTTGACTCTGATCATTATATATCCAAGATAAAGATCAAGTTAACTCCACGACGTAAACAAAAATCGTCAAACTCGACCATGCAAAGGCAATATGACCCTAGTTATTTAATAAATAATGTGTCCTATAAGGAAAAGTCTAAAACTCTCTTAAGTGACAAGCTAGAAACGATGGTTGACACACTGAAAACCGTTGCTGTCGAAATTGCCCCTATTAGGAAAAGGAAAAAGCATGCATGGTGGAATGCGGAATGTGATGCTGCAATTCGGAAAAGACACACAGCATGGCTCAATGATCAGCAAAAGAGGACCACACCATCGCGAGAAGAATTAATCATTGTTCGAAGGGAAACTGCCAAAGAAATTAGGAGAATTAAAAGAGAAAATCAAAAAAAGTCCATACAAATTATTGATGATTCCTTTAAGCAACACAAAACAAGGGACTATTACAGGACATTTCGTCAATATCATTCTAAATACAGCCCTCCTACACTATTAATGATAGATAAATCAGGTAAACTAGCCCACACTGATACTGATAATGCTAAAATTCTAGCAGATTATTTTAGAGAACTACTAAATGCTGATGAACCTAAGGAATATCTTGGTTTTGAGCCTAATCCAAAAAATAAAACAAATTTACAGAACATTATTCCCCCTGACTTGACTGAATTATGTGCAGCGATTAATTGGCTCAAAAATTATAGAGCAGCAGGAGAGAATTCATTGGTAGCAGAACTATGGAAATATGCAAATGAACAAACCATCTCCAACCTCCATAAACGCCTCATCGATGTATGGAATTCGGAACAAATACCAGAGGAATGGAGAATGGCTGTAATCCACCCAATTCATAAAAAGGGTGATAGATCAGACCCCAACAACTACCGTGGGATTTCTTTGCTTGATGTAACATACAAGATTCTATCTAGAAATATCTTGACAAGAATTCAACAACAACTCGATCAAGAACTAGGAGAATATCAAGGAGGGTTCCGACCAGGTCGCAGCTGTCCGGATCAGATCATCAGTCTGAAATGGATAATGAAATATCATAGAATGAGACAAAAGGATTTGGTCATTACTTTTGTGGATTTTAAGAAAGCTTATGACAGTATCCATCGAGGGTCATTACTTAACATCCTTAGGGAATTTGGGTTACATCAAAAGCTTATCAACCTCATCGGCGTTACTTTGAAAGATACTAAATCAAAGGTTAAATTTCGAGGCGCCTTGTCTGAACCATTTGATATCCGGACTGGACTTCGACAGGGAGATGGTCTATCACCGTTACTATTTAATTGTGTTCTTGTAAAGATCATGCGTGAGTGGAACAAAACTTGTCTTCCAAATGTAAAGATTGGTACTAATATAAAACTGAATTGCTTGGCCTTTGCGGATGACCTTGCACTGCTTGCAACCAGTATAGATGAGGCTAAACACCAAATTGAAGAACTTGGGTCTATTGCAGCAAAAGTAGGACTTCAAATTTCATTTGAAAAGACTGAAATAATGGCATCCTTTGATGTGGAAACACAAGCTATTACATTGATCAACAATAAAGAAATTAAAGTTGTACATAAATTTAAATATTTAGGGGAGATTATAACATGGAATTTGAATGAGAAAGCGTCAATCGAAAATAGAACAACAAAGTTAAGACAAGCCCAATATATTACTTGGTCTAGTTACAAAAAAAAATCACTCTCCATAAATGCCAAATTACGACATTACGAATTAGTTATTAAACCGGAAGCAATATATGCTTGTGAAACACTTTTCAAGTTAAACACTCGATCAGTTACTGACACATTACAGAAGATTGATAGAAGAATTCTCAGAACTATAATTAATAAAAAACATCAGGTGGATGGTCAATGGCGTCTATTACCAAATGAAGTGGTTTATAAAGAAACTGAGTCTATAGTCGATACTATGCGAAAAAGGCGAATTGCTTTTTTTTGTCATATCTCACGCCTGCCGGATACCAGACAATTAAATGTATTATTTAATTATTTTTTCAAAAGTAAAACAAAGAACTCTTGGTTTATGGAAATTCAAAATGATCTGGATGAACTCGGCTTGACAATGTCCCAAATCGCTAACAAAGATGAGAAGAATATCTTGAAAAACAAGAACATCCGACTTCCCTTAAAAACCTTTACCCGCAAAACTTACACCATAAGCGATGCAGAGAGAGCGGCAAGGTCGACTAGAATGAAAATGTTTTGGGAAAGGAAGAAAAATAAGAAGCTGAATCTTTAATATTGTTTTTGAGATATGTATATACTTGTTTTGGTTAAGTGCTCCAATGAGGGCGTAACATATGTAAATAAATAAATAATTATCCATTGTATGGTATTTACCTAAATTTAAGTAAATGTATGATTCCCATTATTATATTAAATGCTTATGCCGTTTATCAGAAACACCCATATTTCCAATCCTGCACATGTTTGAATTAGTTTCCGTGCATATTATTTTGAACCTGCTAACTTAAAGTTTTATTGTACCTGGTGCCGAACTTTTAAATGCTACAAAATGCTAATTTTTAAATTTCAAAATGCTATTTTTCAAAATGAAGGTGCTACAAAATCAATTCCAAAATGCTATTTTCTCGTATCTTTACTCAATCAGTGTTATTCCCCGATAGTTTCTGCATTCTGTTCTACTACCTTTCTTGAAGATCGGGACAATTATTCCTTTTTTCCTTTCCTTCCATGCTGTCCTCATCACTCGGTACAACCATTGTATCCCCACCTCTCCTGCTGCTCTCACCATCTCCACACTCAACTCATCCACACCCGGTGCCTTCCCTCCTTTCATCTTCCTCACTGCATCTTCCACTTCTTTCCATGTTAAGTCCTTTTCTGTTTGCAGTTCATCTTCCTCTTCCCCGATTTCTTCCTCCTCACCGTGGTTTCCATTTGGGTTCAGAAGTTCTTCAAAATATTCTTTCCACATTTTCTTCAGTTCTTCCCTATTTTCTATCTCTTGTCCCCTTTTGTTCACCATTCTAACATAATGCGTAGGATCTTCCACCTCTTATTTTTTACCATCCCATACAGGACCTTTTTTGTACCTTCACTATCCTCCTTCATCATCTTTGTCCACTCTTCCATCCACTTTCTTCTCTCCTCAGCCACTACTCTCTTCGCCTCCTTCTTTCTTTCCTGGTACTCTTTCGTTGTCTCTACCATCCTATTTTGACACCACCTCCTAAAGGCTCTATTCTTTTCCCTTACTATATCTTTTGTCTTCTCATTACACCATGGTGTTTCCTTCCACCTCTTCTTACTACTTGTCCTCCCACATACTGCTTCTGCTGCACCTACTAGTGTCTTCTTAAATCTACCCCATTCCTCTTCCACCCTTCTTTCTTCATCTGTTGGAATTCCTTCCTTTACCATTCTGAGGTACTCGACCCTTCTATCCCCTTCTTTCAGTTTCCATATCCTTATACGTCTTTCCTGGTTCTCAGTCCCTTTCTTCTCCTTAGTCCCTCTCAGGTTCATTACCAGCAATGGATGGTCGCTATCCAGGTTCTCCGATGGTATAACCTTGACGTCCGTGATGTTCTTATTTAGTTCTTTCTCATACAGTATATAGTCGACCACCGACTTCTTGGTCAAGTCATCACTGTACCATGTGATTGTGTGGCTCTCTCTTTTCTTATACCAGGAGTTCCCAACTAGCAGGCTGTTCCTTTGGCAGAAGTCCAACAGTTTCTTTCCTTCCTCATTTCTTCCACCCCAACCCTCTGGTCCTAGAACACTCTCATAACCTTGTCTTTCTCTTCCTACATGGGCATTCAGATCCCCCATGACAATCATATTTCTTCCTACCAGCTGCTTCTACAATTCCTCTTCAAACTCCTCCTTCTCTTCAGAGGCGCAGCCTACTTGTGGAGCATACACTTGCACTATTTCTACGGTCTCTCCCCTCAGTGCTACTTTCACTTTCATCATCCTATCACTTATTCTCCTCACTTCTTCTTTTAAACCATCTCGTACTACTACTCCCACTCCATTCCTCTTTCCCTCTTTATTCCCACTCCAGTACAGTCTATAGCCTTTTCTCAGTTCTCTCCTTCCTTCCCCTTTCCACTTTGTTTCTGCCAATCCCAATAAATCCAACTTCCTTCTTTCCATCATATCCACTATCTCCTCCACCTTCCCCGTCAGCGTTCTTATGTTTAAAGTTCCAAATCTTGGTCGGTGTGTACAGCCGTGTCGTCGTCTATTATATCCATCATATCCGAGGCTCGTTCCATTCTTGAAAGCATTTGGTTTCATCCACTACTGGCTTGCTGGGCTTATCGTAGCTTCACCAGAGCTGAGAGGTCCAACTTTAAATACACGTAACTTCTATACTATCATTTGGATTTCAACCAAATTTCGTGTGTGCTGTGTGTTATCAATTAATATGATAAAATTGGTCCGGCTAGATCAAACATAAAATGCCAGCGTTTCGCCCCAGTGTGCCGTTGGTCTCGTCAGTTGGTACAGACACACCTCACCAATACGCATGGCTAGCACATACTGAGAAGGCCATCACAAGACACAAAATACTAGTAGTATTGACGTCACGAGTGATGCCAATGTGCTACGGAAGTCAAGCTCCCTTTCATAAAACAAAAACCTTACCTTGGCAATCCAAATAGGTTATGAACATTCCCGAATGGGAATATGATGTTATTTCCGTTTGATCAGATAAATTATCAACTAATATGATAAAATTGGTCCGGCTAGATCAAACATAAAATGCCAGCGTTTCGCCCCAGTGTGCCGTTGGTCACGTCAGTTGGTACAGACACACCTCACCAATACGCATGGCTAGCACATACTGAGAAGGCCATCACAAGACACAAAATACTAGTAGTATTGACGTCACGAGTGATGCCAATGTGCTACGGAAGTCAAGCTCCCTTTCATAAAACAAAAACCTTACCTTGGCAATCCAAATAGGTTATGAACATTCCCGAATGGGAATATGATGTTATTTCCGTTTGATCAGATAAATTATCAACTAATATGATAAAATTGGTTCGGCTAGATCAAACATAAAATGCCAGCGTTTCGCCCCGGTGTGCCGTTGGGCTCGTCAGTTGGTACAGACACACCTCACCAATACGCATGGCTAGCACATACTGAGAAGGCATCACAAGACACAAAATACTAGTAGTATTGACGTCACGAATTATGCCAATGTGCTACAGAAGTCAAGCTCCCTTTCATAAAACAAAAACCTTACCTTGGCAATCCAATGCGTATTGGTGAGGTGTGTCTGTACTAACTGACGAGCCCAACGGCACACCAGGGCGAAACGCTGGCATTTTATGTTTGATCTAGCCGGACCAATTTTATCATATTAATTGATAATTTATCTGATCAAACGGAAATAACATCATATTCCCATTCGGGAATGTTCATAACCTATGTGCTGTGTGTACCATAACAGATATGACTATGCCGATTCTTAATAGTAACCAGGGCTGCCAACTGTTAATAAATACTGTCTCTATTTTTGTTACCCTAATATCAATATATCAGAAAGTATGCAAGCTAATAGCTCTAAACTTGCACACGTATAGTACCTGGCATTCTAGATTAATTTGGAGTAACTTATATAGGCCTACGCCAGTGCTGCCAACATGATTCTAAGCCTGCTGATAGGTCCAATTTAAAAATGCATGTAACTTCTATACTAAAGAATTTCATTCAAAATTGACACAACAATAGATCATATTATTTCAGATTATTTCTGACCAATACATGTATGTCATTGTTGCCAACATGATTTTACGCACGCTGTTAGATCCAATGTTTAACTGCATGTAACGTCCATGCTATCCATTGGACTTCAACCAAATTTTGTATTCTGTACCTTAAGAGATGGAACTAAGAATATATTCAGTCACCAGGGCTGTAAACTGTAGTCCTCTATTAGGCTAAATTATGCCAGGTATACAGTATTTCGAACTAATTAGAAATTTCGATATTACCAACTTAATTTGGTCATTATTCTAGATAGCCTAGGTCCATATAGATTAATTATTGGCGTGAATCTTAACTTTTAAGAAAATTAGGCTCTTTAGTTCGTCACGGAACTTCTTGTTATACTTGTGGTCACACTGTCCTTATGCAAGGTTTCGACACTGATGTGTAACTATGTAACGGTCTGTTACTTCTTCACGCAAAATTATATCTCCCGCAGAGATTTTGGTTGGTTCCTCAGTTTAGGGGCTGCGACAACGCGGTCATGTTACCCCGTGTACTTTGGGTGAGTGTAGAATCTGTCTGATAAACGGTGTGAATTGTGATGGCTGTATTAGTCTGTAATTCAGGTAAGGACTGCAGACGGTCAATTTCAAGCAGTAGTTCCTAATGTTGCTACCAGATACTACTGTCAACGACACCTAGCTGTGAACTTGGCTACTAGATGCCACCGCAACCAGCAACTCGCAACGAACGTTGGAACTTCCCCATCAAAGGAAAGCATACTGAGGGATTTTTAGAGCTCTTAGAAAATCCGACGACTTTGGCCGGCTTGGAACCCGCGACCTTGGGCATAGAAGTTCAGCATGCCACCAGTTACGTCGCCGAAGCCGCTTCACACTTAGTCAGATGGAAATCTGAATCTGATCTCGTGCAAGTGCGTTGTCATGGCAACGTCTGATGGCTCATCCCTCATCAATTTAGTAGTGTTGCCATGGAAACCACTGATAGCTCTTGGCATTTTCTTATAATTCCGAAATCATTTTGCTCACCCCGTGGCGTAATGGTGGGCCATATCAAAAATTCTTTCAGACAAAAGTTTTAGGTAATTATTAGGGGAATATTGTCCATTTTGTACGGTTTTGATATTGTGCCTATTAAGAGAGATATGATTAATGTTTCCCGAAAAACCCACTTTTTCCCACCCCTTTGATCAATGGTTGGTGCTATAAAGAAACTCTTCAAACATAAATTTTTGGGCTTTATCCGACACATAGTATGAACTTTGAACGGAGTCGATATTTCACATATTAAGAGAGTTATAGCGATATTTCACTTTTTCGAAAAAATCCCCCCATTTTTACCCCCTTCGACCGATTTAGCCCAGTAACGAACTCGACCGAGATTTTATAGGTATACATATTCGGTAAAAAATTCAAAGTGATTGGTGCAAAATTACCACAGTTATCGTGTCCACAAGAAATTGATATACATATATATATACATATATATATACATACATAAATTATATATAAACTTTTGAACTGACGGTGGTTTTGGGGTCTGGGGGTTGTGAAACACGTAGATATGTCGAAATTTTCCGGAAGTCGAAACATGGTACCCATTGCAATAGTTAGCTTTCTAATGAAATCTACCTAAAAGTAGGTTGGCTCAGGCAAGGAAAGCATTTCTACAGAAAAGGAATCTGTTAAGATCTAATATAGATTTAGGTATTAGGAAGTCATTTTTGAAAGCCTTTATCTGGAGCGTGGCGCTCCATGGAAGTGAAACTTGGACTGTTGGAGCAGCAGAAAACAGGATAATTGAAGCATTTTAAATATGGTGTTACAGGAGAATGATGAAGATCATATGGGTAGATACGGTAACAAATGAAGAGGTATTAAGACGAGTAGGAGAGGAGAGATGATTGTGGCGACTGCTAATGAAGAGAAGAGATAGGTTGGTAGGACACATACTAAGAACCCAGGAATAGCAAACTTAGTTATGGAAGGAAGGGTCGAGGACAAGAACTGTAGGGGTAGACCAATGTTAAACAGATTGCCTCGGATGCAGGGTGTGGTAGCTACGTAGAGATGAAATGATTAGCTCAGGACAGGGAAGCATGGAGAGAGCTGCATCAAACCTGTCAAACGATTGAAGACTCAAACAATATCCTTCCCAACTAGCGTTTTCCCTTTATCATTGGTTACCCTCTGCTCATCTTACCTTCATTGTAAACACTAAGAACCGTCTGTGTTGTGTTCTGTGTGTTGCAGGCTGTGGCGCTGGATGGCACGTTCTATCAGAAGTCCGGCATCATCTCTGGTGGTAGCTTGGATCTTGCCCGCAAAGCCAAACGTTGGGATGAGAAGCACATGTCACAGCTCAAGTCTCGCAAGGTTTGGAACTCGCCAATAGAAAGATGAAATCACAGAAATGTCAATTTATTTTTCAATGAAAATCTGGGGCTCTTTTAAAAAAATACTTTCACTAGATGCTAACAGGAACTTAACAGTGTTATTTTTAATTTGTGTTGCTCAGGAAAAGTTGACTGAAGAGCTGCGTGAGTCCATGAAGAAGTCTCGAAAGGAGTCAGAACTGAACACCGTGGACTCGCAAATCCGTGGGCTGGAGACTCGCCTCAAGTATTCCAAGACTGACAGGGAGAAAACGGTTAGTGGACGTGGGGTGTTTGTTTCAACAATTGTTGGCTTTCTTTCTCATGCAGTCTCATGTGTTACTCAAGACTCTCTCTCCTCACTTGGTGTGTGTTTGTTACAGACAGTGCAGATACAAAAGTTAGAGGGTGAACTGGATGTTCTCAAGAACCAGCTGGAAAACTTTGGGGTAAGTGAGAAAGGATCATGCTGTAACAGTGAACCCTAGTATCGTCATCTTGCACTGGCCAGGCGGGTTTGGAACACAAGTCTCTTCACACTCCTCTATTCTCTTCCAGCTCGTACATCTTCCTAGGACTGGCATTATAGTTCATCTACTGTAAGTTTGCACTTTTATGACAGTTCTCGCGGGAACGAATACTCCTACAGAACATATCAATCCACCTCTACCACGTGCATTCCAGCCAATGAGCTATCACCCACATGGCAGCCAGCAATGGCCGCTGTATTCCGTCAAGGTGTCAACAGCTGTTATGAGTTGCCTAAACCTACATTCATCTCGCAATATCAATTCATTGCCCTTTTTAAAGGAAATTTGTATTTCTTTGTGACATTTATCAAATAATCGTTCTAACAGCACACTCACTGATGGCTCGCTGACAGAATAATGTTACATCATTAGACGCGCTATGACCAAGACCTTGGCTACGACAGAGCACCTGATAACTTAAATGTGAGAGTGGAATTATTTTAGGTCCATCATTTCACAGCTCGAGGAAAATGCTTACTAAGGTATGGTGTAAGATGTCCTTAAGACAATACGATCATTACTTGACCTGTTGGATTGATATTAAAATAAAACGTACGAAACATTTCACCATGTAAGTTAACTTTTAGGCCTATAAAACAACTCATATTTTAGGCCTACTTTTTTGCACAAATCATGCCTTATGAAAATTATTCACCAGGCCAATGTCCTTGGGGAAATAAATAGTTCTACTGACTTTCCTTTTACCTTCAAAAAGGAGGAAATAAAATAAATATCTTGAACAAGAAATTCCGTATCTGCTTCCTACTTGATAGTCAAAACAAAGATGTCTGACCTGGAAACCTCTCAGGCTACATATTTACTCAACTTTTAAGATAACCACTATATATTTATCTGAAAAGTGAACACGCGTACAAATGGAATTAATACTTTCAGACGACTTTGCGCAATATTATCAATACAAAAGTCAACCCCTGGCACTATACAGCCCATGACGGGCTAAGGCCGACCAAGCGACCGCTGCCCAGCCATTTGGCCTGCAGATATTGGGGTGACGCGTGATCAGCGCGTCGGGTCCCCTCGGCCGTTAATCTTGGTTTTCGTGATCGGGGCGCTGTCTCACTGTCAGACAGCTACTCAATTTTCCTCACGAGGCTGAGTGCACCCCGTTCCAACCCTCACGTCAGTTTTAAAATCCCTGACGGAACCGGGGATCGAACCCGGGGCCTCTGGGTGAGAGGCAGGCGCGCTACCCCAACACCTCGGGGCCGGCAATATTATCAATTATAATTATTATTATTTATTTACATATTTTACGCCCACATTGGAGCACTTAAATCAATACATTTGAGTAAATTTCTTATTTTTCTCCTCCCAGAACTTTCTCATCCTCTCCGACCTGGAAGCCCTTTGTGTGTCCGATATAGTATATTGTTTCCGTTCAACTGTTATTGGTTTGAGACTTATGCTTTTGTTCTTCAAAATCCTCTTCTCTTCTCTGTCTTTAATTTGTTGCCGAGTTATACCCAATTCTTCCAAATCATCCTGAACTTCTTTGAACCATTTTTCAAAAGTAATCAAATAGTTGTTTCAGTATCCTGGTTTCTGGCAGTCTTGATATGTGACAGAAAAAGGAAATTCTTCTTTTACGCATTGTAGTTATTATTGATTCACATTCACGATAGACGATGTTGTTAGGCAACAATCTCCACTGTCCATCAACTTGGTGTTTTTTATTAATAATTTTTCTAATAATTCTTCGGTCAGTTTTCTGTAATTTGTCTGTAGATTTTACATTCAATTTGAATAAAGCTTCACTAGCATAAGTTGCCTCTGGTTTAACTATGGAATTATAGTGTTTCAACCTAGTGTTTATCGAAAGAGATTTCTTTTTATAGGTTGGCCAGGTAAGTCTTTGTGCTTGTTTAAATTTAGTTGTTCTGTATTCTATTGCTTCTTTTTCATTTGTGTTCCATATTATTATTTCCCCAAGATATTTGAATTTCTGAACAATTTTAATCTCTTTATTATTGTTCAGTTGAACGACTGGTAGATCAACTTTAAAAGTTGGCATCATTTCTGTTTTTTCAAATGAAATTTGTAATCCCATTTTTTTTGCTATAATTTCTATTTGCTCAATTTGAAATTTAGCCTCTTCTATTGTATTTGCAAGTAATGCTAAATCGTCCGCAAAAGCAAGACAGTTGAGTTTAATATTTCTACCGATCTTGATAGTTGGTTGACATTTCTTGTTCCATTCACGCATAACCTTCTCCAATGCACAATTAAACAACAATGGTGAAAGTCCGTCTCCTTGTCAGAGTCCAGTTCTTATAGTGAATGATTCTGATAATTCACCTCTAAATTTAATTTTTGCCTTCGTATTTTTGAAAGTCATACTAATGAGATAAACGAGTTTTTGGCGTAAGCCAAATTCTTTAAGGCTTTTCAGTAATGTTCACGATGGATACTGTTGTTTGCTTTCTTAAAATCTACAAACGTGATGACTAGACCCTTATTTCGAACTCTTTGGTGCTTCATTATCCATTTTAAACTAATGATTTGATCCGGACAGCCTCTACCTGGTTGAAATCCTCCCTGATATTCTCCAAGTTCTTGGTCGAGTTGTTTTTTGGATTCTTGTGTATGTAATCTTAGATAAAATCTTGTATGTGATATCAAGCAAGGATATCCCCCGATAATTATTTGGATCGGAGCGATCACCTTTCTTATGCAGCGGGTGAATTATCGCTGTATTCCATTCCTCGGGAAGCTTCTCCGTGTTCCAAATATCAATGACGTATTTATGTAGGTTTTGAATAGTCTGATCATAAGCATTCTTCCATATTTCTGCTACTATTTGATTCTCTCCTGCTGCTTTGTAGTTTTTAAGTGCATTAATTGCTGTTTTCACTTCATTGTAAACTGTTGGTATAATCTTTTGTAATGGAGTTTTATTTTTTGGGTTATGGTTAAATTCTAGTTGTCCGAAACTTTGGACAGCTTACGCGTCGATTTTCCAGACTTAGAAGATGACTGCTCTTTCCTAATTTCTTTCGTACGAAAGAAAAAGCGGCACATCATTAAATGAAAAACAAGTTTTCCAATAAGGTCCAGTTTATGTTCCATACAACATCCTAAATCACACGGCCCTAAAACAATCTCATCAATGGTGTCCAAACACTCATAAAATATATCACCCCACAAATTTGAAAGGGAAGATAGTTTCTTTTCAACGACTACTTCGACCTGTAAAAGAATGTTGAAGACACTGTCGGACGGGTGAGTTAGGTAAGTAAGGGCATTTATTGTGCCAAAGTCCTTTATGTGAGTGAAAGTTGCAACTGTTGTGTCTGACGGCCTTTCACTTTGAAGGGTTTTTGTACACTTCACACAGCTGATTCCTTTCCTTAGTTGCTTGACAATGTACCCTGCTAGATAGTAAACCAAGCATTGTTTCGGAATGTTGTCTTCATAAGGAAGGGGAGGATCATTCTCCCAGTCCGTTATCACCACTTTGTCTCTAATTTTGTCCTTCGCACACAATTTAACATACTTGTTTTGTTCCTCGGTTTGCTTCGCATATAATCACATTTGATTAACAAATTAACTTAGGTTCACGGTTCCCGGTCGGTGATATAGCCATCTTAATTGGAAAGTTTGGTACAAGATTTCGATATGTCTGTTTTTCTCACAGTCCTCTTTGGAGGAGATTTGCATGCTTTCTGTCGCGTAGTGAAATATCTTGGCAAGTTTGGAAAAATATGTGGGACTGCACCAGGCTTCAAACTCAATCTCATTCTCGCCATTTCGACTGTCTTTCCGTTTTAATAAGGAAATTATCGGAGAAATGTTTGTCACATACATATGACTTATTTGATAATTTAATGTATTTCCTGGGAATGGCCTTAGCCAATTTAAATAAATCTTCGGCTTTTGGAGGTCTACAAAAGTGCCTATCTGTTGCAGATGACTTGTCGTATCCAGATCGGCACCCGGGAACAAAGCAACACGGCATATTCACTCACACAGTTTTGTTTAACGTATCTTACCAAGTTATAATTAACTCGACAGCACAAATGTAAAGAAGTAAGTGTAAAGGCTTACAAACACTAAACACACCAGTGTCATAACGTATGTATTATTTCAATATCGCTTCTTGATCGCATACATTTTTCAACACCAAGAAATAAGGACTAAACACGGCAGCATTTCTGTGTTTTCAAACTCGCAAGCGATTAGAAAGTGACTCCAACCAGCAACAAGCAACCGCTGCGCAGTCTGTCGGCGGGTGCAGCAACTACCCATACTTCAGATACGGAAAACTCGGGAGTCGCCACACTTTCTCTTCTATACGCTATGGCATTATCTTGATTATTGTGTGCCATTTTCCCATTTTTATTTCTTAACATAAATGTGGGAGGGTTAAACTTAGATTGATATTGCTTGAATGTTTTGTAATAGTCTTTTGTTTTATGCTGATTGAACGTTTCCTCTATAGTTCTAAGCATTTCCTTTTGATAATTTCTTTTAATTCTCCTAATTTCTTTAGCTGTTTGTCTTCTGGCGTTAATTAGTTCTTCTCGAGATTTTTCTATTTTCCTCTGTTGATCATTTAACCATGCTTTGAGTCTTGTTTGAATTGCTTTGTCACATTCCCCGTTCCACCACGCATGTTTCTTTCTCCTGTTAATTGGAGCGATTTCTTCAGCTATGGTTTTAAGTTTGTTGACGATTGTCTCTAATTTGTCATTTAAAAGTGTTTTGGATCTCTCTAAATATATTTTATTATTTATTAAGTAACTGGGATCATAATTTCTCCCTATTTTGAGACGATTACGTTTGTGTTTCCTTTTTTGTGTTAACTTGATTCTTATTTTTTAGATATAATGATCCGAGTCAATTTCTACCCCATGGAAGACTCTGACATTATAAATTTCTTTATGATAATCTTTATCCATAGAAACATAATCAATTTGAAACTCTCTCAATTTTACGTTAGGGCATTTCCAGGTCATAAGTTTATGTGGTCGCCTCATAAATCTAGTGGTTTCCAAAATGAGTCCATGATCTGCACAAAATTCAATTAATCCTTGGCCATTTTTGTTCGTTAATTTATGAGCTAGCCATTTTCCTACAACTGTTCGATACTTCTTTTCTCTGCCTATTTTAGCATTGAAATCTCCAAGTAAGATTTTTATATGTTCATCAGGGATCTTCGATAATAGTTGATCAAGTTCTTCCCAAAAGTTTTCAACTCCTTCTCTATCTTTACTGTTTTTGTCATTTGTTGGTGCAAGGACATTTATTAAAGTATAAGTTTTATTCCCTACTTTAACTGTTAGAAGTGCCATCCTTGAAGAGTTTGAAGAAAAATCTTCGATTGAGTCTATTATGCTACTATGAACAAGAAAACCTACACCAAATTGGGGGACATTCTTCATTACTCTTTGTCCTGGAGGTCCTTTGTAGAGACGATAACCTCCTGATTCAATGGGGTCCTGGTCCTGTGTTCCTAAGTTCTTGTAAAGCCATTATTAAAATCCCATGTTGTTCCATCACATCAGTTAAATGTTTCAGCTTGCCCGCCTTACTTAGTGAATTAATGTTTAATGTTGCAAAATATGAAAATTTTCCCGATTTGTTGAACTTAAGTCTCTTCTTACATTGTTGGGTTTGCCCATTGTCTGTCAGGTGTCTGTCGATTGTCTGTTGGGCTTTCAGGCGCACCGACTCGCCTAGGTCTTCCACGCGACACCCCACCGATTCCGAATGGTGCCTTTGTGCAGATCTTTGTTGTTGTTTGTCCACAATGGTGGATTTATTCTTGAGAAGACTCATCATTGATTGTCTGATCATTGATCAATGTTCTGACCGTGGTCAGGAGTTACAATCCCAGATGTGATCTGCGAAGGTGATTCATAGGGACCGGAAAAAATCGCATTTGCGATAATTGCGATTTTTTGTAATATGTGTTAAAACCATTTTTTAAATAGTTTTAAGGTGTTCTGAAGCACTGTGGTACCTAAATTCAAAATGCGACAAAATGCGAATTTTGACCAAAATGCGAAATTAGCACAAATATGCGATTTTGGTGCGAATTCTGCGAAAATTTGTTATTTTAGTGGCGAAAACCACATATTTCGGCGAAATCATGAGAAATACTGCAAATATGACGCATATCTTTTTCAACCGCTCTAATCGATACACCGTATTTGCTCGCGCATATCTCGCTCCCGCGTATATCTCGCACCCCATGTTTTTAATTGAAATTTCAGGGGGAAAGAGTACTCGCATATATCTCGCATTCATTACTGACACCGTCATATAAGTGACCGTAATAACCTTCAGGTAGAAACACGTTCGATTTAGAGCGCCACAACAGTTGTCATTGTCCAAGAACTTACCCGAAGCGATACTAACAGGAAGAGCGAGCAACAACGAGTTGATCCGAACTTCGATACGAGCCGATTAAGGATCGAGGCGCCGCGTGCAAGCATACGGCGCTGCGTGAGTGTTAGCACGCTGTACATCGTTCGCCGCGTCTTCGGCCAAGATTGGCTAAATTTGCCGCCTTGAGACACGTTCGAATTAGCGATTAGCACGCCACAACAGTTGTGCAAGTAGGCCTACAGTTACATCGCAGAGAAACGCAGTTCAGTCTTCTCGAATCTCAATGATTTCGTCTTTACGCATTGCGTCGCATCAGAGCTCGGCCGCGTGCAAGCATACGGCGCAGCGTAAGTGTTAACACGCTGTACATCGTTCGCCGCGTCTTTGGCTACGGTTGGCTAAATTCGCCACCTTGACACACGTTCGAATTAGCGATTAGCGCGCCACAACAGTTGCGCAAATAGGCCTACTGTTACATCGCAGGGAAACGCAGTTCAGTCTTCTCGAATCTCAATGATTTCGTCTTTATGCATTGCGTCGCATCAGAGCTCGGCCGCGTGCAAGCATACGGCGCAGCGTGAGTGTTAGTACGCTGTGCATCGTTCGCCGCGTCTTCGGCCACGGTTGGCTAAATTTGCCGCCTTGAGATACGTTCGAATTAGCGATTAGCGCGCCACAACAGTTGCGCAAGTAGGCCTACTGTTACATCGCAGGGAAACGCAGTTCAGTCTTCTCGAATCTCAATGATTTCGTCTTTACGCATTGCGTCGCATCAGAACTCGGCCGCGTGCAAGCATACGGCGCAGCGTGAGTGTTAGCACGCTGTACATTGTTCGCCGCGTCTTCGGCCACAGTTGGCTAAATGCAATTCAAACCCAGATGAAAGAAAGTGAAAAATGTGATATCATGCTTGCATTAACTGCAGTTCAGACAGAGTTCAGCATATTTGTAAATACTGTTTTGTGGACCCCAACGAACAATGTTGATAGCTAGCGTGTGTTGTCCCATTACAACACAGTGGTTACAGACAGACGGTACAATTTGAAAGAAAGCAATGCTGAACTACTGACAATGCTTTTGTTTGAGGACTATAACTGCACTTCATAACCATGAAGTCGTTAAAATAATATTACAATGTGATGATTTTTAACTTTGTAAATAGATGCTAATTTTGAAGAAAATAGATGCTAATTTTGAAACAAATAGATGCTAATTTTTCTGGTCCCTAGTGATTCATCATAGTTGTTCAGGACTGAGAGTAGGCATTTCCTCCATACCCCTCAAACGTTATGGTTTTGCCGCCAATACTCGGGTGGCTGATTGCAGTGGTTTCCCACTGGGCGGTGGGGTCGCCACATCCCTGCGCCAAATTATTATTATTTAATATAATTAACACGTTATTTTCTCAGGCGGATGAACCCGGTAAAGCGTCCAATACCAACCGCACGCCCATCCCACGAGCACGTGGTAGTTCAGTTTGATAATGCAACTTTTCAGTCTGGCTGACAGAATATGTGCCAATATATTCATAAATACTGGGACAAGCAAAAAATTAACCTGAAAAACTTTACATGTGAATAAAACATGTATATATTTGTTATGGACTACAGGTTATAAATTGAGTCTTTCCTTATGAAGGTTGGCAACGCTAGCTGTCAAAAAAGTGCAAACTTACAGTAGATGAACTATATGTGGGGATAGCTTGCTTGCTTCTCACGTAGGAGGCCACGGTTGCTATTCTCAGCTCGCCCAGATATTTAAGATCTGGAACAACCTCTTGAGAGCAATTGCTTTGCTGCTTATGAGAAGTAGAGCCAAGGTAATGTGACTGAGGGTGTTGTTGCTCTGGCCATTCACTCTCGTAGGCTATAAAGTGGGTGGCAGTCGTGGGGGTACCTTCTCCCTTCTTATGCCCACACCCTGTAATGGTTGTTCTACTACTCAAATCCTCTCATTTCCAGTTTTGCTCCTTCTGCTGTAGCCCTTGCAAGCTTGAACCCAGGTTTCTGATGTGTGGCACCGGGCTTTCAAATTACAGCCAGCTCTTTCCAGTCGACATAGAGAGTGGCCTCAGTGTGAAGAGTGTTCCAGAAGTGATGTCACTAAACATAGCCTATAACCTTACAGAAGGTGCTTGAAATGGTGGCCTTGTTCTCCTAAACAAATCTTATGGAGCTCTTCTGGAGAAATTACAATCTAACTTTGAGTGTTGTGTTCCAGTTCTTCTAATCAGCAGGGGTTTGTCTTTTAAGATTCCCCACAAGTAAAGATCACACATGTAAGACTGGGTCTTCACAAACCTTCCCTTTGCTCGGTGCAGTTACGGCGAGTACAGTCAACTATACAAGAAACTTTGTACAGTTGTCTCGAAGTAAATATCACAGATACACTCGCCGGCAAAAGAAGCAAAACACTATGAATTTCAGACTAAACTCATTGTTGAATTGTTCCTAACTTTTACCGTATTAATAAAATATACTATGACCTTGTCTCCCACAAGTCCAACCCCTTCTCCACGTGGTGGGAGACGGGCAACGGCATGAAGTAGGGGATTGCCTGTATGGGTGAAGTACAGTGGGGACTTTGTGTGCCCCGGGACCGCTGCGGTAGCTGTGAAGGCTCTATGGGAACCCTGAAAAGTGACGGCTGACGGGGCTCTGGTGAAGCTACGATAGGCCTAGCAAGCCAGTAGTGGATACCATATTTGCTTTCAAACCAGGAACAGGCCTCGGAAAGGACGGATGCAAACGACGACCCGGATATGCTAATGGACTACGAATTGGGACATTAAACATACAGACACTGTCAGGAAAAGTGGAGGAGATTGTAGATGTGATGGAGAGAAGAAAACTGGATGTACTGGGCTTGGCAGAAACAAGATGGAAAGGAGAAGGTCGCAGAGAACTGAGGAAAGGGTACCGGTTGTACTGGAGTGGGAACAGTGAAGGAAGGAGCAGCGGAGTAGGAGTGGTTGTGAGAGATGGAATGAAGGAAGAGGTAAAGGGAATAAGTGACAGGATCGTGAAGATCAGAGTAACTGTAAAGGGAAGAAGCCTGGAGATAGCCAGGTATATGCCCCTCAAGTTGGATGTACAGCTCAAGAGAAGGAAGACTTTGAGGAGGAGCTACAACAGCAGTTATATGGGCAGAGCATCAATGTCATGGGAGATTTGAATGCACATGTAGGAAGTGAAAGGCAAAGATATGAAAATGTATTGGGAGCAGAAGGATGGGGTAGCAGGAATGAAGAAGGGAGAAAGTTGCTGGATTTTTGCAAGAGAAATGGTTTAGTGGTAGGCAACTCCCGGTTCCGGAAGAAAGAAAGCCACAAGGTAACGTGGTACAGCAGTGATTTAACAAAGAAATCTTTGGTAGATTACATGCTATACGACTGGGAAATGAAGAGAAGTGTCAGAGATATAAAGGTAATACCATCAGAGGCCTTAGATAGCGACCACAGAATACTTGTAATGAACCTGGGAGTTGTTAAGGATAGCAAGAGGACAGAGTACCAGGAAAGGAGAATCAAAGTATGGAAACTCAAGGAAAAGGAAGTCGAGGAAGAATTCCAGAAGATAATAAGGGAAAGGATGCCAACAGACAATCCTAAAACAGGGGAAGAGGAATGGAAGCAATTCAAAAACACAATGGTGGAAGCTGCAGTGGCAGTATGTGGAAGAACAAGCAACAGAAAGCGGTGTAAAGAGACACCATGGTGGAATGAGAGAGTAAAAGAAGCTGTGGGAAGGAAGAACAAGGCTTTCAGAGTGTTGTTCCAGGAAAGAACTGATCTGACAAGGGAAGATTATAAGATAAAGAAGAAAGAAGCAAACAAGATTGTCGCAGAGGAGAGGAAGAAGTGGATGGTAAAGTGGACAGAGATGATGGAGGAAGACAGCAGAGGAAATAAGAAAATACTTTATGGGATGGTCAAAAGTAAGAGAAGAGGTCTGCGAGAGGATGTGGTAATGATGGACAAAAACGGAAATGAGGTACACAACAAAGAGGCACTCAAGACAGTGTGGAAAGAGTACTTTGAGGATTTGCTGAATCCAAATGGTCATAGGGAGGAAGACAATGTATTGGAAGACAACACAGGAATGGAAAAGGACCTGACTTGGAGAGAACTGGAAATGGCTATAGACAGGAGGAAGAGCACCGGATGTGGATGAAGTGAGTGTTGAAATGGTGAAGGCAGCAGGGGAGGTTGGGAAACAGTGGCTGTACCGTGTGATGAGGGTGATATGGCAGGAGAAAAAGACCCCAGAAGATTGGAAGAAAGGATTAATTGTCCCAATATTTAAGAAAGGAAGCAGAAAGGAGTGCAGAAATTACAGGGGAGTCACACTCATACCTCACTGTGCCAAGATATATGAAAGGATATTAGAAAGTAGAATACGAGCCAAAGTGGAGAGAAAATTGAGAGAGGAGCAGTATGGATTCAGACCTGGGAGATCAACAGTGGATCTCATATTTTCAGTGAGACAGCTCCAGGAACACCACTACGAATTTGGAGAGGATCTGCTGATGGCCTTCCTGGACATCGAAAAGGCCTATGATAGTGTGTGTAGGGAGAGGGTTTGGAAAGCAATGGAAAACATGGGAGTGGAAAAAGAGACTGTAGGCAGAGTGAAGGAGATGTATTGTGGAAGTGTGAGTTGTGTGAAAGTTGGAGGGGAAGGAACAGACTGGTTCAGACAAATGAGTAGCCTGAAACTGGGTAGTGCGCTGTCACCCCTTCTCTTTATTGTGGTTATGGACGAGGTAATGACACGGATAGCAGGAAAGATAGGAGAAGATAAGATGAAAGCAATGGTGTTTGCAGATGATCTCATGGTCTGGGGAAACGAGGAGGAGGAGGAAATTCAGGAGCAACTGAAGGCTTGGGCAGAAACGGTGGGAGAGTACGGATGGAAGTTAAACATCAGTAAATGTGAGATCCTGTTAACGACCAGGAAAAAGGACAGACCAATGAGTGGGATAACACTTGGAGGTGGACAGCTGAAGAAGGTGGAAAGTCTCAAGTACTTGGGAAGTATAGTGGAGGAAAATGGGAGAAATGACAAAGAGATTACGGAACGTGGCAGACAGGCAGAAGCATTAGGAGCTTAGTGTGGAATAAAGATGTCCCACCAGAAAGCAAGGAAGTGTTATACAGAAGCTACTATATCCCGATACTGACCTATGCTTCAGAAACGTGGACAATGACGAAAAGAGACATAAGCAGAATACAGGCAGGTGAAATGAAGTTCCTGCGAAGTAGGATCGGAGTAACAAGAAGAGACAGGGTGAGGAATGAAAAGGTCAGGGAAATGGTGAAAGAGGAGCCCTTGCAAGGTAGGATTGAGACATCAAGACTGAGGTGGTATGGACACTTAAAGAGAATGGATGAGAAGAAGATTCCCAAGAGGATACATGAGATGCAGATGCAGAAGAAACGACCAAGGGGAAGACCAAGAGATAGATGGCTGAAAGGAGTGGAGGAATGCGTCAAGAAGAGAGGCGAGGACTGGACCAGAGTGACAGCGGAGAGGTGGTGGGAAGAAAGGACCAAGTGGCGAGGCTTATGTTCCAAACAGACCCAGCCTGGGGCTGGAAACTGTACAAGATGATGATGATGACTATGATCTTACGACAATATGGCAATGTATCATAAGCTAATTAGCACAATAATTAATAAAAATTATTGATCATGACAATTGAGGCAGTGAGTGAGAAAGTTGGGTGGAACCGAGATATTTGCTCTCTCGCAATATAAATGTGATTCACAGAAACTACATTGTTCACAAAACAAGGGAAGGAGCCTGCGGATGTCTTTGATATTATGCACAATGTATGCCCTACACCATGGTACCAATAACTCAATTTGACAAAATCTCAGCATAGCCCCCTCTCTCACTCACTGCCTCAATTACATTTAACAACTGCGCATAAACATGGATTTGGAAATGTCGAAACCTGGAATCTATCCTACTGTCGTCCAACCTGTTGAAAGGTATGATTATGAATGTTGTAGACAAACCGTAATGTCCACAAAAATACACGGCACGAGAATTCACAGATATAAACCTTGATAGCCGTTTGTGGCAGGAAACGGTATGTTGGTGTTGTGATGGTCACGTTCAACTATTCTTTATCAATTGTTGTGCCGAAACTTCTCAAATGAGCTAATTAAATCATGACAGATTACTGTACCGCTGCAAAGTCACAACGTTCAATTTATACCAGGTATGAAGCGGTCAAACATTTGAGTTGTCTGAAATTCGTAGTGTTTCGCTTTTTATGCCGGTGGGTGTAGATGGGAGGCCCCTGGTCTAACACACACAAGTTCAGTTATGCTCCCACCGCATTCCTCGGTATTTCTTCTCCAACCATTTGGAAGCCGGACCCTCCCTATGGAACGGGGAGTCGCTGTGGCTAGCACCCAACTAGTTCAACACATTTACACTTTTTAAAGTATTTAATAATCACGGGATACGAGACAGCCTACAGTACTTCACCACAAGTCTTAATTATCTTGTCCACTCACATCAGAGGACATTTCAAAGGCACTAAAAGATGTCAAACCAGGTAAAGCTCCAGGCTTTGATGGTATCCACCCAGAATTCCTGCTCCATTGTGGAAAATATGCAAAAGTATAGCTTGCACGCTTCTTCTCTGATATCCTGCAAACTGGGAACATACCTCCTGCCCTTAAAAGAACAAAGGTTATCGCCATATTGAAACCAGGCAAACCAAATGATTTACCTCAAAGCTACAGGCCAATTGCACTACTCAGCGCAGTGTACAAGCTACTACAAAGACTTCTTTACAACAGGTTAAGCTCTTTAATCCTTGAACAAGTGCCTATGGAACAAGCTGGATTTCAACCAAATCGCAGTTGTGTCGATCAAGTACTATCACTGACCACCCACATAGAAGCCGGATTCCAGAAAGGGCTTAAGACATCAGTTGCATTCATTGATCTGACATCTGCTTATGACACTGCGTGGAGACATGGCATGATCTACAAACTCCTACGCACAATACCTTGCGAAAGAATAGCCAGACTTGTGGATAACATGTTAATGAATCGCAGATTTCAAGTAATTTTGGGAAACTTGACAATGGATTGCCTCAAGGATCCGTCTTCGCCCCACTTCTCTTCAGCCTCTACATCTCCGATATGCCTGCAACCAGTTCAAGAAAGTTTGGATACGCCGATGATTGGGCAATTGCTACCCAGGAGAGACAAATCGAAAATACAGAACATACCCTAACTATTGATCTACGCATTCTTGATGAATACTTCCGAAAATGGAGGCTGAAGCCGAACCCAAGCAAAACTACAGTGACATGTTTCCACTTATGCAATAAGCTAGCTAATCGTGAACTAGAAGTGTACCTAGGTAAAAATCGTTTGACCCACACCAATGAATCCAATTACCTGGGGGTCATCTTAGACAGAACTCTCTCCTTCAAGAAACACCTGAAGAAAACGGCAGAAAAACTGAAGTCTAGAAACAACATACTTCAAAAACTATGTGGCACTACATGGGGTTCGTCGGCCGACACTTTACGCACCACCGCCCTCAGTCTGGTCTTCTCAACAGCTGAGTATTGTTCTCCAGTGTGGCTAAATAGCAGTTATACCAAACTTGTCGATGCCCAATTGAATCAGGCAATGAGAATGATATCTGGCACAGTAAAATCAACACCAACATTTTGGTTACCAGCACTGAGTCATATTCCACCAGCGGAACTCAGACGCAAACATGCCTTACTCCGGGAGTATAAGAAGATAAATGCCAACGACCAGCTACCAATACACCAGGACATCACTGCTGCTGAACTGAGACGTCTACGCTCGCGAAACCCCTCCATCCGGACAGCGAGACACCTGGTGAACCAAAACTTCAACCTGCTGCAAAACTGGAAAGAAGAATTGGTGGAAAACATTCCAAGTCAGCTGCAAGATATCACAAACTCCACAACACCACCAAGTGGCTTCCATCTACCCCGGAAAACATGGTCAACGCTAAACAGGATAAGAACAAACCATGGTAGATGTGCAGATCTTCTCTACAAATGGGGATATATATCTTCACCAGAATGCAGTTGTGGTGATCCCAGGCAGACCATACGGCACATAGTGAATGACTGCCCGACGCATTCCTACAGTGGCTACTTCAGTGACTTTGTGGAAGCAGGCCCAGCTGTGATAGACTTTATTAACAACTTGAAAGTGAAACTGTAAATAATGTAAATACACATCTATTTTGACTAATGTTGATATGTACAGCCAAACGCTAAATAAATAAATAAATAAATTGCTTATTTAGCTGACGATAACACTCCGTATGGTTGTTTTACTGTGTTGCCACATTTGATAACTAACACCTTACCTGTTTTGGTTACTGATTTCTAGCGCACATTACATTCTGTCACAATGAATTCTCTACCGGTAGCTCTATCACCATCGTCTTCTGCGTATTTTACCACTTGGAGTTTAAACCCAGCCGTTTAACTTCCACAAACCTAAAGATCACATACAAGAAGACGATCACACTTAATTGAGAATCAATGAAACGTGAAGACAGAATACTGGTACTTGTTGACAATGAAACACACGGACAACAAATACTGGCAAGATGTGTGATATCCAGTGGGTGGGGGATCTATCTTAAAATAACTATTATCATTAATGCGAGACATGTACGAGGATGTTCCCCCCTCATCATTATGATACACAGTTTCCAGCCCTAGGCCGGGTCTGTTTGGAACATACCATATTTCCTCGCATAATCGTCACACATTTTTAGCCTAAAATTCATGGAAAAAAGCAGGGTGCAACGATTATGCAAAGAATATTTAAGTTCAAAGAGGAAAACCACAAGTTTTAAATATATACTGTATCATTATTTGCTGCACGCTTGTGCGCTCTCTTATTATTATTATTATTATTATTATTATTATGTAACCACAGGTATTTCACTTTCATCAAGATCATCGTACAATTCTTGTATTTTCTCATTTTGGACACCAATGCGTAAATTCACGCACGGGTCATTTTTGCTGATGCTAGACTGGCACGAGGTGTCCCTTGCGTAAGATTGCGCCAATAGCAGTCGGACCTGTTTTAAACGTCGGCCAACTGGGACTAGGAACGCTTCGTACGGCAGCTTATTGAATCTCGTCATTCCGAGGCCAACTCGCGGAGTTTCACTCCCCAGGCCCTGGAGTTGCGTTGAGCGCGATCGTTGGTTAGCGTGCCGTGGGCCACTCGTTCGTGTAGCGTGTCATAGCCTGCAGTCAGAGAGACAGGCTTCTTTCTTCTGACAAGGTCACAACAGATTATACGCTCGCGGAATGTGCTAAGTGATGAATCTGGACGCTTGCGTCACAGTTCATAGCCCGCAGGCATAAAGACGAGATATTTTTCTTCTGACAAAGTCACACCAGGTTATAAAGTCGCGGCAGCATGTGCAAATGACTGGTGCACAAATACGAATATGCTATGCGACGATTGGGGGATAAAATTTTATAAACCTATTTTAGTGTTTGAAAAGTGGGGTGTGACGATTATGCGAGGAAATACGGTCGGCTTCTCCACTTAGACCTCTCCTCCCACCACCTCTCCGTCGTCACTCTGGTCCAGTCCTCTCCTCTCTTCTTGACACACTCCTCCACTCCCTTCAGCCATCTATCCCTTGGTCCTCCCCTTTGTCATTCCTTCTGAATCTGCATTCCGTGCGTCCTCTTCAAATGTCCATACCACCTCAGTCTTGATGTCTCAATCCTACGCCGCGCTATTTCCCTGATCTTGTCATTTCTCACCCTGTCTCTTCTTGTTACTCCCATCCTACTTAGTAGGATTTACATTTCACTTGCCTGTACTCTGCTTATGTCTCTTTTCTTTTCAATTTCAAATTAAAAAGAAATGGGGTGCTAGTTATATGCAAGCAAATCATCATCATCGTTTCTTTGCTCCAGCAAGCCGGGTGCAGTTATAAATGAGCCGTCTCCAATTTGTCCTGTCCATTCATAACTGTTGTTCTTGTATTTGACGCCAGTTCTTATCTCTAGCTTGAAGGTCCTTATAAATTTGCTTCTCCCACACATCGCGAGGTCTTCTTCTTGGTCTCTTCCCAGGGACACTCTGGCCAAAGTACACTCGAGGTATCCTACGGGGAGCCATCCTCTTCATGTGACCATACCATAGCAATATCTTGAGTACGAGGCTCCTTTCCAATCCCAGTTGTTATTGGATATCCTCATTCCTTATTTTATCCATTTTCGTCTTTTGAAGGCAAGAACGGAGGAACTTGATTTCTCCTGCATGGAGACCACTGTTTGTTGGTCCAGGGAGGGTTGCTGCTTCCAGTCCATATGTTAGTACAGGTATTAGGTATATCTCGAACAAACTTATCTTGGAAGCTTGTGGAATTCCGGTAATTATAAAGCTACTCTGAACATTTGATAGACAAACAAACCTAGAAATAGACTTAAAATTTCAGAGATGTGTGAAGCACAACTGTTGATTACAGTATCCTTCGTTGTAATATTTCAACTTTGTTTATAATTTCTGTTGTAGCCCAATATCACAGAAATCGAACGGACCATGCGGAATCGAGACCAGCAGATTCAGGAAATCAAGGAGAACATGAATAATGTGGAGGACATAGTATTCGCCAAATTCTGTTCCCAGATTGGTGTGGACAACATTCGTCAGTATGAAGAGCGTGAACTTAGGTAGGACAATACTCTTATTATAAAGGTTGGCTTCAAATTATCGCTTGAAAAAAAAAACAAAACACAGAAATGACGGTATGCCCCAAAAACCAACGCAAGTAAAGGCAGTTACCATAAATTGTAATAAAATCAAAATAACAACTCAGTTTAAATACCTTGGAGAAGTGCTAACAACAAACTAAATGAAAAAATCTCAATCCAAACAAGAACAAATAAATTAGCTACATCACAAGAATTGACGTGGGATATCTACAAAAAGAAATCTTTATCCATTAATGCAAAATTCTACCAACCCGAAGATTGCAGGTTCACTCCTGGCCATAGTAATTGATTTTTGAAAGGCGGCAAAAATAGGACACGCATGTCATACGATGTTGGCATGTCAAAGAACCATTTGAATTCAGTAGGCTGTGTTCATAATGGCAAAATTAATCTTGGGAGTTTCCGCCAACACAATGTTCCTCATTTCTCTACTAGAAAGCACTTAAGTGTTCAAGGAGGTTAGATATCTAACCTCCTTGACTTTCATAGTGATTCAAGAACAACGAAATTCGAGATGCAAGCTACCCTCTGGGTGTCAAATTACAAAGCTTGCACCCGGCACCCGAGGCCATACGATATTATTATTATAATGCAAAATTAAAACACTGCAACACAGTTATAAAACTGGAAGCTGCAGAAACACTTTTTCTCCTAAACAAACAATCAAAGATTGACAGACTTCAGAAAATTGAAAGGAGGATTGGAAGAACCTGCATTAACAAAAATATACCAGAAAGACATCCAGTGGCGGATACTATGTAATAATGTTGTGTACAAAGAGCTAGAACCCAATACAGATAATAGGAGACGGGGATTCTTTGGATATATTATGCGGATGAAGGATTCCAGACTCCTTAAACAACTAGTGCAGCATAATCTTATTTCAAAAAATACCACAACTTGATGAGCATGGATAAGAGAAGGAGATAGGCCTTAACACAGACGACACCACAAATAAGATAAAGTTGAATTCATGACTCAAGAATACAAGAAACAAGCCTACACACAACACGCACATTTTCAACCGAGGAAAGGGCACGATGATCGAAACATATTTGAGAAGTATCGGGAGGAACGCAAAGCCCGAACAATCCCTTCAAAGAAGATCTGAGCGATAGACTGACTACAGTGATCCTGTGCGGCCATAAAAGAAGAAGAAGATGAATGCTGTACATGTTAACGTGAAAGACGGGGGCCAAGCTATTTCTCAACATTGTAAACGATTTGGTTTGAGAGCTCAAATTGAAATTGGTTTTCTCATTTAGATCTCCAGGCAAATGCTGGGACAGTACTTTGGTCCACAGCTGCTTCCTTCCAACTCCTTTCCCAAGCCCATTCTTCATTCATTTCATCTCCCACTAACTCCTCTCATAAGAAAGAACATTTGACTGTAAAATCCATCACCACATAGAATCTCACCTCATCCACATCCTTGGAGAATCAGCAATACATATTGAGTTGATCTAAGTGTTTCATGTCATTTTCCAGAACTCAGCAGGAGCGTATGAAGAAGAGGATGGAGTTTGAGAACCAGAAGAATCGTATTCTGAACCAGCTCGAGTTTGAAAAGACCCGTGATACTAGAAGTGAGTGTTTGTCTACCCCTCCCTTTTAGGTTGGGAACATAAATACTGATATACCTACCATTATGGATGAGGCTGTATGAAAATGGTTTTATTTTATGTTAAGGGTGACACACCTCCCCTATCTCGATAATATTAATTTAGCCAGATTCAGGGATACTCTTCCCATAATCCATGATAGATGGTATATTCGAGACACTTACATGTAATGAGCTTTTTGGTAGAACGCCCTTATTGACTTCCACCTGGTCAATACTTTCAGTTTATTCTGGTTAAATGGTGTACAATGTTTCAAGTTCCATACCAACTCTTGAGCTTTTTGACAAACTTAAAATGTTGACACTAATAAAAACATTTATCCTAAAGAACTACCTAGGTAAGTACCGTATTTGCACTAACAAAACAGCTGACGATCACACCCCGTGTGTTGTTTTTACTGCATTGCCACATTTCAAAACACCTATGTGTTTGGTTAGTGGTTTCTAGCGTGTCTTCCTGCTGACGCCAGTAGTGAATATCAAATTTGTTCACAGTGAATTCTCAACCGGCAGCATAGTCGTCTGTGTATTTTGTCACTTTGAGTTTAAACCCAGCCGTATAACTTGAGCGTTTGTACATAACCACAAGAACACAACTGAGAAATAACAATGGAACGTGAAGACAGAATACAATGCAACAGATGGACAAATACCACAGGAAGCACTGCAACCAAAACGAACAATAACAATAAGGGCAAGACGTGTGATGTCCTGTGGGTGAGGGATCTATCTTCAAGTTACTAGGGTACGATCTGACTGCGTCAGAAATTGTCAGATATAGTCTATGCAAGGATTTTTTTCCCCCTGTAATTTCAGATTAAGAAACCAGGGTGCGAGATATACTCGGTGGCGAGTTATATGCCAACAAATGCGGTATAAACAATTGGTTTGAAAATGCACTGTTGATAAATTTTGAGGTGTACAAGCTCCATTAAACTTGGTCCACTTGCCACGGTGGGTGAGTGGTCAACGTGTCGGTCTACTAACCCCAAGCTTGCAGTTCGCTCCTGGCCGTGGTAAGTGAATTTTGAAAGGCGGCAAAAATTACGACACCATGTCATACGATGTTGGCATGTCAAAGAACCCATTTGAATTCAGCAGGCCGTGTTCATAATGGCAAAATTAATCTCGGGAGTTTCCGAAAACACTAAGTTCCTCATTTCTCTACTAGAAAGCTTAGATATCTAACCTCCTTGACTTTTATAGTGCTTCAAGGAACATCGAAATTCGACATGCAAGCTACCCTTTGGGTGTCAAATAACAAAGCTTGCACCCGGCATCCGAGGCCATACGATAAAAAATAAAATAAAATTAGAAATTGATTGTGAGGCACTTGTAGCTTGATGTACATTGTCCAGACTAAAAGTCTTTGTTTTTTTATTTATATATCAGTAAGCACTTATTATAAAATTCGTGATGGTGTTTTCAACGTCTTTTGATTTAATGTGGATATATAAGGTGCGCTCAGAAAGTAATGAGCCGGAGGCATAATTACAGAAACCAGTACCTGTATGTTAGAAGTATTGGCCCTGGCTGTTGAGGCACTTGTCCCACTGTGACACGAGGCGGTGAATGGCTGTCTCATAAAATTCCCTGGGCTGCGATGTGAACCTGTTCCGCACGTACAGCTGGACGTCGATGTCCGAGGTGAATCGTTGGCCCCGCAGAGCCCTTTTCAGGGGACCAAACATGGAGTGATCACAGGGAGAGAGGTCCGGACTGTATGGAGGGTGGCCGAGAATCTCCCATTTGAATTCCTGCAGGAGTGCCGCGACTGTGTTGGCCATATGAGGTCGTACATTGTCGCGCAGCAGAATGACCCCACGGGTGAGTTTGCCTGTTCGTTTTGTTTTGATCGCTTGGCGAAGGGTGGTCAAGGTTTGCGAGTAACGCTGGGCATTCACTGTTGTCCCGTGCGGCATGAAGTGTATCAGAAGGGGTCCATCTTGGTCAAAGAAGAACGTCAGCATTACCTTTCCTGCACTCGTGTGGATGGCCTTGCCTTTATTGGGTGGTGGTGACCCTGGATGCTTCCACTGGAGGCTTTGTCGTTTGGATTCTGGTTCGAAGTGATGACACCATGACTCATCTCCAGCCACCACTCGTGCCAGGAACCCATTCCCTTCCCTCGCATAGCACTGCAGACGACCAAGACAGTGGGCCATTCGACATGCTTCCTGGTGTGGTTGAAGACTGTGGGGAACACATTGGGCACACACTTTGCGCAAGTGCAGTCGTTCCTTCATGATGGTGTGCACACTTCTGACGCTCAATCGGACCACGGCGGCTATGGCGTTCACTGTCACTCGGCGGTCCTGGGTAATGAGTGGATCAACCAGCTGGACGTTGTCATCAGTAATGCAGGGGTGTGCCCCAGACCGGCCATCATCGACTAACGACACCCGTCCTTCCCTGAAACGCTTGTGCCACGCCTTGACCCTTGCAAGGGACATGCAGTGTTCGCCGTACACTTGTGACATTCGGCGATGAATGTCCGTTCCCCCTATTCCTTCTGCTGTCAGAAACCGAACAACACCTCTTTGCTCTTCGTTTGACACCTCCATGTCACTGTTTGTAATGTGACTGGCAGCGTTGGACGATTGATGCATGCTGCTGCTCGCTTTGTATCGTCACGTGACGTGCACGCGTGCCCTCTAGCATCGGGCTGTGACCTTCCACGCTCTGGTCGGAACAACACCTCGTTGCACATGCCATGATTAGCCGATGTCGTCACCGGTTTACACAATCCAGCTCCGGGTCGTTACTTTTTGAACACACCTTATATTTATATTTTGAAGATTGCCTTCCTGATTAGAACTGTGTCAATACAGAATTCTTCTTTGGCTATTATAAAGCTGGGGTCGTCAAATTGACCTTGAAGCTGATAAAATGATAAAATTGTGAAGATCATGTAATGGGTGTCATCTTACTGTTCTTTATTTGAAGTTCAATCCTTGTTTAAACGTGGATTTATTCTCGTTGTTTGGAATGTGACGCGTGTATGACACATTAGCGTGTTGCGTGTGGCCGGTCAGTCAGCAGCAATACTCAATACCATCAAATTTCAATCAAAACTCTTGCAATACCGAATTGAGCTGACCAGATAGATATTTTGAAGGGTTTGAAAATTGATGATTTGTTATTGCACTCATTCGGAGTACTAAATATCATGGGTCCTCCAGGAAACTTTTTTTTTTCCAATCTGAATAGCTTTGGTGGGCTAATTTTTAATAAAGGGAGCATTGATCTCACAGTAGCCTTGCAGCTTCCCAGCATGTACTGGTGAAGCATCTTGGCGAAGTGTACCATACCAACTGATGAGACCAATGGTACACTGGGACGAAACTCTGGCAATACTGAATTGAGCTAACCGGATCAATTTTTTTTGATGTTCTTTAAAATTGTTGATGCTAATTGTGCTAATTCAGAGTAAAAAATATCCTGGATCCTTTGGCAAACAGTTTTCCTAGTGCTCAATATCACGAAACTGATACTGACACATAAAATTCGGCACTGCGCCGGACAAATGTGGATGTGTCAGTCCGATCACGGCTATCTGTAAATGGACCTTGAAAATGCAAAAGGTTTCCCGGGCAATGCATGTGAGATTTTCAAAGAGAAATGCCATGTCTGGTGATTTGGATTTCACATAAAAAGGAGGTCACGAGATTAACGGTCACGTAAAACTGCAAACTTGTTTTCAAAATGCAAAAGGCTGTGTTTTTATTGACAGGCTGTTTTATATGTGTGCTGCTATATGGAAAGTACAGTACTAGTTTCCAGCTTCTAGTTCAGGAGATATTCCCGTTTAAACCAGTTTCTTCTTGAGCCACACTTGGCTGCTAACTTGTTCTTCTCATATTTTGGTAGGTTTCATAGCATTGCCCAAACCATCTTTACTTTCTTGTTACGACATACCAACTAAATGAACCCATACAATTTTGTGATGTGTTTAGATTGACCGCAACTTTTCAATATACAAAGTTCCAACTTTGACTGCCTTATGGCATTCTTGGATGTCATCCCCGAGGCCCAGGTTCTATTCCTACTCTCAGCTATCTCGCACATGGTTTACTGTAGTTTCCTTCCCACTTCTACTCCAGGCAAATGCTGGGATAGTTCCTAACCTTAAGGCCATGGCAACCTCCTACCCTACTGGTACAGTCATCACAGTGACATAGGTTATCAGACAAACACATGACCGCGATGCCACAAGCCCCTCAATGAACAAGCAACAACAAAATGTCAACTACTGTTTTTCAGTTTTCAAGTGAGCCATGCAAATTTCAATATTTGGCAAAGAGTAATATTTTTGCTCTTTAGTGATGCATAAAAAGACAGATTTTAAATGGGTTATTTCGGTAATTCAATGTTTTCTTACACTGCCTAAAATGTTGACTTGCTTATAAGGACGACTTGTACAAAAAAAAACTTTTGAGGCGTCCTAGTTCTGTACATTTATGTGGTATTTTCAGATGGAATTATGTATTCATTTTAGGCAGTTTGGTAGATTTTGGGTTTGTGATGATTGGGGACTTGATTTTTTGAATATAATTCCAGACAACGTTCTCCGGTGGGAACGAGCAGTGCAGGACGATGAGGATGCTCTGGATGGAGCAAAACAGGCAGAGCAGAAGCAGATGAGCGAGATCGAACGGGACATGCGCGAATTAGATCGTCTCAAGTCGGAACGGCTCACAAAGAAAGGTGATGTGGATGCAATGGACGACCTGATTGGCAAGGTAACTATTACTAGCTACATGGCCAACAGCCTTGTCCTCTAAACTTATTGCTTTCTATCTTTCTTTCTTTCTTTCTTTCTTCTTCTTCTTCTTCTTCTTCTTCTTCTTCTTCTTCTTCTTCTTCTCCTCCTCCTCCTCCTCCTCCTCCTCCTCCTTCGCCTTCTGAGACCACAAAGGATCACTTTAACCAACCATTAGTTTGTCGACTTGTAGGAACTGTATGAGCCTTGCGGTCCTCCCAGTACTTCTTCATTCGTATTGATCTTCTTGCCCTTTCTTGGGCGGAGAATTTTTTTGTTGGAATTTTCTTTTTCTGAGTGGAAAATGAAAAGTCATGTTTTTAAGTGCTGTAGTTAAACTTTTCTTATTTGTAGCATCTTCTGTTGTTAGGCCAAATTCCTTTAAGTCCTCTCTGATTTCTTTTAACCATCGGCATCCAGTTGTTGTGAGTTTTGAAGCAAGATTGTACTGTCCTAGTTGTTTTAGAAGATGTGAATCTGGCATTCTCATGATGTGCCCAAAGAATCCTAGTCTTTTCTTTCGCATCGTATCAGTAATGGGTTCTAGGTTGTTATAGACCATATTGTTGGGTAATATTCGTCATTGCCCATCTTTTTTATAACTTTTATTGATACAAGTTCTTCCAATTCGCCTTTCGATCTTTTGTAATCTGTCTGTTTTAGAATGTTCATTTAGATGGAATAATGTCTCTGCTGCGTATGTGGCTTCCGGTTTTATGACTGTATTGTAATGTTTAATTTTTGCATTAATTGATAAGCATTTCTTTTTGTAAGTTTCCTATGTTAATTTTAAATTACATTAACTCAATGTTCCATGAAGAACAAAGCACTTTCCAGCGTGGGAATCTTTAACAAGAATGTACACCATCCTTTGTAGAGGACAAACCAGTGGAGTTGAGGTGGCAACACAAAAGAAAAACCAATATCTGGCACTACAGCCCATGAAGGTCCTAGGCCAACCAAGTGATTGCTGCCCAGCCATTCGGTCTGCAAATTATGGGGTGACGCGTGGTCAGCACGTCAGGTCCCTTCGGCCGTTAACCTTGTCCGGGCCCCTGCCTCACTGTCAGACGACTACTCACGAAGCTGAGTGCACCCCGTTCCAGCCCTCACATCAGTTTCTAAAATCCCCGATGGAGCCGGGGCCTCTGAGGTGCAAGGCAGGTGTGCTACCCCAATGCCACGGGGCCAGTGGTGGCAATATAAAACAGTTCTTGATAGAATCGACCATCCCTATTCTTGTACGGAGAGAATTGTATATTTGGGGCAGATAACCTTGCTGTTCCGCCCCTTAAAACAACAATTACGAACGAACTTGGTAACGTGCATTAACGACCTTGTTACAGTATCGTCCACTCTCAATATATCTGTTAAATACTGATAATGTTTGTGTTTACTTGTAGGCTCGTCGTGAGATAGGTGGCATTGCCAAAGAAATCCAGGCCGCTCAGAAGCAAGTGTCTAGCATCGAGAGTCGCATCGAACAGCGGAAAGGTGATCGACACAGCATCTTGAAACAATGCAAGGTGAATCATCATATTTATCTCCTCTGTTTACTTAGTTCTATCAACTAATGTGTATATTTATTCCTGTTGTGTTTCTTTTTGTCAGATGGAGGATATTGCGATCCCTATGCAGCGGGGTAATATGGAGGATATTTCTCAAGAATCTGGCACCATAGATTCTGCAGAAAACACTTCAGAAACAACTTCTTTGAGCACTGCACAGATTTATGACAGAGAAAGCAGGTAAACGTTTGGTTTGTTAATGTTTCAAACTACAGGTATTACTCACCCACTCACTCAGAAGGCTTCTATGGGACACAAAGATCTCACGAAAAGCCTCCACTGAACTCTGTTTAGGGCGAGTTCTTGCTAGTTGTCCACATTCAGATGCCGACAAAGTTTGGAGATTTCATTTTTCCAGGAAATTCGTGGTCTTCCTATTGGCCTTTTTCCTCTTGGTTCTTCTTTAAACATTGGTATTACCAGGTATAGACAAGTAAATTCCAGAAAGTTCAGAATCATGATGTAATTTTGATGTATCATTAGAAGCTGTCCGGCTCCGTGGCTAAATGGTTAGCGCGCTAGACTTTGGCCCGACTTGTCCCGGACAGGAATGTTTTATGCCGTTTTATTTATTCCTTTACAGTAAGAGCAGCAAGGATATGTTTATATTGTGTTGGCCAGTAATTAACGAGGTTTTACTATAATTAGTATTAACCCTAGAACCGGCAATGTGAAATCCTGTACGGGCAGCAAATTTGTGTGATATTTTCCTACCAAGTGGATTCTTATTTTCAACCTATTGAGAGCAATGTTCCATGGGGGGGAAGGAAAGAATAAAAATAAGCTATTTTATTTTGTTGCTACATAGTACGATATATTCAATCAAAACAAACTAATTTATATCTTTAATCAGTCCATTATGAGACTGCCATAACCTCACTTATCCACCACTATTCCCGGCTATCCCCCAATGACTCACTACTATCCCCTGCTAAGCAAAAATCTTAGTATGAAAGAATAGAATGGACAAAGTATCAGACATGGAAATGCAAACTGTATTTTTATTTGAACATAGGGAGGGAGAATGCATCAATTAGGGAATGAGTGATCACACAGAGTACATATTATTCACATATTTCACATTAATATACCAATAACGTGTCGCACAATCGCCGAGGGTTCTTGCAACAAATGAAATGTGTTTAGAATAAATCTGAGAAGAAGGCTGCCACAAACACCACTTCGAAGTGCAATACAAAGAATACAAACAAAAGAATGCAGGCAAGATCATCATCTTGCACAGTTTCCAGCCACTGGCCGGGTCTGTTTGGAACACAAGCCTCTCCAACGTCTTCTGTCTACCCATCATCTCCCAGCCTCCACCCTTGTCCAATCTCCTCCTCTCTTCTTCACGCTTTCTTCCACCCTCTTCAGCCACTTGTCTCTCGGTCTCTTTCCTTCCCACTTCGTCTCGTGTATCCTCCTGGGTATCCTCTTCTCCTCCATTTGTTTTACATGTCCATACCATCTAAGTCTAGATTTCTCTATACCATCCTGTAATGGTTCCTCCTTCATTAATTCTCTGGTCCTCTCATTTCTTATTCTGTCCATTTTGTAGCTCCAATACTGCTTCTCAAGAACCTCATCTCACTGGCCTGTATTTTGCTCTTCTCCCTTCCTTTCAGGCAAGATATGAAACCATAACTTTCATTGGCGGAGCATTAACTTGGCGCTTCTACTCGGCCAATAGTGTGGCATCTTCTATTGGATATCGGGTGAAGCCTATTGGCTACACAATTCGATATCCTACTCAATCGCGTACGCGGTACATGTATGCAAACTGGCGGTCATATTGTCTGAAAAACAAAATAATGTAATGAAAAATATTTTTGTCGTAAAGGAGGAGGAATTGCAGTTATGATTTAACCCCCATTGTGCCAGGCCTGCGCTCACAGTATGCCAAGAATGCCAGACTGATTTAGAGGATTTTGCAGGTTCACACTCTCAAGGCTGTATAATTCACAATAACCAACACAATGGCTTGAAATTTTCCCTAAATGCTAACTAGAGAACTCGCTTACTTCTGAACTACACTTTAACATTATCATGCTCATGTTTATTCAAAATAAAAATATTTTTGGAACATTTTCAAAACACGAAAAATATAAAAAACCGAAATAAAACAAAATTATAATTAGAAATTCAACTTGCAGATAAGTAATGTTTACTTCTCTGTAATCTCCCATTCCCGATGAATAAACACGTAAAATATCACTTTAGTATGTACAATAGTTTGGGAGTTATCTTCACTAAAGATAAACACAACACACAGAAAACATGTTTACAAAAATATGGGCTTCAGGATTTACCCCTAACCTCCCAGGTGAGGGTTGGAATTTTGCATCTTGTCCTACCTGAACTTCACGGAAATCGTAAAACTGCTGGATACTGTTGTCATCGCTACTACTGTCATTATCACTTTAACTATCGCTGTTTACCTTAGGCCTATAATCACGCGGTCGGATGTTTACATCAATCCCGCCGCTATCACTTTCACTTTCCACTTTCTCATCTATTGCAGGATTAAATTCCTCCTCCTCTTCACTTAAATTATTTACGTACATAGCCAGATCATTGCCGTCAACAAACTTATTTCTCCCACTCGATGCCATTTTACTCAATGTGTCATAGATGTTACACGCACGGATGAACACAGATTTCTAAAATTCACTGAACCGGAAATAGGAAAATTACGCGTCATCTAGCGACGTAGTTAAAAACTACAGTGAACTCCCGATTTAGCGTTTCTCGAAATAAAGTTTGCCCGCAATTAACGTACATTTCCGTAGGTCCCGGCTATTATCCCATAAGACGCAATGTATATCAGGCTTCATTTTAACGTTTGTCGATTTTACGTTTAACCTCCATTTTAGGCTCGAATTCTTGGACCCCTGGAATAAAATCTGTGTCGATTTAACGTTGGTATTTTCTCCCTTCCTTCGTGAAGAGTATGACGTCACTCCCTCTACGATGACGAAAGATAAACAAATCACTAACTTAAGCCGTGCGATAATTTGTTGTGAATGGGAACACACTTAAAAAAAAATGTCAAGTTATTGCTGAACAACGGCGAGACAGTAGATACCCACGCGTTTCCTGCTCGAAGTCTTAAATGCCCGAGGAAATGTATGAATGTGTACGCGTGCTCCAGCTGTACTTCCAAACATCCGCGAGAAGATGCTCCGTTATTGGCAAGTCACGCAGCAACCTTGAGAAGCTGACCAATCACTGCAGGCGTACCGCAAGCGGGCTCGGGCGCATTTATTATCGTGAGTCGAGTTAAAGGAACAAGGAAGGAATAGTTAATGAAAAATATATAAATCCCTTTCGCTGGCTTTTAAAAACTTAATCGAACAATAAATCCCCCATATTTTTCCAATTCTGAGTTATCGGAACGAAATGACGAAGCGATTTTTTAACGGCAAGCCGGACGTACATTTGGCCGTGTATCGTCCCGTAGTTGCGGTTAGCCTACGCGTGGACCAGCTTGCTTGATACTCAGCGCCCGTCAGAAGGGTGTAGGCCTACTTCCAAACATCCGCGATAAGACACTCTGTTATTGGCAAGTCACGCAGCAACCTTGAGAAGCTGACCAATCACTGCAGGTGTACCGCAAGCGGGCTCGGGCGCATTTATTATCGTGAGTTGAGTTAAAGGAACAAGGAATAGTTAATGAAAAATATATAAATCCCTTTCGCTGGCTTTTAAAAACTTAGTTGCAACAGCTGTTTCAAGCGCACAGGTTCACTGCATACACTGGGAGAGGACTACCTGTTTAGTCTGGGAGTACCTAAAAGTCTTTTGCATTTGGACCATTCAAATGGGAATACTACTCTATTTCCGTTCCCCACATGACAAGAAGCAGATAACAGAACAGGACAAGATCTCCTATCAGAACGACATGTGTTTAAACGTTGGCAATGAACAAGATAAATGGACTCTCAGAACTTTTAACATGTGTTTTTAATATGTTTCGTACAAATTTTAATGGAATGTTTTTAATATGTGTTTTATTAGTGTGCATGCATTTTTGGATTTTGTTCAGTGTTTTTTGATGTGTTGCCATTTGTGTGAGAGGATGATGAAGGACCGCCTTGCAAGGTTCGAAACATGTACCTAACTTAGCGCAATAATAGCGCAAAATATTTTGTATTGATTTGACGGAAAGTTTCAACTGATTAAACTATTTATATACGTCAATACGGACCAGAAATGGCAATTAGTATTCCCATTACTTTTAAAAACTTAATCGAACAATAAATCCACCATATTTTTCTAATTCTGAGTTCATCATCATCATCTTGAGCAGTTTCCAACCGCTGGTCGGGTCTGCCTGGAACATAAGCCTCTCCATCGTTTCCTGTCCATCCACCATCTCTCGTCATTTACTGTGTCCCAGCACACTCCTCTTTCCTCCACACTCTTCTTAACTCCTTTTGTCCATCTGTCCCTTGGTCTTCCCCTTGGCCTCCTTCCCGTCATTTCCATTCCAAACATCTTCTTCGGTATCCTCTCCTCTTCCATCCTCCTCACATGTCCATACCATTGTAGCCTAGATCGCTCTATTCTATTTTGCAATGGTTCCTCTCTTACCATCTCCCTGACTCTCTCATTCCTTACTCTGTCCATTCTTGTCACTCCTACCCTACTCCTCTGGAACTTCATCTCCACTGCTCGTATTTTATTCTTGTCCCTTTCCTTCATCACCCATGTTTCTGAACCATATGTCAAAATTGGCACAAAGTAGGTCTTGTAGATGATTCCTTTACATTTTTGTGGTACATCTTTATTCCATATCATCCCCCTAACACTCTTGAAAAATCCATCTGCACACCTTCCCCTCTCATTTATTTCCATCCTATTGCCTCCCTTTTCTTCAATTATGCTTCCCAAGTACTTGAAGCATTCTACTTTCTGCAACTGCTGTCCTCCAAGTGTTATGCCCATATCCAGTCTGTTCTTCTTCCTCGTTGTGATGACCACTTCACTCTTTTGTGCTGAGAACTTCATCCCATATGATAACACTACCTTCTCCCACTCATCTAATTGCTCTTGTACTTCTTCCTCATCCTCTCCCCAAACCAGAAGGTCATCAGCAAACAATATTGCCTTCATTTTCCTTTCCCCAATGCTATTTACCACTTTTTGTATGATTTCATCCATCACCACTATAAATAACAGGGGTGAGAGGGCACTTCCCTGTTTCAGACCACTCTCCAGTTGAAACCATTCCGTTCTCTCTCTTCCCACCTTTACACAGCTTTTGCTTCCCTCGTACATTGCTTTCACTCTTGCCACTGTCTCCTTGTTCACTGCTTTTGCTCTCATTGCTTCCCATACCTTGTTTCTATTAATACTATCATATGCTTTCTCAATATCCAAGAAGGTCATCACCAGATCTTTCCCATATTCATAATGGTGTTCTTGTAGCTGTCTTACTGCAAAGATGAGGTCAACTGTTGACCTTCCTGGCCTGAATCCATACTGTTCTTCCCTCAGCCCATCTTCAACTTCTGTCCGAATTCTTCTCTCCAGTACCTTCTCAAATATTTTGGCGCAGTGGCACATGAGTGTAATTCCCCTGTAGTTCTTGCATTCCTTCCTACTTCCCTTTTTAAATATGGGTATTATTATCCCTCTTTTCCAGTCCCCTGGTATTTTCTTCTCCCTCCATATCACTTTCATTACTCGAAAGAGCCACTGTGTTCCTATCACCCCTGCTGCTCTCACCATCTCCACACTCACTTCGTCTATTCCCGGTGCCTTTCCCCCTTTCATCTTCTTTAATGCTTCCTCCACTTCTTTCCATGTCAATTCCTTCTCTGAAATGTCTTGGTCACTGTCTGTTTCTTCCTCCACAATGTCCACTACGCTGGTTTTAGTTGGATTTAGGAGTTCCTTGAAGTATTCTCTCCAGATAACCTTTACTTCTTCCATATTTTCGACCTCCTTTCCATTCCTGTCCACCATTCTGACATTCTCCCCTGTATCTCTTCTCTTTGCCTTTATCATTCCATACAACACTTTCTTACTGCCATCACAGTCCTCCTCCATCATTTCTGTCCATTTCTCCAGCCATTTCTTTTTCTCTTCCTTCACTACTTCTCCTGCTTCTTTCTTCCGCTCTTGGTATTCTTCTCTTGTTCTGTCTGTCCTCTGTTGGAACCATTTCCTGAATGCTTCATTTTTCTTTTTCACTGCTTCCTTAGTTCTGGGGTTCCACCATGGTGTTTCCTTCCACCTTTTCTTTCCACTAGTTCTGCCACACACGACTTCCGCTGCTTCTACCAACACGTCCTTGAACCTATTCCATTCTTCTTCACCTGTTTTCGGATCATCCTTCGGTAATTTGTTCCTCACTAATAACTGGAACTTCTCCTTATTTCCATCCTCCTTCAGCTTCCATGTCCTTATTCTTCTTTCTTGGTTCTCAGTTCTCCTCTTTTCCTTCAGTCCTCTCACCTTGGCGACCAGCAGACGGTGGTCACTGTCCAGGGCTTCTGAAGGTATTACCCTTATATCCGTGATACTCTTCTTTGTCTCCTTCCCGCATAGAATATAGTCCACCACCGATTTCCTAGTCAAATCCCTGCTGTACCAAGTAATTTTATGGCTCTCTCTCTTCTTGTACCATGTGTTTCCAACCATTAGCCCATTTATCTTGCACAGTTCCAACAATCTCTCTCCTTCCTTATTCCTGTTTCCCCATCCTTCACCACCAATCACTTCCTCAAAACCTCTTCTATCAGTTCCGACATGGGCATTTAGGTCTCCCATGACTATCAGGTTTCTCCCCACCAACTGCTTCTGCAACTCCTCTTCAAACTCGTCCTTCTCGCCTTCTGTGCATCCCACCTGTGGTGCATAGACTTGCAGAATGTCCAGGTTTCTACCTTTCACAGTGATTCTGGCTCTAATTATTCTATCACTTACCCTCTTTACTTCCTCCCTCAGCCCTTCTCTCACCACCATTCCCACTCCATTTCTCTTCCCCTCCTCATTTCCTATCCAGTATAGCTGCAAACCATTTCTCAGTTCTTTTCTTCCTTCCCCTCTCCATCTGGTCTCTGCCAGTCCGAGTACATCCAGTTTTCTCCTCTCCATCATATCCACAACCTCCTCCACTCTTCCCGTCAATGAAGTTATATTCAAAGTTCCGATTCGTAGTCCATTTCCATAGCCAGGTCTGCTTCCTTTAGATCTGTCCTTTCCGAGGCCCGTTCCCGTTTTAAAAGCAGTTTCATATCCACTACTGGCTTGCTAGGCCTAACGTAGCTTCACCATAACCCTGGCGAGGGGCCTGTTTTTGGTCCGCGAGAGGTATTTTATTTCCCTCAAACCCTCCGGACAAGTCCGGCGAGCCCCCCTATCCGCCACCTGGGACGCGCCCGATAGAGGAACAGGCAAACCCCCACGGGAATTCTGAGTTATCGGAACAAAATGACAAAGCGAATTTTTAACGGCAGGCTGGACGTACATTTGACAGTGTATCGTCCCGCTGATGCTGCCAGCCTACGCGTGGACCAGCTTGCTTGATACTCAGCGCCCGTCAGAACGGTGTAGGCCTACTGCCAAACATCCACGATAAGACGCTCTGTTATTGGCCGTCACGCAGCAACCTTGAGAAGCTGACCAATCACTGCAGCGGGCTCGGGCGCATTTATTATCGCGATTCCAGTCGACTATTTCATGAAAATTATATCGATCCCTTTCGATGGCTTTTAAAAACGTAATCGATTAGAATATTCACCACATTTTTTCTAATTCGGAGTTATCGGAACGAAATGACAAAGTGATTTTTTGACGGCAAGCTATCTCGTATGTTTGGCCGTGTATCGTCCCGCCGATGTGGCTAGCCTGCTGTATGCACTTCTAAGTTCCTCGATTCTATTGTTTGGAGATTTGTGCGTAGTAAGACTTGTATAACCATATCATTTTTTAGCTTCTTATTTAAATCTTTGCTCGATTCCTTACGTCCTATTTATACCCAAGGATATGAAAATGTATTGGGAGCAGAAGGATGGGGTAGCAGGAATGAAGAAGGGAGAAAGTTGCTGGATTTTTGCAAGAGAAACGGTTTAGTGGTAGGCAACTCCTGGTTCCGGAAGAAAGAAAGCCACAAGGTAACGTGGTACAGCAGTGATTTAACAAAGAAATCTTTGGTAGATTACATGCTGTACGACTGGGAAATGAAGAGAAGTGTCAGAGATATAAAGGTAATACCATCAGAGGCCTTAGATAGCGACCACAGAATACTTGTAATGAACTTGGGAGTTGTTAAGGATAGCAAGAGGACAGAGTACCAGGAAAGGAGAATCAAAGTATGGAGACTCAAGGAAAAGGAAGTCAAGGAAGAATTCCAGAAGATAATAAGGGAAAGGATGCCAACAGACAATCTTAAAACAGGGGAAGAGGAATGGAAGCAATTCAAAAACACAATGGTGGAAGCTGCAGTGGCAGTATGTGGAAGAACAAGCAACAGAAAGCGGTGTAAAGAAACACCATGGTGGAATGAGCGAGTAAAAGAAGCTGTGGGAAGGAAGAACAAGGCTTTCAGAGTGTGGTTCCAGGAAAGAACTGATCTAGCAAGGGAAGATTATAAGATAAAGAAGAAAGAAGCAAACAAGATTGTCGCAGAGGAGAGGATGAAGTGGATGGTAAAGTGGACAAAGATGATGGAGGAAGACAGCAGAGGAAATAAGATAGTACTTAATGGGATGGTCAAAAGTAAGAGAAGAGGTCTGCGAGAGGATGTGGTAATGATGGACAAAAACGGAAATGAGGTACACAACAAAGAGACACTCAAGACAGTGTGGAAAGAGTACTTTGAGGATTTGCTGAATCCAAATGGTCATAGGGAGGAAGACAATGCATTGGAAGATGGAGAAGACAACTCAGGAATGGAAAAGGACCTGACTTGGAGAGAACTGGAAATGGCTATAGACAAGATGAAAGGAGGAAGGGCACCGGGTGTGGATGAAGTGAGTGTTGAAATGGTGAAGGCAACAGGGGAGGTTGGGAAACAGTGGCTGTACCGTGTGATGAGGGTGATATGGAAGGAGAAAAAGACCCCAGAAGATTGGAAGAAAGGATTAATTGTCCCAATATTTAAGAAAGGAAGCAGAAAGGAGTGCAGAAATTACAGGGGAGTCACACTCATACCTCACTGTACCAAGATATATGAAAAGATATTAGAAAGTAGAATACGAGCCAAAGTGGAGGAAAATTGAGAGAGGAGCAGTATGGATTCAGACCTGGGAGATCAACAGTGGATCTCATATTTTCAGTGAGACAGCTCCAGGAACACCACTACGAATTTGGAGAGGATCTGTTGATGGCCTTCCTGGACATCGAAAAGGCCTATGATAGTGTGTGTAGGGAGAAGGTTTGGAAAGCAATGGAAAACATGGGAGTGGAAAAAGAGACTGTAGGCAGAGTGAGGGAGATGTATTGTGGAAGTGTGAGTTTTGTGAAAGTTGGAGGGGAAAGAACAGACTGGTTCAGACAAATGAGTGGCCTGAAACAGGGTAGTGCGCTGTCACCCCTTCTCTTTATTGTGGTTATGGACGAGGTAATGACACTGATAGCAGGAAAAATAGGAGAAGATAAGATGAAAACAATGGTGTTTGCAGATGATCTCATGGTCTGGGGAAACAAGGAGGAGGAAATTCAGGAGCAACTGAAGGCTTGGGAAGAAACAGTGGGAGAGTACGGATGGAAGTTCAACATCAGTAAATGTGAGATCCTGTTAACGACCAGGAAAAAGGACAGACCAATGAGTGGGATAACACTTGGAGGTGGACAGCTGAAGAAGGTGGAAAGTCTCAAGTACTTGGGAAGTATAGTGGAGGAAAATGGGAGAAATGACCAAGAGATTACGGAACGCGGCAGACAGGCAGAAGCATTTCTGAGAAGCATTAGGAGCTTAGTGTGGAATAAAGATGTCCCACAAAAAAGCAAGGAAGTGTTATACAGAAGCTACTATATCCCGATACTGACCTATGCTTCAGAAACGTGGACAATGAAGAAAAGAGACATAGGCAGAATACAGGCAGGTGAAATGAAGTTCCTGCGAAGTAGGATCGGAGTAACAAGAAGAGACAGGGTGAGGAATGAAAAGGTCAGGGAAAGGGTGAAAGAGGAGCCCTTGCAAGGTAGGATTGATACATCAAGACTGAGGTGGTATGGACACTTAAAGAGAATGGATGAGAAGAAGATTCCCAAGAGGATACATGAGATGCAGATGCAGAAGAAATGACCAAGGGGAAGACCAAGAGATAGATGGCTGAAAGGAGTGGAGGAATGTGTCAAGGAGAGAGGCGAGGACTGGACCAGAGTGACAGCGGAGAGGTGGTGGGAAGAAAGAACTAAGTGGCGAGGCTTATGTTCCAAACAGACCCAGCCTGGGGCTGGAAACTGTACAAGATGATGAATGAATTTAATACAAAAAAGGAACATATTTCCTGGAATTGTGACGCATAGAATTACAACTTTCTCTTTTTGTTTGGTTGGTGTTGTTATAAGAGCATCCAGCTTAATTTTTAGCTTATAATTTAAATATTTTTCCAAATTATCTTTGTGTGTATTCGTTGTGTGCTGTGATAGTTTTGACTAGTGGTGAATTTCGTAGAAATGGCAACAAAAAGGATTAAGCTCACTATTAGTGAAAAACAAGACATTATTCGGCAAGTGGAGGCAAGCCCTAATGTTACAAGAGTAGAAATGGCAAAACGTTTGGGGATGGTGCCGTCATCTTTGAGCACTATTATGTCGTCAAAGGAGAAGATTATGGCAACAGAGTGTGCTTCTCGAAGCTAAATTAAAAAAAAGAAAGAATATAAAGGCCGGCAAGCATGAAGAATTGGAGAAAATCCTCATTGAATGGTTTCAACAGGAGAGGTCAAGAAATGTTCCGATAGATGGGCCGATTCTAAGGGAGAAGGCTGGTGTAATTGCTTTGAGGCTAGGCATTGATGACTTTGTTTGTTCTAATGGCTGGCTTCATCGCTTCAAACAAAGGCATGGCATTAGTTTCAAGACAATTAGTGGGGAAAGCAAAAGCGTTGACGAAGAAACAGTAGAGTTATGGAAAGAAGAAAATCTTCCCAAGCTTTTGGAAGGCTATGACATGAAGAACATCTTCAATGCTGATGAGACAGCTCTATTTTATAATATGTTGCCTGATCGAACCTTCCATGCGAAAGGCAATTCTTGTCATGGTGGTAAGAAGAGTAAGGAGAGGCTATCAGTGCTGCTTTGTGTCAATGCAGATGGAAGCGAGAAATTGAAGCCCCTCGTAATGGGAAAATTTGCCAAGCCACGCTGCTTTAAGAGCATTAATACATTGCCATGCACCTATACCAGCAACACCAATGCCTGGATGACGTGTGCTATTTTCACTAACTTTCTCCAGCAGCTGGATGTAAAAATGAAATCAGCCAACAGGAAAATCCTTTTTATTGACCGATGTCCCAGTCAACCTCCAGATACAAAATTTTTGGCAAACATTAAAGTTGTGTTCCTGCCAGTCAATTGCACCAGCAAGCTATAATCCCTGGATCTTGGGGTAATTTACTCCATGAAAAGGAAATACAGGAAGTCTCTGGTCCACAAAGCGATTGCAGCAATCGATAGAAATGCTGAGTTGAAGATTAATGTTCTACAGGCCATTCACCTCCTCGGTGCTGCCTGGAATGCAGTTACTCCTCAAACTGTAGCCAACTGCTTCAGGAAAGCTGGATTTTCTCCAAAAACACAAACGCTTGAAGAAGAGAATGAAGATGAGGTATGTGGCGAGGACTGGAATCTACTTGTTCACGATGAGCCGATAGTGTTTGAAGATTTCATTCAATGCGATTAGGATGTAGCAACAGCAGGAACACAGTCTGTGGAGGATTTATGCGATGCTGCTGCAGAGAAGGAAGCAGAAGATGTTGGCGAAGAAGATGAGGAACTACCACTTCCCACACCATCTTTTGGTGAAGCTGTTGCTTCCTTTGAAGTTGTGAAGCGGTACAAGTCATCATTCAACTTGGATGACACAAATCTGCTGAGACTGGGGCAAATGGAGAGAGAACTTCTCTTTCTACAAAGAACATGCAAAAGCAAGCAGACTACAATAAAGGATTACTTCAAAACTTAACTGGTAAGGTTTTGAAAATAAAATTCTGTATTTTTATGGTGTTTTCAACTATTAGAATACAAGCATTATAGGCCTAAATGTCTAATTAAATCCTCCTTACATCCTTCCAGATTGGTGTGGTCCTTACTGCCCAGAGCTGAGGCAACAACATATGAAGACTGACTTCTCTTAGTGATTTAGCCTATGTTATGTTTTTTTTCCCTTCGTGTTAATGTACAATTTTATTTTTAATGGATTATAGTTTAATATTTAATGGCCTAGAAGTTGCATTATGAGGCAGTCTGATTTTTTGGTAAAAATATAATGTACAGTACCACAGTAGAAGATAGTGGTCATGTTTTGAAAACTTTTTATTTAACAGTGTTGTAAAATACTTTGTATTAAGAGTAATTTGTATATATAATAGCCAATATAGTAGTCTAAAATGTTTAATTCATCATAAAAGGGCATTACATTGCTTTATTCACAAAACCCCCATTTAAAGTTAACCTCGATTTAAGGCTCAAATCTGGAGGTCCCAGGGCGAATGTTAAATGGGGATTTCACTGTACTATCCTTTCTCTGTGGAATCAATGCGTATGGTGCCGCCTCCTGGCAAATCCAACAGTACTAAATACGTATAAAAGAGCGGTCTGTTCAAACGACGATATATCGTTGTTCGCACTTTAGGTGTAAATACGGAACTACGATATGTCTGGCACTCTCATCATAATCATCTTGCACAGTTTCCAGCCACTGGCCGGGTCTGTTTGGAACACAAGCCTCTCCAACGTCTTCTGTCTTCCCACCATCTCTCAGCCTCCACCCTTGTCCAGTCTTCTCCTATCTTCTTCACTCTTTCTTCCTCCCCCTTCAGCCACCTGTCTCTCGGTCTCTTTCCTTCCCACTTCGTCTCGTGTATCCTCCTGGGTATCCTCTTCTCCTCCATTCGTTTTACATGTCCATACCATCTAAGTCTAGATTTCTCTATACCATCCTGTAATGGTTCCTCCTTCATTAATTCTCTGGTCCTCTCATTTCTTATTCTGTCCATCTTTGTAGCTCCAATACTGCTTCTCAAGAACCTCCTCTCACTGGCCTGTATTTTGCTCTTCTCCCTTCCTTTCATAACCCAGGTCTCCGAGGCATACGTCAGGATAGGGACATAGTACGTCCGATATATGATCTTTTTGCTGTTCTGAGGGACATCCTTGCTCCATAACATGCTTCTCACACTACTCTGGAATGCTTCTGCCTGTCTCCCCCGCTCATTTATTTCTCTTATCATTTCTTCCATTATCTTGTATCAGGCTTCCCAGATACTTGAAACTCTCCACTTTCTTCAGCTGTTCCCCACCAATTGTTATTCCCGATGTGGTTCTTTCCTTCTTCCTTGTTGTAATCACCATCTCACTCTTATTGATGCTAAATTTCATCCCATATCCTTGTATTATTCCTTCCCACATGTTCAACTGTTCCTGTACCTCCTCCTCCTTGTTTCCCCAAATCATCTGCAAACACCATTGCTTTCATCTTTCCTTCCCCAATTACTTGTGCCACTCGGGTCATTATGTCATCTATCACCACAATGAAAAGTAACGGTGACAGTGCACTTCCTTGTTTCGGGCCGTTTCTCTGTTCCAACCAGTCCGATCTCTCTCCTCCCACTTTCACACAGCTCACGCCTCCCTTGTACATCTCCTTTATCCTCCTTATAGTCCATTTTTCTACTCCTCTATCCTCCAGGGACTTCCATACTTTGTTTCTGCATACACTGTCATATGCTTTCTCAATGTCCAGGAAGGCCATCAGTAGATCTGTTCCATACTCATAGTGCTGTTCTTGTAACTGCCTTACAGCAAAAATCAAATCCACTGTGGACCTTCCTGCTCTGAAGCCATGTTGTTCTTCCCTCATCCCTCCTTCTATCCTTGTCCAAATTCTCCTTTCCAAAACTTTCTCAATCATCTTTGCACAATGTGTGTTATTCAGTGTTATTCCCCGATAGTTTCTGCATTTTGTTCTACTACCTTTCTTGAAGATCGGGACAATTATTCCTTTTTTCCAGTCCTCTGGGGTCTTCCTTTCCTTCCATGCTGTCCTCATCACTCGGTACAACCATTGTATCCCCACCTCTCCTGCTGCTCTCACCATCTCCACACTCAACTCATCCACACCCGGTGCCTTCCCTCCTTTCATCTTCCTCACTGCATCTTCCACTTCTTTCCATGTTAAGTCCTTTTCTGTTTGCAGTTCATCTTCCTCTTCCCCGATTTCTTCCTCCTCACCATCTTTTCCATTTGGGTTCAGGAGTTCTTCAAAATATTCTTTCCACATTTTCTTCAGTTCTTCCCTATTTTCTATCTCTTGTCCCCTTTTGTTCACCATTCTAACATAATGCGTAGGATCTTCCACCTCTTATTTTTTACCATCCCATACAGGACCTTTTTTGCACCTTCACTATCCTCCTTCATCATCTTTGTCCACTCTTCCATCCACTTTCTTCTCTCCTCAGCCACTACTCTCTTTGCCTCCTTCTTTCTTTCCTGGTACTCTTCCCTTGTCTCTACCGTCCTATTTTGATACCACCTCCTAAAGGCTCTATTCTTTTCCCTTACTATTTCTTTTGTCTTCTCATACCACCATGGTTTCCTTCCACCTCTTCTTACTACTTGTCCTCCCACATACTGCTTCTGCTGCATCTACTAGTGTCTTCTTAAATCTAGCCCATTCCTCTTCCACCCCTCTTTCTTCATCTGTTGGAATTCCTTCCTTTGCCATTCTGAGGTACTCGACCCTTCTATCCCCTTCTTTCAGTTTCCATATCCTTATACGTCTTTCCTGGTTCTCAGTCCCTTTCTTCTCCTTACTCCCTCTCAGGTTCATTACCAGCAATCGATGGTCGTTATCCAGGTTCTCCGATGGTATAACCTTGATGTCCGTGATGTTCTTATTTAGTTCTTTCTCATACAGTATATAGTCGACCACCGACTTCCTGGTCAAGACATCACTGTACCATGTGATTGTGTGGCTCTCTCTTTTCTTAAACCAGGAGTTCCCAACTAGCAGGCTGTTCCTCTGGCAGAAGTCCAACAGTTTCTTTCCTTCCTCATTTCTTCCGCCCCAACCCTCTGGTCCTAGAACACTCTCATAACCTTGTCTTTCTCTTCCTACATGGGCATTCAGATCCCCCATGACAATCATATTTCTTCCTACCAGCTGCTTCTACAATTCCTCTTCAAACTCCTCCTTCTCTTCAGAGGCGCAGCCTACTTGTGGAGCATACACTTGCACTATTTCTACGGTCTCTCCCCTCAGTGCTACTTTCACTTTCATCATCCTATCACTTATTCTCCTCACTTCTTCTTTTAAACCATCTCGTACTACTACTCCCACTCCATTCCTCTTTCCCTCTTCGTTCCCACTCCAGTACAGTCTATAGCCTTTTCTCAGTTCTCTCCTTCCTTCCCCTTTCCACTTTGTTTCTGCCAATCCCAATAAATCCAACTTCCTTCTTTCCATCATATCCACTATCTCCTCTTCCTTACCCGTCAGCGTTCTTATGTTTAAAGTTCCAAATCTTAGTCCGTGTGTACAGCCGTGTCGTCGTCTATTATATCCATCATATCCGAGGCTCGTTCCATTGTTGAAAGTATTTGGTTTCATCCAGTACTGGCTTGCTGGTCCTATCGTAGCTGCACCAGTGCCCCGTTAGCCGTCACTTTTCACGGTTCCTGTAGGACCTTCACAGCTACCGTAACGGTCCCGGGGCACACGAAGTCCCCACTGTACTTCGCCCCTACAGGCAATCCCCTACTTTGTGCCGTTGCCCGTCTCCCACGACGTGGACGAGGGGTTGGACTTATGGGAGACTTGGACTTATGGCACTCTAAGGGTTAAAATTTTGTATGAATTCGTCAATTTCCAAGAATGTTGTATTTTGACTCTCAAAAATAAGGGTGGGTACTATAGTTGAGTAAATACGGAAGATGAATTAGGGACACACGCGCAGTAGATAACACTTCCATTTTGTTGTGTACGTGGGCGCGCGGAGCATAAAATAACATAATCTGGGTTGGTCTAATTCTGTCCGTTAAATCCGAAGTCCATTGAATCAGGGTCTGCTAAATTGAAGGTTTACTGTACATGAATTATTTATACACTTAATAGAATGTGGAACATCAGAACACTACGGGATTTGTTACAATAATTTATATTTGCAAGCTGGTTATTGCAGTATCTAGGAAGAGGTCACCTAGATGCACTACAAGAGACTCCCTCCTGGTATAACGACTACAATTCTTCGCTGTCGCCCCGGAGGTCGGGATTCGATTCCCAGCTCTGCCAAGAAATGTAATTGTGGTCTGAGGGCTGGAACTGGGTACACTCAGCCTCGTGAGACAAATCTGAGATGAGGCCAGTTCAATTCCCACCTCAGCCATTATGGATTCTCCTCCAGGCAAATGCTGGGATGGTTCCTAACTCCTCCTTCCCAATGCGCACACACACTAATACAGCCACTACAATAACACACCTGAGTACACGGGGCTGAATGACTGCAATGGCCAAGCCCCTCAAATGAATCAACATCGATCCAATCACTATACTCTGCATTACCAATAATGAACGCTGACGTCGTATGTGGGGAAATGTTGCGTTGCCACTGACTCGTAACATTCCAAGAGGCTTGCAGGAAGACACAAATACTGGGGAAGTTAACCCCCTGCCTGGCGGTCTGATGACAGTGACGAGTCAAGGCACAGTAGAACACTGCGTCAAACCATGTGCTTGAATAGCCTACATTGCAACACTGCTTGCTGTTGCCATTGCACCGGGGCCGAGCTGCGCACTCCTTGTTCGCGCACACTCCCTACCGGTGGAACGGTCAGAATGACCGGTGAGTGGAGGACTGAACAAATGTTCAGAGGGTGGGGTTTTGCTGCTAGATGTCCCCCCATAACTAATAATAATAGTCATGATTAAAAACAAGGGTAACAAAATATATATATTTAAGAAAAGGTGGTATACAGCAAGGGTTGGGGCAGACAAGATATACACTTGGGGACTAACAAAGAAAACGTGGGAGGTTCCCCTTAATTTGGCCTAGCCGCGGGTGTGGCAAACCCGAAAGAAAATGAATTTCGTATTTAATAAAATATATGGGCTCAGGAGAGTGGGCACAAGGCAACCTGCCAACCGAGGCAGTCAGGGGAGGACAGCGTGGCATGAGGAACCACGAAAGTTAAATTACCACATGAACACGTGTTTGCAACCAAAGGGTAAGGTTGATGTTATATCGGCCCGGGAGGGCTTACAGGATAGCAGGAGCTATCAAAGAAACTTGCACAACAAACAAGTAAAACCAATTTGAGCAGAGGGCTCGCGGCCTGAGTAGCCGAGTAACACGAGGCACTAAATAAATGGCGTGGCCAACATGACGACAAGACAAGGGACATGCCGCCAGAGTTAAATAAAATTTCCCCATCCAAAATGCACAACATAGTTTTCATTACATCAAATATAGGTAATGGTTCCAGTTCTTAAAAGCACATTTAATCAATTTGAAAGTTAGGTTGGCGTCTGAGTAACGACCGCTGTCGTTTCATGTTCACATGTGTTTGTATTATCATGGCCATGGATAGGCGTGAAATACAGTTTTGGCCTCGGAAACATTAGGCGAAGATATCATTCAGAATACATAATTAAACAAACAGAAATAGATGAATTTTCAAGTACTGTGTGGCCAACACAAAAAACAGTTCTAAAGTTCGGTAGACGCATAAGTTTCACCCGCACTGAAACGGCAAGTATAAAAGCAATTCCATCGGGAGTAAAAATAAGGAAATAACTCAAGTGTTTTCAAAAGTATTAAATACAGTAGCGTGGGTCGGGATCCGAGTCCCGCCCAAGCTTTCTGTAAGCATTACATATTGCCTGTCCACAAAAACACAACTGTTCAGTCCAAAGAGTAGACTAGAAGAGATCGTGTCTCCAAGACACACTAGCACACATTGGCCTCCGCGCATGCGCGGTCACATCGGCCAACTACAGCGCAGCATTTGGGTGCTCGGCGGGAAGATAAGAGTTCGAGAATATTCCAGAGATTACCCAGAGAAGGCTCGCAGCTTCTCATGACTCCCGCAGCCGGAAGTAGGCGCGACAGGGCAGGGGAAGACAAGCGGGAGTTTGAAATGTTCGAAATAATAGTTTATCACTTTGAGAGCCCGCCCTCCGTGGCAAGCAGCCAGGGGAAGGGGTAGGGACAAAACATTGTGTCAGTCGAAACGACTGGCACAGCCATGGAGACCGTTACCCCACCCGTCTCCACTCCTCACCTGACCCTTCAAGCGGATGACAACAATCCCTAAGTTATGGGCAAGCAAAATTCTATCTCCTGTAGGTTGGCTTAATGCAGGCTGATAGGGCCTTGCCGAGTGTTTCATCATAACATTCCAATGAATAATACAAGTTTCATTTGGTCATCTCGGCGATATCCCCTCTTCGTGTAAGACTTGTGGTTATGGCAAGTCCGCACAGTCATCCCTCGTTATATGCTTCCTCACTTGATGCGTTTTCCCTATAATGCGATTTTATGAAATGTACATCTACAATTTAAAAATAAATATAGCCTACAAGTTAGGTTGCGGATTCACAGTCAACCTGTGGGATGATTTCATAATTGAGTGTGCAAGGTGGCGTGTAGTCAGTCTCAAAGAGAGTGCTGGGTAGCTGTGTTGCGTTGTTTGAGTGTTGACTGGCGGCATTGAGTTGACAAGCTGTGTTTTATTTTTCTAAAACTCTTATGGAGAAAAGAAAGTGTGATCAAAATGCTTCCAAAAGCAAAAGGTAAAGGAAATCAATAACAATCATTGAAGAAAAGGTGGAAGTTATAAAGTTATATGAACGCAATGAGTGCACTGTAGACATTGTCAGAGCTACAGGAATCGAAGAATCAACTCTGAGAATCATAAGAAGTAAAGCAGAAAAAAAATAAAGAAAGCTGCAAAAGTGCGACCAATGATGTCATCCACGATAACATAAATAAGGGCACCAATTATGGAGAAAATGGAACGAATGTTGGTCCAATGGATTGAATATCAAACTAAAAGCTCTATCCCAATATCTACCATAGTTATTCAGGCTAAAATTGCATTTGTTTAACACTCTTAACATTTTTAATTTTTTCCTTGAAAAAATATCAATATCAAATATCAAACCTATATTAGAATACATTCACTTGAAGCGATTTCGTATTACGCGATGATTACTCAGAACGAATTCATCGCGTAAATGGAGGGATACCTGTACATGCCTGGAACACAGGAGATTTAAATTTCACGTCATACTGAACAGTAACGTGATGGTTCGTTACACTGTATTGTATTGTATTGTATTTTTTATTCATCCATTCAATCATATAATGTACATTGATATAGGACACGTCAATTCACAAATTATACTAATACTAATTTACAATCACAATAATAATATAGGCCTACACAAGGATAACCTTACATCATTTAGTCCTATGAATACATAACTATTGATATTCTAAAAACTCTTTAACTGAGTAGAAGCAGTGCTCCAGCAAGAACTCTTTAGTTTTTATTGTGAACTTTATGTAATTTGCTGTACTTTTAATATTATTTGGCAAATGATTATAGCTGCATGGAATACACCATTTTTACATAGTGTTGTATTTGCAGCATGTACATGAAGATTGTTCTTTTGTCTGGTCTGGTAGTTATGTATATTTGAATTCATCTCAAAGATATCCTCATTTCCTAAGCTTTGTTTGACAAATAATAGAAGTTCAAAGATGTAAATACATGGCAAAGGTAAAATTTTCAGTTGTTTAAACAGAGGCTTACATGTATGCAATCTAGTAGTTCCTTTCATTGTTCTAATTATTCTTTTCTGGATAATAAAGATTTGGTGAGCAGCAGGTGAATTTCCCCAAAATATGATTCCATATTTCATAAGCGAATAGCAATAAGCAAAATAAGTACTAAGAACAGTTCTCAGCTAGTCGATTGTCTTAATACTCTTAATGCATAACAACTTGAGCTTAGTTTCTTGGCAAGTTTAGTGGTATGAGAGTTCCATTTTAGGTCATCCTCATACCTGCCAACTTTTACGGTTTATCCGTAAAATTTACGGAAATTGCAGCATTTTACGGTTTTACGGATGAACGGTGTCATTTTACGATTTCGCGGACAAAAATTTGAAACGATAATTAACATTCGATAATCCCTCCCACTTCCGTACAATCGATTGTTTGCGTGGGTCGAAGGCAAGTCCACGATAGTCGATAACTCGTTCTTTGATATGATTCGTACTTTTAACCGTGTCATGTTTGTGTCGTCATTGTAATTGAATTTGAAGCCGGGATAACCGTTCTTCCATGTGAATCTTAGGTGTCGACACGCTCTGCTTCGCAAATTCTTTGTTCCCCTACGTTTGCTCGTTGCGATTTAAACGATATTCTTTGACCACGTGAGTTGTTTATTGTTCGCGAAGTTGGCGTTCTTTGAATGTTTTCGTATTTTAAGGTTATGGCATATTTTAATGAAGTGTTCGAGTTTTTGTGCTATATCTTCGTGCTTCGCAGTTTCCTGTATTCCTTGGACTAATTACATTCGTTCCACGTGTGTGTTTTTTTCTCTACCATGTGCATATTCTTTCTTTACGAGGTTGGCGTCGTGTTCATTTGACTTGTGTGCTTTGACTTGTTTTAATGAAGTGTTGGCTGTGTTTTATGCGATTTATGTTATAATTTTATGTGACGTTTAGTGATCCAGGTTCCTTTCGATGTTTTAGTAGATATCGAGAATGAACAAATACAACAAGAAACAGTACTTCCAGACATTTAAAGAATCATACTCGGTTGATTTTCCGTGCATACTAAAATCAAGAAAGGGAGAAAAATTTGCCTTTTGCACGGTATGTGCGTGTGATATTAATATTTCTCATGGTGGAAAAAACGATTTAAGTAATCATGTGAAGTGCGGTAAACACATAAGTTATGTTAAATCGAAGGAAGATAGCAAGAAAATCAACACCTTTTTTGCCAAGGCTGGTAACGTTGACAGTGACGTAATTAGGGCCGAGTGTCTGTTTACTTCCTTTTTGGTGGAACACAATGTGCCCTTAAGTGCGGCTGAACATGCTGGTGCTTTATTTAAGAAGATGTTTCCCACATCAGAAGTTGCAAAGAAATATAGTTGTGGTCGCACGAAAACGATGTGCATTGTAAATAAAATGGCAAAAAATGCATCATCTGAAGTTGTTAAGTGCCTTCAGAACGGACCATTTTCTTTGGCAACGGATGGAAGCAATGATACGAATGCCAAGTTGTATCCTATTGTTGTTACATTCTATGATGTTCGGCAGGAAAAAGTAGTGAGCACTGTGCTATCCATACCAGCGTTGGACGGGGACTCAACAGGGCGAAACATAGGTAACCTGATGTTATCACAGCTGAGTTCTCATAATATACCAATTGAAAACTGTGTGGCTTTCTGCTCCGACAATCCTCTTGTTATGATAGGACACAAAAATGGGGTTTCAGCAGTTCTGAAGGAAGTTCAACCAGGTATTGCCATCATAGGGTGCATTTGCCACCTGATTAATCTAGCAGCTGAAAAAGGTGCTGGAAGATTACCAGTTAAAGTGGATGAGATCCTTGTAGATATATTTTATTTCTTAGAGAAGAGTGTAAAGAGAAAAGAACGCCTTCAGAAATTTCAGAACTTGCACAATAAGGAAGCAAAGAAAATTCTGAAGCATGTATGTACTAGGTGGTTATCTTTAGGCAGATGTTTGGATAGACTACTGGACCAGTGGGATCCTCTTCTTTCTTTCTTCAAGGAGGAAGTCATATTATGTACCCAAAACATTTCCACAAGCTTGACATCTTTCAGAATACCTAAAGTTGAACAAAGTGGATCCAAAGAGTATCAGAAGAAGAGAATTCTTGATTCTGCTACTACACATGCCCCTAAAAGAATAGCATATTCTTCCAAATGTGACAAACCCATCCTAAAAAATAAGACTTCTGCTACAACTCGTGAGGAAAAATTGTTTATGTTCCTGTCCTCAAACTTGAACAAGGCCTTTTGCACTTTTCTTCATGTGACTATTCCTGTATTTGACAAATTGAATGTTGCCCTTCAGACTTCTTCCCCACAAGTTCACTTGTTATTAGAACTTCTAATGGATTTGCTAAAGCAGCTGTTCACCAAGTTTGTTAAGCCCAAAATTGTCAAAAGCTCCTCATTGCTTGAAGTTGAGTACAACTTGATTCAAAATCAAAGAAGTGATGATGAGTTAGTTATTGGCATTCAAACTTCGAACATAGTGAATGATCTCCAGGATACAGATAAATCCCTTTTCTTTTCATCAGTGAGAAACTACTTTTGTACTGCCTGTGACTACATCATCAACAAGTTTCCACTCAAGGATGACGTGCTAAAGAATGCTCAAGTTGCTAGGTTAGACAAAATTGAAGATGCACAGTTTTCTTCCGTTCGTTTTTTCTTGGAAAAGTTTCCTATCATGTTATGCAAGGAAGAGAATGAAACTACCGATGAGGTGGTGAATGAGCTTCAGAGGCAGTTTACAGCTCTTCAGGTAGATGACACTTTGGCTGCACATCAAGATGCTGCAAGTGATTCCAGTTGGGCACAAATATCAAGAATTCGTGGAGCCGATGGACTTCTTAAGTATAACCGAATTTCTAGAGTAATGCTCTCTATTCTCACCATACCCCATAGCAATGCAGAATGTGAACGTGTTTTCAGCCTTGTGAAGAAAAATAGAACACAGTTCAGGTCATCCATGTCCAATGAATCTCTGGAGTCTATTTCTATTTTGAAGACCAGGAGTTCTGGTCCCTGTTATGACAAAGCATTTTCTCAAGACTTTTTGCTGGAAGCTAAAAAGGCCACAACCATGACTTTAAAGTCGAACTAGCATGTGATTTGCAGTGTGTATTATATTATTTCTTGCCTGTGTTACGTTAAACAAGTTTTATTGTGTAAAACCTTTTTCAATTATCGTATATCGGCTTAATTTATCAAGGAAGTCCTGTTATGTATGCTCCAAACCAATATTCACCACGCCTGCTGCTGATTAACATGGATTTCTTCTTGATTGTTATGCTCATCTTCAAATCATGTAAGTAGATATGATTTCATTGAAATATCCTGTTTGAAGCATGAATTATTGTATTTTGTAGCCCAGAAGTATTATTATTTTCGTCAAGCCGGGGTATGTCGAAAATCGTTAAATTTTTTGTCGCGCGTGAGTTTTACTGATAGCCCTTTTCAAAAGTTGGCAGGTATGCATCCTGCAACCAAAGGCCTAAGAATTTAGTAGAAGAGGCGTTACCAATTTTAAGGTCATTTAAGATTATGGAGGGAGAATCAATACTTTTATTCTGAGCTGTGTGAAAGTTAAGAGCCACTGTTTTACTATTGTTGATAAGGAATCCATTATTATTGAACCATAAGGACAGCTGACCTGTTACTTCCTCTACTGATTTTTGAAGTTCAGTGTCATTTTCACCCCTTATCAAAACACTTGTATCATCTGCGAATAGTACAGTTTTAAATCCAGGTATCTGAGATGGCAAGTCATTTACGTAAAGGAGAAAAAGTAGTGGCCCTAGAACGGACCCCTGCGGAATGCCATACTTCAAAAACATAGGATCTGAGTGGTAATATTTAAATATGTTTGTGGTATTTTCTAAACTTTTTTGTTCGACGATCCGTTGGCGATTATTTAAATATGACTGAAACCACTTACTAGCGATACCCCTGATACCATATTGATGGAGTTTATCAATTAGTATCTGATGATTTATCACATCAAAAGCTTTAGACAGGTCCAAAAACAGGCCACATACTCTCTTCCTTTCATCAAGTGACTCAAAAGCAGGATTTAAAAATTCATAAATTGCTGACATTGTTGATTTTCCTTCTCTAAAGCCATGTTGAGAGTCAGCTAACAATTTATATTTGTTTATGAAGCTAATTAGACGGTTGTACATTATCTTCTCTAAAATTTTTGAAAATATCGACAATAAAGAAATAGGTCTATAATTGGTTACGTTTTCTCTATCTCCCCCTTTAAATAATGGAATAACTTTTGCAATTTTAAAGATATCTGGAAATATTCCTGACATGAGAGATTGGTTACAGAGGTGTGTTAAGGGGGTAATTATATTTTGGATACATTTTTTAATTAGTATATCAGGAATGTTATCAACTCCTGAGCAATGTTTATTCTGTAGGTTCTTTACAATATTGAGGATTTCTGCTTCTGTAACATTTTCAACAAACATTGATTTTCCATTAAATGCTATATTCGCGAGTGTTGATTTTATTGCTTGTATATTGTTTACATTTAGTAGTTTTTCAGCTATGGTAGCAAAATGCTCATTAAAAATTCTTGAGACATTTTGTGGGTCATTGATCTTCTTGGAGTCTTCTGATAACGTTATGTTATTTACTGCCGGTTTTGTTTGCCTGGTTTCATTTTTTATGATATTCCACATAGCCTTAGTTTTATTTTTAGATTCCAGGATATAATTATCATTTGACATTCTCTTTGCTAATTTTATAACTTTGTTAAGTATGGTCTTATAGGTCTTGAAATACATGTTAAATTCATTGGAGGTTTCGTGCGTACTTTGAAAATCGTGGAGGAAACGCTTTCTTTTGCATGAAGTAATTATTCCAAGAGTAAGCCATTGTTTTGATGGAGAAGAAACTTTCAGTCTGATACTCTTCAAAGGAAATGCAATATCAAAATAATACAGGAAAATATTAATGAATTCCTGGAATTTTTTGTTCGTATCTATTGACTTGTACACACCTTCCCAAGTTTCTCCTTTTAACAAGTTGTTCAAATAGTTTATATTGTGCTGACTAAAGCTTCGACATTTATCAAACTGAGCATTGTCAACTGGGTTTGAAATATTTAGTTATTATTTGAGCTCGGTGGTCACTGAAACCTGTGTTGATTACTTCGAGAGAGTTGCAGTTCACATTGTCATTAATTATTATCTGGTCAAGTGTGGTTGCACTAGTTTTTGTTATTCTTGTGGGTACTGTTACTGTGTGAATTAGATGATGGGAGCTTAACAAATTTAGCAATTCCCTTCTCTCCGTACTTTCCTCTAAAAGGTTAATATTGAAATCTCCACAAAGAACTATTTTTTTATTAAATTTATTTATTTTATTTATTATCACTTCTAGTTTATTCAGAAATAACTTTGCACTATTTCCTGGTGAACGATATATACAGATGAGAATTAAATTTTCCTTTGGGATAGAAATAGCTGTTGCCTCAAAATTTTTATCTATGCATAAGTCATCGGGAATTGGTATAGGCTTAAATTCTATGTTTCCTTTGATATAGATACATACACCTCCATGCTCTGGTGTTGATCTACAGTAGTAGCTAGCTAAAGTAAACCCTGGTATGACAGCATGATTGATTTGTTCAGGTTTCATCCAGTGTTCAGACAAGCACAGGATGTGGATATCTTTGAGTGATGTTTGTAGAAGCATATCGATATGAACTAGTTTATTTTTAAGTGACTGTACATTTTGGTGAAATATTCTGATTGAGGAACTCTGTCCATTTGTACTGTTGTTAAGCTTGGGAATTATAGTTCTTGCAGGAGCACTTACCTCTGTTCTAAAAAACTCTCGCCACCAAGTGAATTCACTGATTCTACAGTAGTCGGACTTGCAGTATGCGGTAGTGGGATGACTGGTCCGTGGGAGTGGAACTTTTTGTTGATTTTGTTGATTTCCTCCGCTACTTGTGAACAGATCTGTTGCTTTCCTTTGGTGTTTAAGTGAAGACCATGTCGGGTAAACAGTTCTCTTGGTACATCAATATCAAGAAAGTGAACATGCTGATATAGTCTGGATAGTGCTCTAAGCTTTTTGTTCGTCCTCTTTACCTCCTTGTTGACACACGATTCTTCCATTAGATCATGTCTGAGTGGGATGCCTAAGAGTATAACGTTTGTACCTGAAAGTAGTGGGAGCTTATCTTTGTAGGTTTGTATTGCACCATTCGTTTCGTTTTTCGCTACATCGTTCGTACCCCCCCCACAAAACAACATAGTCTTCATGAGTAAGGTTTCTGCACATTTCAACACAATTTTCCAGAACATTTTTAACTCTAGCGCCTGGTTTGGTGACGCTACTTACCGCAAAGTCACTTGATACTTTTAAATTGAGCTCTTCTGAACATCCTTTCCCATGACTGCCACTGAGGAGGAGTACTTTCCTTTTTGAGGTTATGTACGTGGCTAACTTCCGCACTTTTTCCGGCTTACAGTTTGTTGATGCCCTGTTTTATTTATCAAAGTTAAAAACTGTGTAATAAACAGCAAAATACAAAAATAACACCCACAGTTTATACAGCAAGAGTAACCCTGAAATTCGTGGAGAAACAAAACTAATTTTTTTTTTCACCCCCGCTGACATGTGATTCTCCTAATTTCAGGATAGTCATCGACTACACTCAGCTGCCAGACCATCTGAAGGAGCTGGACGAATCAGATGAGGTGAAGAAAATGGGTGACAAACTCAACAAGGCTATCAATGATTTGCAGAACAATATTCAGAGGATACAAGCTCCAAACATGAGGGTGTGTTTCCATCTTTTCTCTTTATGGTGATGCATGCCCATTGTCATGGCACCATTGCAAACTGATTCAGTGATCTGGAATTTAAATTTTCATTAATTTCTAGGCGACTAAACCCACCCAAAAAACAGCAGTCTTGTAAAGTAGTAGTCAGGGGCATATATAAGGGGGGAGGGGCTCCAGCCCCATCCCCCCCAAAAAGCCAATAAAAATCAAGAAAGTGTTGCTTTGGTAAAAGCATAAAATAATTGTAAGTTTGGTTGTGCCCTAATCTTAACTTATTGGCTAAGTTATAAACAATATTAACATTAAAATTAGAGTCCCTCGTGGTGTAGCGGCTAGCATTCTTGGGCACCGCTAACAATGCATCAAACTTCTTAAAAGTGTGATAAAATGACTGAAAAACATTAAATAGTGCAATAAATTCCGAATTCGATTCCTGGCTCTGCAGGAAATTTTAATTCTGGTTTGAGGGTTGGAACAGGTTACACTCAGCCTTGTGAGGTAAAACCGAGAATTCCACAGTACGGTTCATTTGAGAAATAAATTATTAATTTGTAAACAAAAAAAACTGTTTACCTTTTTGCTTAATAAATTGACAAATATTTAGATATTTGCCATTCATACTCCACAGGCCATAATAGAAAATTCATTAAGTATAAAATGTTATTTGTGTGTTGTGTTGTATTTTACAAGTTTTTTGTATTGCCACTATAATAATAATAATAATAATATCGTATGGCCTCGGGTGCCTGGTGCAAGCTTTGCTATTTGACACCCAGAGGGTAGCTTGCATGTCGAATTTCGTAGTTCCTTGACTATGAAAGTCAAGGAGGTTAGATGTCAGATATCTAATCTCCTTGAACACAATAGCGCTTTCTAGTAGAGAAATGAGGAACTTTGTGCTGGCGGAAACTCCCGAGATTAATTTTGCCATTATGAACTCGGCCTACTGAATTCAAATGGGTTCTTTGACATGCCAACATCGTATGACATGCGTATCGTATTTTTGCCGCCTTTCAAAAATCACTTAACACGGTCAGGGGCGAACCTGCAATCTTGGGGTTAGTAGACCGACACACTATCCACTCACCCACCGTGCCACTAATTGTCTGCTATATAAACTTGGAATTTTACAATTAAGTCTTTAAAATAAGTACACAAAAAAGATATATGCTCTAAGATATTGGTTGATATTTCTGGGTAATATGCAGTGACAATCCCCTGAAAATACTCACAATTTTCCAGGTCAGTCAGCCCCCCCCCCCCCCCGAAAAATAATTGTTCATACGCCCCTGGTAGTAGTGATTGTTTGTTTAAGACGGTGTGACATTGAGACCGTCTACCTTACAGTGTCGTAAAATTTGTAATGCATTAAGTTATCGGTATCACACTATTTTACGATAGGAAAATTATAACATTTTGAATCAAGGATTTGGATTTTGAATCAACCAGGTTTTTCTGTCACTATTCCTATTCTTCCCATTCCATCTTACACAATGGTCCCACCCCATCCAACACTCTCTTTGCTTCCATTCTATGGATATGTTTCATCTTCTAATATTGTGTGTATTTTTAGGCAATGCAAAAACTCGACATAGCTCGTGAGAAGCTTCAAGAAACCAACAAGGAATTCGAGACAGCCCGACGTCATGCACGGAAAGCCAAATTGAATTTTGGACGAGTGAAAAAGGATCGCAATGACAAATTTATGAATTGCTTCGAGCACGTTTCCAATGAAATAGATAACATCTATAAGGTTTGTATGAAAGCATTGTAATGGTTCCTTTTTAAGTGTATGGGTTGAAAATGACCACCTATTGCTGGGACACTACAGGGAGTCTAGTGCTATGTGCCTTCTAGATTCTTTGTGGTGAACCAACGATAGGAGGCAGTAGTCTTTGACCTTTGAAGTTGCTGTGTAAGATGACATTATGTTTTTTTTTTCAGAGAGATTCGGTTAGAATAAAATGATATGTTTGAAATGAAAAGAAATAAGTTTGATCTTATGTTGGAAGAATAGTATACTGTAGTGGACAGTTCAAACTACAAGGGGATAAAAAGAAGAGTGGTAGTGAAAGATAATGCTGCAGTACCGCAGAAAATAAAGGAGTAGGATTGTCTGTTAGGACTTTTCTTGTGTGCATAACTCCAGAAACAACCCCAATAACCTCACCACCCCTTAAGATACAGTATAACCCCGATTTAGCGTGACCTCGATTTAGCGTAAACCCGCATTTAACGGAAGAAATTTCAAGTCCCGAAAATTATTCCATAAGTGCAATGCAATTTTATATTCGATTTAACGTAATTCACTTTACGCTAAAACCCGCATTTAGCGTTAGGAAATGTTAAAATTCGCGAGTATTTATTTCGATTCGTTATGGTTATGCGACATTAAGAACCTATGAAAAAACGTTATAAGCTCGTTAAGGATGATTCAAATCGAGGCATCGAAAAACGGAAGATATCCAACATTTCTATGGCATCAACAATGAAGTGGGTGAGCTGCTAGTAGACTGGGAGAAAGCAAGGGAACGCTGGCGGAGCTACTTCGAGAACATTTCGACTGAAGAATTTCCCCATCCACCAATCCCAACCACCTGTGCTGTTGAAGGACCAATTAAGGAGATCGACATTGCCGAGGTTGAGGCTGATCTGAAGGAGATGAAGCCTGGGAAAGCCACCGGCCCAGATGATCTTCCAGCAGAGTTATGGTGCTCTAAGGAGTGGGATGCTGCAGGATGCTTAACACAATTCTTCAATCGGATTACCAAAGAAGGTCGAATACCAACAGATTGGCAATGGAGTATCACAGTACCAATCTTCAAAAAGAAGGGAAGCCCTGACGAATGTTCAAATTACCACCCGATCAGACTTCTGTGCCACGCAATGAAAGTTTTCGAGCGTATCCTTGACAAAAGAATTCGTGCGATTGCTAAAATCACAAGGAACCAAGCAGGCTTTGTGAAAAACTGCGGCACAACAGATGCAATCTTCGCTGTACGGCAACTGGTTGAGAAATACTCCGAAAGAAATAAACCTTTGCATCTTGCTTTCCTCGACCTTGAGAAGGCTTTTGATCGGGTGCCACATGGCCTAATCTGGTTAGCGCTCCGTCAACACGGCATCCCAGAACACGTTCTTAAATGGGTGCAGCTGCTTTACGCAGAACCAAGGAGCTATCTCCTAGCTGCCGCGGGAGCGTCTAATGACTTCCGCATCACCGTAGGTGTCCACCACTGCTGTTCATTCTTGTGATGGACACTGTAACGTCAGACCTGCACCAGCCGCTACCATGGACACTTGTCTATGCAGATGACGTCATGTTGGCTGCTGAGACAAAGCTTGATCTCCAACGTCAAACACAAGAGTGGTACAATCGACTTGCGCAATATGGTCTGCGCCTCAACAAGAAGAAGACAGAATACATGACATCTTATACACAAGAAGTGGGCACCATTACTGTTGACGGAGAAGATTCACCACGTGTAGCGAAATTTAAGTATCTTGGTTCCACTATCTCTGATGATGGGCGACTTACTGACGAGGTCAACACAAGGATACACGCAGCCTGGACGAAGTGGCGAATGACAACTGGCGTCACCTGTAACCGTAGGATGAATGACCATCTGAAATCTAAGATCTACCGGACTGTCATTCGTCCTGTCGCTCTCTACGGCACAGAGTGCTGGCCATCTACTAAGGAAGCATAACATCGCCTATGTGTCATGGAGACGAAGATGCTTAGATGGTCAGCAGGTTTCACTAGGCTGGATCATATTTCAAATGATGCCATCAGAAATCGGTTTGGTGTTGCTCCAATCGGGAAAAAAATGCAGGAAAACCGTCTGAGATGGTTTGGACATGTGCTGCGCGCAGAGGGCGACACAATAACAAAAGCAGCTTACACACTGGATGTGGCTGGAAAGAGGCCCAGAGGGCGACCAAGGCAACGGTGGGCCGATACACTGCACAATGATCTAAAGGCTGTCAATCTTCATCCAGACATGGCCCATGACCGAGGGAAATGGAGATTACGATCCCACATAGCGGACCCTGCCATAAGGTGGGACAAATGCTAAAGAAGAAGAAGAAGAAGGATGATGATTCAAGGCAGAAAAGGAACTCCAGCATTTATATTGGATACGATCGATCATCTTCCATATCGATTCCTCGCTACATGTACGAGTGAGCTCGATCTTACCCGACCGCGGCTGAAGACACAATGTAGGCCTAAAGCGTGCTAACAGTCACGCCGGCGCCGCATCGCATGCTTGCGCGAGGTCTGTCCGAGTTTGTACGTTCGTAGCGGCACTATAGTATAGCGTCAGTTTACGCAAGTTTGCATCAGTTCGTGTGTTATGGTTATGCGACATTAAGAACCTATGAAAAAGACGTCATAAGCTCGTTGAGGATGATTCAAGGCAGAATTTAGAGCGCAGACGCGTAGCGATCGATATGATCGATATCTTCCATATCGATTCTTCGCTACATGCCCGAGCGAGCTCGAACTTAGCCGAGCGCGGCCGAAGCGTGCTAACACCCACGCGGCGCCTCTTTACATGCTTGCAGACGGCCGAGCTCTGAAGTGACGCAATACGTAAAGACGAAATCATTGAGATTCGAGAAGACTGAACTGCGTTTCTCTGCGATGTAACAGTAGGCCTACTTGCGCAATCTTCGAAACATACGAGCATGTTGGCGCGAGTGGTATAGCACAGATTTCCTTATCTTCAAAGCCCAAACAATACAAGAGGAATGCACTTCACACTCGGAACCTACCCTACCTTTGCCAACAGCTGATCTGTGAGTTGTGAAGGATGGATGCGTGGACAGCGTATTGTAAACAGCGATTATTGCCGAATGGCGCAAACCGAGAGCGTGTTTGTTTGATGCTCTTCATGCAGTCAACAAGTCATGGGAGTAAAACACCGCTACTACGCTCGTACGCAAGCAAGGGCAAGTTAGACGTCGATCAAGTCGATTATGATTTAAGACATGAAAGCAAAGAAGAAATAGCACGGAATTTGACTGTTGGTTATGAAAACGGAAATCCAGTTGATGACGATTTTAATGGGTTAAGGGGTCTCCGCCCAATCAATACAAGTTTATTATTGGCATCTATTAATTTATTGCCATTAAGGACATGTTTCGGGCCTCATGGGCCCTTCTTCAGCCGCAAAAATTAACAACATATTCACATCCATCATAATACACAACCCACGTACACTTTAAGAAAAACATTAAAATAGACACTCAATTAATTATAAAATATTAACTTATCATGCTGCAAAAATTAAAAGTAACATTCAAAATTAATTCCAAAATACCATCCCATCCACATATAAAAGGATTAAAAAAGGATTAAACAAGCACAGCTAAAAGAGATAGGTCTGGTCTTGGTGGCCTTATCCATATTATGATCTGGCAGGTGCCCTATTCAACAGGCCGTTGAAAAATTTGGTTAAAATGTTTAAAAATATATATTGGAGGTGATTATAATGCGGCCAGAGGGCTATGCTGGCTCTCCATTTGTGTTATGAGTTCCTGTTTTAAAGCCAATCTTCGTGACCTTGGCCCGGGAAATTGTCTTGAACCAAAGTTGGGCCGTTGTTATTTTTTCATTGTCGGATTGGGTGGAGACTTAACATTTTGAAGAAACCGTCATACGGAGCTTGTGATGGGGTGAACCAGCCAGAGTTCAAGCCTGCTTCTCAACTATAAAGAAATAATGAACAATTGACATAAAAGATATGTACACTAATATTCCAATACAAAAAACAATAGAAATTATCAAAAGCAATTTAAAAGATAATGACAAACTTTCAGAAATAGAAATCGAAGAATTTATCGAAATCCTCAGCTTCACTCTAAACAATAATTATTTCAAATTCAATAATAACATTTACAAACAGAAACAAGGTTTAGCAATGGGATCCCCAGCCTCCGGGATTCTTGCCAACATTTATATCGACCATTTAGAAGCGAGTGAAATCTTAAACAAAATAAAAGGCACAGAATTCTGGGGAAGATATGTGGATGACATATTTGTCATTATCGACGGAAATGTCACCAACTTAGACCAGCTTCTCGGTAAGCTGAATAACCTACATCCTAACCTTACATTCACAGGCGAAACCAACAACAACAACATTATTAATTACCTTGATCTCAATTTGTCCATTAAAAACGAGAAATTCCAATATAGCATTTACAGGAAACCCACGCAAACCAGCACAGTTATAAAGAATAATTCCAACCATCCACAAAGCCATAAAAGGGCAGCTTTCATAAGCTTTGTCAATAGGGCCATCAGCACCCCCATGTCCGAACAGGATTATCAGCATGAAATTAATGTCATTTTTCAAATAGCGGAAACCAACGGGTACTCCAGAACAGAAATAGAAAAAATCATCAACAAAATCAAAAATAAACCTATTTCCCGACTCTCCCCTTATAAGAAAAGAAAAAACTCAATTTGCCGTTTTTACTTATATTAATCAGCACACCTATGACATAGCAAACACGCTAAAGAAATTCAACACCAAAATCGCGTTCAAGACGAATAACAATAACCATAAAATAATCTACAACTCTAGTAAAATAAACGAATCCAATAAATACAATTCCTCAGGCATATACAAACTCAAATGCCAGCAATGCAACTCAGATTATCTAGGACAGACCGGACATAGCTTCACTACGAGATACCTTGAACATGTAAATGCGATCAAGCACAGAAAATTTTCGGCCATGGGGAATCATTTGAAAGACACGAACCACACCTTCACAGACATTAAGAAAGATCTAGAAATTATCCATTACGTCAGGAAAGGGCCTATCGTGAATATACTGGAGCAAATAGAAATAGATAACGCACAACGCATCAATCCAATGCATAATTTAAACGAGATCAATTTCGATACTAACATACTTTTTGAAAATATTCAAAAATTTTTCCCGTTGCCACAACAAATATAGCAGTCAAAACACAAACATTATTGTTGAGGCTTAGATTAGTTCGTCAGCTTCCTTGTTTATCTCTTCTCCCCAAGTTAAGACACTCCCCCCCCACCGGCACACATAGCCCGCCAATTAGGCCTCAACCCAAGATAAACTCCGTTCTGTATCAAGTCATTCTTTACCCCCACACACATCTCCTCCCTCCCCCTCCCCTCCTCCTAGTTCCTGACCTGGCACAAGGTCGGACCAACTCGCCTCACACAGTAACATGCCGTCAGACGGAACACAACGTGCACCTCGAACTTCCAAGTAAAGGTAAGCAATCCGGCACATGAGTCTTCCTTTCATAGTTTCACGTATGTAGGCGACTTTAACGTTTCCTTTTTTCGTCCCATTACAGCCTCCAGGTGAAAGCTGACAGTCGTGTAATTCCTTCAATTCGAGCTTAGTAAGTTATTGCTACATCTTTCGTTTTAATCCTAGTTTTTCCGACGTATTCATTTTTCTAAAACTCTTCATTATTTCTTTATAGTTGAGAAGCAGGCTTGAACTCTGGCTGGTTCACCCCATCACAAGCTCCGTATGACGGTTTCTTCAAAATGTTAAGTCTCCACCCAATCCGACAATGAAGAAATAACAACGGCCCAACTTTGGTTCAAGACAATTTCCCGGGCCAAGGTCACGAAGATTGGCTTTGAAACAGGAACTCATAACACAAATGGAGAGCCAGCATAGCCCTCTGGCCGCATTATAATCACCTCCAATATATATTTTTACACATTTTAACCAAATTTTTCAACGGCCTGTTGAATAGGGCACCTGCCAGATCATAATATGGATAAGGCCACCAAGACCAGACCTATCTCTTTTAGCTGTGCTTGTTTAATCCTTTTTTAATCCTTTTATATGTGGATGGGATGGTATTTTGGAATTAATTTTGAATGTTACTTTTAATTTTTGCAGCATGATAAGTTAATATTTTATAATTAATTGAGTGTCTATTTTAATGTTTTTCTTAAAGTGTACGTGGGTTGTGTATTATGATGGATGTGAATATGTTGTTAATTTTTGCGGCTGAAGAAGGGCCCATGAGGCCCGAAACATGTCCTTAATGGCAATAAATTAATAGATGCCAATAATAAACTTGTATTGATTGGGCGGACCCCTTAACGCATTAAAATTGTCATTGTACACGTCAATACGGACCTTGCGAAATGGATAATCCTCCAATTAATCTTGAATCCAGTTGATATCGAGCGCGGGAGTGATGCTACAGAAATCCAGAAAATTTCACACAGTCAAGCTAGTGTCTCTAGTCACACTTATCTCTTAATAGAAAAACTAGATTAATTTTAGTTCTCATATAATATTTTCTTCTGAAATGTGCAATCGAAAGTTAGAATAAACGATCTAAGAAACAGTTTTGTTTTTTCTAGGCTTAACAATAATAACTGCGGATTATTCACGGAAGTTCGTGCATTAATTACCGCGAATTATCGAGAGTGCACTGACTTTTTGTTGTTGTTAAATATTAATGTAGGCATAATCCACATAGGCCTACCTCTAGCCTAGCATGTCTTATAATCAAGTGTTATAATTATTATTTTCGATGTTCAAGCCTATTTCTATATTTTAACCAATAGTTTTGTTTTTCTAGGCTTAACAAAAATAACTGTGGATAATTCGCGGTTTTTGATAATTCGCAGAAGTTAGCGCATTAATTACCGCGAATTAACGAGAGTGCACTGTATGTGGAGAGAGTGCTGCAGTTAGTGATGAAACCTATCGAAACCTCGATTTAAGGTAAACCCCCATTTAAGGTTAAAAAAATACCGGTCCCTAGAAAAACGTTAATTAGGGGTTCTACTGTAGTTACAGCATCACTGCCAGCACGTTGTAGTCCAGTGGAGTGTTGCTAATCTGAACCCAACCCCATAGAAACTAGAGTAATAAGGATAGAAGTACATTTTATCATCTGTGTTAACGGGAAATTAATCTCAGTCCCGTGGAATTCTGTTAAATAGTCAGAAAATGTTCTGCTCCTGCTGTTGTAGTCTCTGGCCAAGAACCAGTCAGCTCAGGCGTTCCTTGGTCCCGAGAATCCGGAGGAGCCGTACTTGGACGGGATTAACTACAACTGTGTGGCTCCTGGCAAGCGTTTCCAGCCCATGTCCAACTTGTCTGGAGGAGAGAAAACCGTGGCAGCTCTCGCCCTGCTCTTTGCTATTCATAGGTCAGTACATTGGAAACCTTACCAACCCTTTACTAACAATTAGCTAGTTAATTCCTCATCATCATTTTACCAACTCTAGTTCCCCCCAGGGGCTCATATCTAGTGGAACGTGGGTTGGTGAGGTCTTTTCCTCTCCCTTGTCTCATCTTTCCTGATACCCTCCTTCTGTCGGCCTTGTTTTTCTTTTCATGTTATCTCCTACCTTCTGCACAAGGCCCTCAAGGAGGCAGGGTGTGTGTAGCCCCACCACTTCTGGTGCACCCTACATATTGCTACACCCTTGGGGGCTCACAGCTGTAGAGTTTGGAAGTTGGCGCCCCCAGGGGATTCCTGAGCTTGGTCCGATTTTACCCCCTTTTTCCATTGACTTTGGGGAAGGCCCTCTCCTCTATCCCTTTCCTATCTGCCTTTCATGGCTCTCCTTCCTGTCAAGTCCCTCAATCCTCATTCTTCGAGGGTTGAGAGCATTTCCTTTCCTCCTGTCTTTTATTTACATTCGTCTCCTTTTTGTTTCCCATTTCCTCTTCTAGTTTGTGAGTTGTTTGCTTCATTTGATCATCTTTTATTTTCACCATCACCCAAACCATTAGGGGCCGATGACCTAGATGTTAGGCTCCTTTAAACAACAATTATCATCATTATCACCACCATCTCCAGTTTTCCGGGTGTGGTGTAAGAATGCTCTCCATTTCGGTCTATGCAAATACAATTCTTCTTCTTCTTCCTCTTCTTCTTCAACTTGACACAATTCCACTCCTCTATTTGGGAGATCCATCATGTCCTTGGTCGCTTTGCTCTTATGTCGTTATCAAACCATTTCCATGCTACTTTCTTTGGATCCATCCTCTTCAAAAGATCCGAGGGTTGAGGGCTTTTCTTTTCCTTCTGTCCTTTTATTTGCCTTATTCTCCTTTAATTTTCCATTTCTTCTTCTAGTATGTAGGTTAGTAGTTAGTTTAGTTTTAAGTTCGCTTTTCATTTTCATCTTCACGATCACCCAAACCATCAGGGGCCGATAACCTAGATGTTAGGCCCCTTAAAACAACAATTATCATCATCATCATCATCTTCAAAAGACCGAACCATGTCAACCTTGATGTTGCTATAGTTTCACTTGTGTGTCTTCACGGATTTTTTCATTCCTCGTCTTACCTCGTCTCATTTTCTGAAGCATTGTCCTCAGAAATGTCATTTCCCCAGCCTGAAGTTTGCTGTTATCCCTTCTAATAATGGTGCACGTTTCCAGGCCATATATTGTTGTTGGTACAAAGTAGGCCTTATACAATGTTGTTTTTGATATTAAGGGGGATGAAACCAATGAGGAGTAAAAATATCAATATTCTTTTTAACGTATGGCCTCTTTTATACTTTGTGTAAAAATTTCAAGATCATTACTCAACTGGAAGTATTCTTAAAATACATTTATATGTGATGCTGCATGCCTATAGACAAAGTTACTTAAATGTGAGTAAAAGAACATATCCAACTTTCAAATGTTGTTTTCTCAATATCAACCTTCCCACCATTTAGGTACACTTTTCTCTGAAACTCTAAGTGCTACATTTTCAGGGATTGTTTATTGAGTAATTAAACACATATTTATGAAGAATTATGATTCTGTTTAACCATTTGTAGAATTTGCATGCATTTACATTCATATTTTCACTGAGGTTTATAGAATCCAAAGTTCCAATGACCATAAATAAAAAACTTCTCATGGTATTTGGATAATTCTTCATCAAGTTAGAGATAGTGACATATATTTAAACTAGTTAATAGATCAGGCCAGGATCTCTTATAATGTTGTAAAGTGTACATAAATAAGAGGATGTAAGAAACTTTTTGCAGTGTCTGTACTGGTGCCCACGACAGCTGTTGCTTGCCACGTAATAGACCAAACACCATTAGACAACTTTACAAAGTTTCAATGCTCTTATGTTTTATATTGTGAACTCAGTGAACTCTTTAAAGTCAGGTATGCATTTTCGGTTACATCCCCCCTTAAAGGAATTTGACTGTCCCAAAGGAGATCGTTGACTTGGGGCCAGTTGTACGAACTCGGGTTATCTCCGTAGTTAGCGCAGAATTGAGTTGTACGACATTGGTATAAGAGATAATCCGGGTATAAACGACGGCATAGCTAACCGGGCATGGAATGGCGGCCTATCTGCTTATACCGAGGGCATATATATATGGCGGACGGGAGAGACTGCAATAACATCCGAAGTTAAATCACCGCAAACTCTTAATTCCAGTGAACTACATTCATAAATGTACACGAGAACGTATAATTTTAATAGCAGCACAATAATTACAGATACCTTTTTACAGAAAAATTACCAAAGCAAGCCAGCGACATTACAAATGTAAGCATCATATGTATTGTCGCAGTGGTCCAATGGTTAGCATGCTGGACTCACGACGAAACAACGTAAATTCTGTGGGTCGAATCTCACCAGTTCCGACTCTTTTTGCTTATTAGTTTTCGTTTCTATGTTATGCTTGGTGTTTCTGCATTATCTTTTATATGTAGCCTGCCAGTAATCATTTGGGGTGATCCTAGGTTCAACAGGGTAATTAATAATAACTCCGCGTCAGTCGAGAGCATTGGGTACTCATAATCAAGATGCCAGGCTCACTTATTAGAAAACAACCGAAGTTAAATCTTCGCAAACCCTGAATTCGAGTGAACTATTCATATATGTACATGAAAATGTATAATCTTAATAGCAGCATAATAATTACATACATATTTTTACTGAATATAACGAAAGCAGGTCACTGACATTACATACGTAAGCATCATATGCGCAGTCTTCAGGAAACTATGTTAGATAGCAGTGGTCCAGTGGCTAGTGGTTAGGATCCGTCGATGCTAGACCTCCCCTTTCAGACAGAACTAGAGGTGAAGCCTCTAGCTTAATATACAAGTGAACTTCACTAGGTAGAAACAAATGGGACATCAAAAAAGAAAACAGCTAATAGAAACAGATTGCCAAATAAAAATTATCTTTATTTATAATTTGTATAAAGATCAACAATAACAACAACCTTAGAAACAGGTAATAGAAGCTCTATAGGCACCAGCCAACAACACTTGAAAAACAATGAATAGACTTTAAATTCTAATGAAGTATAAATTAACAAGAGATAAGAATAAGTTAACCGTTTTATGGTTGAAGGTCGCTAGGTAGAATAATCCTAGCATAATTTACAAAATTAAGGCTGCTTGCAAATGCAGGGCCAAAGTCATAGGAGAATAACTTCATTGCTCAATACGAGCTTCAAAGAGTGACTAGAAATAGAAATATGCCTGGTTAGCATGCTTTGGTTTAAATGAAACAATATCGTCAACCATCAGTAAGATCGACAAGCACCAGGGGAGTGACTTACATCCCGCAAGTTGTTTCAAACAAGAGAATTTGTTTAAATAAGTTATAACAAACATGCAAGAAAACAAAAAGTAATTGTTTTAACATACCGTAGTTTTCACTTTAAAAGGGCAAAGTACTTGCGGCCACGCTAAACAAATAAGTTAGGTTAAGTTGAACATGGCAGATACACTTCACAATTTGGAGGTTAGAGTTTGCACTTAACTTCTCTTTATTGTGGTTATGGACGAGGTAATGACACGCATAGCAGGAAAGATAGGAGAAGATAAGATGAAAACAATGGTGTTTGCAGATGATCTCATGGTCTGGGGAAACGAGGAGGAAATTCAGGAGCAACTGAAGGCTTGGGAAGAAACAGTGGGAGAGTACGGATGGAAGTTCAACATCAGTAAATGTGAGATCCTGTTAACGACTAGGAAAAAGGACAGACCAATGAGTGGGATAACACTTGGAGGTGGACAGCTGAAGAAGGTGGAAAGTCTCAAGTACTTGGGAAGTATAGTGGAGGAAAATGGGAGAAATGACAAAGAGATTACGGAATGTGGCAGACAGGCAGAAGCATTAGGAGCTTAGTGTGGAATAAAGATGACCCACAAAAAAGCAAGGAAGTGTTATACAGAAGCTACTATATCCCGATACTGACCTATGCTTCAGAAACGTGGACAATGAAGAAAAGAGACATAAGCAGAATACAGGCAGGTGAAATGAAGTTCCTGCGAAGTAGGATCGGAGTAACAAGAAGAGACAGGGTGAGGAATGAATGGGTCAGGGAAATGGTGAAAGAGGAGCCCTTGCAAGGTAGGATTGAGACATCAAGACTGAGGTGGTATGGACACTTAAAGAGAATGGAAGAGAACAAGATTCCCAAGAGGATACATGAGATGCAGATACAGAAGAAACAACCAAGGGGAAGACCAAGAGATAGATGGCTGAAAGGAGTGGAGGAATGTGTCAAGAAGAGAGGCGAGGACTGGACCAGAGTGACAGCGGAGAGGTGGTGGGAAGAAAGAACTATGTGGCGAGGCTTATGTTCCAAACAGACCCAGCCTGGGGCTGGAAACTGTTCATCATGATGATGATGATGATGATAATGAGTTTGCACTTAACTTGCTTGGGCAGTTCTTTGAGAGATTTCCATAACGGGAACACTTGTTGAACACTTTTGTTTCTTTTGAAATGTTGGAGATTGTTTAGCACTGAAGATAAATGCCACCTTGAGTAGGCCAAATATCGACACGTTGTCGATGTAGAAGAACTCGCTAGCGATGACAAATTGAGTTGGACCAGCACTTCAGCAGAGAAGCAATATTTTCTAGAGTTTGTGCAGAGACGATCTTCATGACCCTTATTTTGAGAAGTTGTTGGAGTATGTTGTCATGTTTGAAGATAGCGACGGGTGCCGAGTCGTTCTTTCACTGGCATGGTCCAATTTCTGCACGTAGTTTCTCGTAGTTTAACGCAGATGGTGAAGACGGCTGAGACAATTGAAGAGTGAATGGCGAAGAAATGGCAATTGATGTAGGCAGCGTTCAGGCTTTATACCGGCGATCACGCGGGTTGCGTGATGCAGACAGGTGACGTCGGCCAATTCGAGAGCGTGGAGAATTCTCGAACGATGCTGAAGGCCAATCACAGTAAGGGGCCAACTGAAATGAACCCCGTGACCAACATTACTTCCGGAAATCATTTACATTATCATGGAACACGTGCGAGCAAGTACAAATTGAAAAAAAAAATGGAATGACATAAGACAGGTAAGAGGTTATGTTATAAATCCAAATAACTAAGCTTTGTAATATTCACTGAAAAGTGAACAGCTAGTCTCGCGAGTATGAAGTTTGTTTTTGCCGATCGATTCCCACCTGGTCCAACTTATTTCGCTTATTATTTTTTTGTTTTTATGTTTTGCTTGGTGTTTCTGTATTATACTTTATATGTACCGGTAATCATTTGGGGTGATCCTTGGTTCAACAGGGTATTGTATTGTATCTGTTATGTTAAGGGTGTTGTTGGTTTGACTAACCCGCGCCTCCCACCATTTGTATTGTATCTGAGAGGGATGCCAATACAAATACTAAATCTAGGGGATGAAATTAATCTAAATTGGGGTTGTAGCTTGGCGAATTTGTAAGAGGTTGGGATTGTTTTAGGAAGAACTGCGGACACGTTTAGAGAGCAATTTACATACAGGGGAATTGGCGGGAGGGATGAATACTCACCTAGCTCACCTCTAGGCCGCACGCTGGCGGTGCAGCGCCTCCTGCATGTCAGCGTTCAATGTAGATCTTAAAACTAGGTACTAATCTAAAGGGAAGGGCTTCTTAACCTAAACGAAATAAAAAGGTAGTCAATAGACTGTTCAGAAAGGGGGTTTATTAAGAAATAGTGGCAATTGCAATAGGGGAGGATGGAAATAATAATCTAGGGGGAAAAAGGAATTAAGCAGGCACGATGTCACTCACCCCACCGTTAATACCGGTCTTCCATGATGATGGTGGCGTTGGGACTCGATATGGGGCCATCCCCCATATCGGTCCGACGTAGCACAACTCCTATAGAGTGTAGGACTGTCACTGCAGGTTCAGAAGAGTCCACGTTCCTAAGAGCTTAGAGCGTCAAAAGCTTAGAGACCGCGGCGCGTGTTCGTACCTCTATTTATAAGTAAAAGGTGCGATGTCAGTCCAGTCAGCGGTATGTTGGGAGTGTAATGTCCTCTGTGTCCTGTCCAAGTGCTTGCTATTGGAGCTAGGTCTATGACCTACGGTCTACTCCGTAGTCGCGTTGCCATGTCGTCTTTTACGTAGTTATCTCTTATTATATGTTATGTATTTATAGGCACAGTCCTTTCCTAAAGGGCTGGGGCCAGGACAAGTCTTCTTCCTGTTTTAATAATCGTCCTCGATTATTGGACTAGACGTGGGGGCGGAAACTTTTATTTTCTTCTTTCTTCTTCTTCTTCTTCTTCTTCTTTTCTTCTTCTTCTTCTTTTTTTTTTTCTTTCGTCGATATGAATTTGTTTTCGATTCGTCGTATCGTCCTTCGTCGCTTCTGGTCTTCTTCGTGGGTGGGGGGATGAGCGAAATTGTACCGTGCCAAGGGTTGGAAGGCGTGGCAAGAGTGTTGGGGTGGTTTGTTTTACAGTCATTTCATGGCAGATAGTTCTCTGTATCTGTCTATATCCCATATTGTATGTTTTACATAATCTGTATTGCCCATTTGGCAGAGTTAAAATTTTCATAAAAGTGTTGACATTGTTTTGTTAAAATTGAAGAAAACTAATAAATGGAATTTCAGCGGAAATATAAATTGAAATAAATGAAACTGAAAGATATATCTTTAATGAAATCACATAGGAAATTTACATTATTAGCACCGTACTCGGATTAGTGCGTGACTTGCGTACGATGCCGTCAAGTCGAGCCCTGCCTCGAGGATGCATACATAACTGTAATTTTCCTACGATGGGAAATGATGCTGTAAGGAGCTTAAATAATGGCGATCCCTTATGAACTAGCACGCGCCCTTTGTAGCGTGTGTAAAAAAGGGAAAGAAAAAATGTAGTGTATTGTACTCTAGGCCAAGTGTAGCTATGAGGGTGCGCTACTATGAATAACCTCCTTACAACGTGGGGGATGATGAAATAAAATTGTAAAAATATCCTAGAAAACGTGAAATTCCGTCAAAGTTACTTGATGAAGTGCGTAAAAAAACATGTAGTTAAGTTATTAAGAGAAAAAATTAGCATTGAAGTATTGTTAATAAATAGCTGAAGGCTCCTGCCTAAATCGGCTGACATTCTAGTATGGTTTGTAGGTTTTGACTGCTGTTGCTGCCATGCGTGTTGTAACTTTGGTCTTGCGTCACGTTCATCCTGGGGGCATCCTGCATGTATGTCCTACTGGGGGATAACAGGATTGTACACCGTATAATTAGTCTGAAATCAGAAATCTCTCTTAACGTTTTGTACAGAGGGATTGGTTTACCCTGGTACCGTTTTTTTTTTTTTCACTGAAGTTCGTTACGTCGTACGCGGTAATCTCGTTACTTAATGTCTGCATTATGACATATATACTAATATCCTTATAAACTAACGTGCAATATGTATTCATTGACATATTGGCCATTGTGGTCATACACTATACCACGTCTTATATGCGTCGTTGTAAAACTGCACCATGCTTCCTTAAGCATTTAGCTGCGTATATCCTCTTATATTGCGTAGAACTTGAATCCTTTATATTTGTAAAAAACTTTCTTATATATCGACGTATATCTTTGCTATAGCTGAGAATTAATCCTTAAGTTTTACATTTACACTTTCTCAGCGTGAATTAAGCGACGTATTCGCTTCCTAATCTATAGATATGCAGACATTATGTAAGGATACTCGCACTACGTGTACACTCGATCGTTAAGTTTAAATAGAGTATTGTTTATTTGTTGCCTCTCCGGGCTAACTTGGAAATTCTGTGCACTGTATAGAACTTCAGGAAATATAAATTAACACGATAATATTATAACACTGTTAACGACATGGTATGTAAGACCCTTTTGTAAAACTTGCCACGTTATATAGGGGGGGGGGGGGGGGTGATTTACTATCTAACTTAATTCTTAATGCTAAACCTAATAATACTATCTTTTCTTAGCTATGCTATATACATGGGGTAAAGTGGAATAACGTGCCTGGACAGGGGTGAAAAAAATCTCTTGAAGGGGGGGGGGGGGGGGGGGCGATATATATTAAAGGTATGTCTTAAATATTTAAGCTCTCTCTATATTGTATCCGCAGCCATGAAAATTTTCTAAAGTGTGCCTTCAATGAGGTGGCTACCTTGCTCCTTAATAAAATAATAGGGCTGTGTCTTCACTGAAATGCATATCTTTGCTCCGTAAGAAAAATAATGGGGCTGTAACTTCACTGAAATAGCTACTTTTGCTCTTTAATAAAGTTAATGGGGGCTGTATCTTCAATTAAATGCCTATCTTTGCTCCGTAAGAAAAATAATGGGGTTGTAACTTCACTGAAATAGTTACTTTTGCTCTTTAATAAAATTAACGGGGGTTGTATCTTCAATTAAATGCCTACCTTTGCTCCGTAAGAATATAATGCGGTTGCTCTATATGGAATGACTAATATTATGCCTGAGTTGCACAGTTTTATTTCTTTTACCTATCCTATTGCCTTCTTGTCATAGAAAATACGGATGCATGTGATTATGACTTTTAACCAAGTGGTGTCACTCTTTATATAGAAAATCAGCAAATGTGTCCAGCGGTGTAGGTTTCAGTTTACCTACTATGCTACAATATCATAAAACGTGTCACTATATTCTCATGTTAAACATAATACCAAAGAGATATCGTCTGTTGGTAGACTGTCCGTACTTCGATACAGGACGCATTCCATCGGACGTTAAATCCATGCTGTATTGGGTTTATTTTAATATAAATATCTCCTAACATCTTATCAGAATACTATAAAGTTATCGGCTGTTGGCAGGCTGTCCGTACTTCGATACAGAACGCATCCCAGTGGCCGTTAAGTTCATTGTGTATTAAGTTTATTTTAATATACGTATTTCCTAATATTTTATCAGAATACTATAAAGTTATCGGCTGTTGGCAGGCTGTCCGTACTTCGATACAGAACGCGTCCCAGCGGCCGTTAAATTTATTGTGTATTAAGTTTATTTTAATATACGTATTTCCTAATATTTTATCAGAATACTATAAAGTTATCGGCTGTTGGCAGGCTGTCCGTACTTCGATACAGAACGCGTCCCAGCGGCCGTTAAATTTACTATGTATTAAGTTTGAATTGACCGCCACAAGATGTATAACGTGGAGGGTTTAATTCCCTGAAAGTATTAAAACGAACGTCATCTAGGCGAAAGGGTTGGCTATGTCCTTTCAAAGTTCAGTAGCGTTCTAATATCTGGACTACGTCTAACGTGTTCAGCGGGTTGGCTAGGTCCCTGAATCTGAAATGATAGTCTTCGGTCGCCGGTTGTCATTATTATATTGACCAATATACCTGTAACTAATTACTTCCCTCTGGGTGTGACGTTTCTACTTGTAAGCATTTGGCTTGCGTAAATTGTGGACTTTGGGGCCACGGTGTGGACACTAATCTTATCTATTAATGGCATTTGTTATCAACGTAGGTGTGTTAATATCTCCTTAATCTCCTCCATACTACCCTTATCTCAAAGCGATGTCCTCCCTGGGACCTGCTGCATGATATCAATAACGTCGTGTTCTTGAGGCTGTGCGAACTATTGTGCCAGCTCAAGATATCTATAATATATTTCTTCAACTTCACTTAATACTTCCCTTATCTCAAAGCGAGGTGCACCCATGGACCTGCTGCAAGATATCAATAACGTCGTGTTCTTGAGGCTGTGCTAACCATTGTGCCAGCTCAAGATATCTATAATATATTTCTTCAACTTCACTTCAACTTCACTTAAATTACTTAATACTTATTACTAATATACTAACGATGATACTCTTGATAACAATTGTCGTACGTTGCGATGTTGCCCTGCTGTGCCCAAGTCCGTGCTTACGCTTTTATGCTATACTGATATCGCCGTGCATTTGTCGGCGTTTTTCATAAATTCCTACTGGATTCCTTTCTCACCTATGTTACTTCGTGAGGGAACGGTGTCTTCTTTGCTAACTGAATGTTCTGTTTGAAATGTACTGCTGGAAAAAGAATTCTACCTTAAGAGTGTACTTTACGCTTACATCTTTAAAATCATTAGTGCGCTTTTCTACTATCGCACGCTTCGCATTGAAAACAAAAATAATGCAGGCAAACTTATGCAAAGTTATCTGGCGTGTGAGTGAATAGTGCCAGGAATTGAACTCAAGGTGTCTGGCTTCCGCTCGAGTGCGTCTGCACGCTGAGCTAGCGAGATAGTGTCAGGTTTAATGTCCTGCGGGCGGACGGTGTGCTGAGCACGTGTCAGTCATATGGCATATTGGATTGTGTTACAATGGACAAATAAGCATTTCCTCTGTGGTCGGCTTTCAGAACAAAAGAGAAACTGTAGTACGTCTTGACTGAATGCGTTTACAAACTAATTATTGCGGCACCTTGCAGAAATGTGATTGCAAGGTCTCCTAACTCTATGTAAGCATCTAGCCAATACTACCTTCCGCTAAGTTATACTAAAATGGATTCAGAAGAAAATATTTTAGCCTACAATCATATACAATGTATAGTTGCACTGCTGTAAAAAATACAAAGTTATTTACTTATTCCATTTATCCTATGGGATATCACAATCTTATTCCTAATAGAGCTTCATTGTGGGGGGGTTTAATCTGAAATAAGGAGCAATTTTCTCTGAATATAGTAGGGTAGTTATCAATACGTCTTCCTACTAGGCCTCCATTAATATTCCTAGTGACTTATTAGATAGGGGTTGTTAATATTCAAATCGCTTGGCGTAAGAGGTGTTTATCGCGAAATCTTAAAAGGGTGGGGGTGGGGGGATTATAATTATTGTGTACTAAAAATATTCTCTAACTTAATCTACTAAAAAAAATCTGTTCGGGGGGGGATTTAAATTGTCTCACTCGCTTGGCTAATGTAATGAGTATAGGGGGCGTTTACATATGTATTAGTTACTGGGGCGGGTGTGGGTGGGTACCAAAAATAATATTTGACCCGTACTTCAAAAAATTTTCCTTAATTTTGGGTAAATTTTGCTTGGCTGCATAAGAGGGTTTTTAGGGACCTGTATCGTAGAAATTCGTTGTCTGAACTCCTGTAGGCGTTGTCTGACGACAACGTCACGATACCCCGGGCCTCCTCCATTTTGTATTGTATCTGTTATGTTAAGGGTGTTGTTGGTTTGACTAACCCGCGCCTCCCACCATTTGTATTGTATCTGAGAGGGATGCCAATACAAATACTAAATCTAGGGGATGAAATTAATCTAAATTGGGGTTGTAGCTTGGCGAATTTGTAAGAGGTTGGGATTGTTTTAGGAAGAACTGCGGACACGTTTAGAGAGCAATTTACATACAGGGGAATTGGCGGGAGGGATGAATACTCACCTAGCTCACCTCTAGGCCGCACGCTGGCGGTGCAGCGCCTCCTGCATGTCAGCGTTCAATGTAGATCTTAAAACTAGGTACTAATCTAAAGGGAAGGGCTTCTTAACCTAAACGAAATAAAAAGGTAGTCAATAGACTGTTCAGAAAGGGGGTTTATTAAGAAATAGTGGCAATTGCAATAGGGGAGGATGGAAATAATAATCTAGGGGGAAAAAGGAATTAAGCAGGCACGATGTCACTCACCCCACCGTTAATACCGGTCTTCCATGATGATGGTGGCGTTGGGACTCGATATGGGGCCATCCCCCATATCGGTCCGACGTAGCACAACTCCTATAGAGTGTAGGACTGTCACTGCAGGTTCAGAAGAGTCCACGTTCCTAAGAGCTTAGAGCGTCAAAAGCTTAGAGACCGCGGCGCGTGTTCGTACCTCTATTTATAAGTAAAAGGTGCGATGTCAGTCCAGTCAGCGGTATGTTGGGAGTGTAATGTCCTCTGTGTCCTGTCCAAGTGCTTGCTATTGGAGCTAGGTCTATGACCTACGGTCTACTCCGTAGTCGCGTTGCCATGTCGTCTTTTACGTAGTTATCTCTTATTATATGTTATGTATTTATAGGCACAGTCCTTTCATAAAGGGCTGGGGCCAGGACAGTATTAAATAATAACTTTGCATCAGCCAAGAGCGTAGGCTACTCATAATTATTCAAGAGAACATTCATGCTGATGCAGAGGATCCCTTAATAGAAAGAATATTTCTGCAAAGGAGAAAAGCAAAGAAGAACAGACAGAGGCCGGATCATTTTCTGAAATGTGATGAAAATTAATTCTTTATATGGTTCAGACTGGAAAAATACACAGTTTTGAGGTTATTAGATCAAATTATCGATGGACTGGAACATATATTTATGATAATAACATGTAATAGCCTAGCCTGCACCTACCGGTACTTACTTCTTGGATATGCTATATTACTGTCGGGGAAATAAGTTTAGATACTCGAGTTTAGAGGTCAATAAAACCTTGACCCTTAGTCTTACATAAGAACAACCTACACCAAAATTTTCCTTGTTTTATTTGTCGTTTAATGATATAGAGTAAATATTTGCATTGTATCTCGTTGAAATTTTATAGCAGATTGAACAAATAACGTACCTGTTTTTCTTACCAAGTTCACCGAGCCCTGACTGAGAAGGATCATTACGTTAAAAGTATTGATCTGATCGTAACGAAACTCTAATAGGGCTTAACGGAACTTATTGTTAACGCGTATATTAAGTTTTAATCTGATCTGACGTTTCTTTAAATAGTTGTTGTGAATTTTGTAAAACAACTTTTTCTCTGGCCTAGGCTGGTCATAGCAGTATGAAATATGGCTTGTTATGAAGCTCATAGCAATGCAAGGCTTAACGTAAAACTACATTTTATCTACTTTTGATAATTGCTTTTATATCGATTGATATTTAATCTGGTGGTTATGTGAGAAGAATGTATCGTAGCAAGCGACGGGAGCAATGCGCTCGGTCGAGGAAACTCGTGCGACGTTGCCCTGTGAAACATAATACGCGCACGTTCCAAGCCGTAAGGTCTGTGAATTTCTGTTGTTGTTTTGTAATTTGTGTTAGGCCGGTATTACACTACCAAAGAAATTTGTCAAATAAATTTTATCAAATATTTTATAAAACTGAACTTTTATCAAAGTTATACAAAGCAATAATCACACCATTACACTACATCAAATATTTTATCATAGTTCAGCAAAATGGATGAAGGACAGTTCCTTGTTCACTTGACTGAATTACGGTAATTGAAATTCTGTGGTGGCAATACCGGTATGTAAAAGAAACGGAAAGATAAAGTGAATGTCTATGGGTTAAACCATGGGTCGCTCATGTGACAAGGAAGATATTATTTTATATGAGTAAAATCTTGGTGAAGGAGCTGCAGTACGAGGGCTTGAAAAATGACATTAATATAAATTAAAAACCATACGTGAAATTGACGAATTATAATACAAAAATTATATATTCGCCTCCGTGGTGTAGTGGTCAGCGTGCTTAACTGCCACCCCGTAATTCCGTGGTTCGTCTCCCACAAGTCCAACCCCTCCTCCACGTGGTGGGAGACGGGCAACGGCATGAAGTAGGGGATTGCCTGTAGGGGTGAAGTACAGTGGGAACTTCGTGTGCCCCGGGACCGCTACGGTAGCTGTGAAGGCCCTATAGGAACCCTGAAAAGTGACGGCTGACGGGGCTCTGGTGAAGCTACGATAGGCCTAGCAAGCCAGTAGTGGATATCATATTTGCTTTCAAACCAGGAACAGGCCTCGGAAAGGACGGATGCAAAAGACGACGACCCGGATATGCTAATGGACTGCGAGTTGGAACATTAAACATACAGACACTGACAGGAAAAGTGGAGGAGATTGTAGATGTGATGGAGAGAAGAAAACTGGATGTACTGGGCTTGGCAGAAACAAGATGGAAAGGAGAAGGTCGCAGAGAACTGAGGAAAGGGTACCGGTTGTACTGGAGTGGGAACAGTGAAGGAAGGAGCAGCGGAGTAGGAGTAGTTGTGAGAGATGGAATGAAGGAAGAGGTAAAGGGAATAAGTGACAGGATCATGAAGATCAGAGTAACAGTAAAGGGAAGAAGCCTGGAGATAGCCCAGGTATATGCCCCTCAAGTTGGATGTACAGCTCAAGAGAAGGAAGACTTTGAGGAGGAGCTACAACAGCAGTTGAATGGTCAGAGCATCATTGTCATGGGAGATTTGAATGCACATGTAGGAAGTGAAAGGCAAGGATATGAAAATGTATTGGGAGCAGAAGGATGGGGTAGCAGGAATGAAGAAGGGAGAAAGTTGCTGGATTTTTGCAAGAGAAACGGTTTAGTGGTAGGCAACTCCTGGTTCCGGAAGAAAGAAAGCCACAAGGTAACGTGGTACAGCAGTGATTTAACAAAGAAATCTTTGGTAGATTACATGCTGTACGACTGGGAAATGAAGAGAAGTGTCAGAGATATAAAGGTAATACCATCAGAGGCCTTAGATAGCGACCACAGAATACTTGTAATGAACCTGGGAGTTGTTAAGGATAGCAAGAGGACAGAGTACCAGGAAAGGAGAATCAAAGTATGGAAACTCAAGGAAAAGGAAGTCGAGGAAGAATTCCAGAAGATAATAAGGGAAAGGATGCCAACAGACAATCCTAAAACTGGGGAAGAGGAATGGAAGCAATTCAAAAACACAATGGTGGAAGCTGCAGTGGCAGTATGTGGAAGAACAAGCAACAGAAAGCGGTGTAAAGAGACACCATGGTGGAATGAGAGAGTAAAAGAAGCTGTGGGAAGGAAGAACAAGGCTTTCAGAGTGTGGTTCCAGGAAAGAACTGATCTGACAAGGGAAGATTATAAGATAAAGAAGAAAGAAGCAAACAAGATTGTCACAGTGGAGAGGAAGAAGTGGATGGTAAAGTGGACAGAGATGATGGAGGAAGACAGCAGAGGAAATAAGAAAGTACTTTATGGGATGGTGAAAAGTAAGAGAAGAGGTCTGCGAGAGGATGTGGTAATGATGGACAAAAACGGAAATGAGGTACACAACAAAGAGGCACTCAAGACAGTGTGGAAAGAGTACTTTGAGGATTTGCTGAATCCAAATGGTCATAGGGAGGAAGACAATGTATTGGAAGATGGAGAAGACAACACAGGAATGGAAAAGGACCTGACTTGGAGAGAACTGGAAATGGCTATGGACAAGATGAAAGGAGGAAGGGCACCGGGTGTGGATGAAGTGAGTGTTGAAATGGTGAAGGCAGCAGGGAAGGTTGGGAAACAGTGGCTGTACCGTGTGATGAGGGTGATATGGAAGGAGAAAAAGACCCCAGAAGATTGGAAGAAAGGATTAATTGTCCCAATATTTAAGAAAGGAAGCAGAAAGGAGTGCAGAAATTACAGGGGAGTTACACTCATACCTCACTGTGCCAAGATATATGAAAAGATATTAGAAAGTAGAATACGAGCCAAAGTGGAGAGAAAATTGAGAGAGGAGCAGTATGGATTCAGACCTGGGAGATCAACAGTGGATCTCATATTTTCAGTGAGACAGCTCCAGGAACACCACTACGAATTTGGAGAGGATCTGTTGATGGCCTTCCTGGACATCGAAAAGGCCGATGTGTGTGTAGGGAGAAGGTTTGGAAAGCAATGGAAAACATGGGAGTGGAAAAAGAGACTGTAGGCAGAGTGAAGGAGATGTATTGTGGAAGTGTGAGTTTTGTGAAAGTTGGAGGGGAAAGAACAGACTGGTTCAGACAAATGAGTGGCCTGAAACAGGGTAGTGCGCTGTCACCCCTTCTCTTTATTGTGGTTATGGACGAGGTAATGACACGGATAGCAGGAAAGATAGGAGAAGATAAGATGAAAGCAATGGTGTTTGCAGATGATCTCATGGTCTGGAGAATCAAGGAGGAGGAAATTCAGGAGCAACTGAAGGCTTGGGAAGAAACAGTGGGAGAGTACGGATGGAAGTTCAACATCAGTAAATGTGAGATCCTGTTAACGACCAGGAAAAAGGACAGACCAATGAGTGGGATAACACTTGGAGGTGGACAGCTGAAGAAGGTGGAAAGTCTCAAGTACTTGGGAAGTATAGTGGAGGAAAATGGGAGAAATGACAAAGAGATTACGGAATGTGGCAGACAGGCAGAAGCATTTCTGAGAAGCATTAGGAGCTTAGTGTGGAATAAAGATGTCCCACAAAAAAGCAAGGAAGTGTTATACAGAAGCTACTATATCCCGATACTGACCTATGCTTCAGAAACGTGGACAATGAAGAAAAGAGACATAAGCAGAATACAGGCAGGTGAAATGATGTTCCTGCGAAGTAGTAACAAGAAGAGACAGGGTAAGGAATGAAAAGGTCAGGGAAATGGTGAAAGAGGAGCCCTTGCAAGGTAGGATTGAGACATCAAGACTGAGGTGGTATGGACACTTAAAGAGAATGGATGAGAAGAAGATTCCCAAGAGGATACATGAGATGCAGATGCAGAAGAAACGACCAAGGGGAAGACCAAGAGATAGATGGCTGAAAGGAGTGGAGGAATGTGTCAAGAAGAGAGGCGAGGACTGGACCAGAGTGACAGCGGAGAGGTGGTGGGAAGAAAGAACCAAGTGGCGAGGCTTATGTTCCAAACAGACCCAGTCTGGGGCTGGAAACTGTACAAGATGATGATGATGATGATTCCCAGCTCTGCCACGAAATTTGAAAAGTGGTATGAGGATTGGAACGGGGTCTACTCAGCCTCGGGTGGTCCAAATGAGTAGGGGGGGGGTTCGACTCCCACCTTAGCCATCCTCTAAGGGGTTTTCGTGGTTTCCCACTTCGTCTCCAGGCAAATGCCAGGATGATACCTAACGTAAGGCCACGGCCGCCTCATTCCCTCTTCCTTGCCTATCCCTCCCAATCTTCCCATACATCATAAGGTCCCTGTTCGCTTTGCAGGTGAGGCCGCCTGGGTGAGGTGCTGGTCACACACCCCAGTTGTATCCCCAATCCCGAAGTTTCAAAATGGAGGCGGTAAATGTGGGATCCATCGCTGAGTCCGACGGAATAGCCAACCATGGAGGGTAATACGACTAAGAAAAAAAAAATTATCATTCACGTCTATTTAACTTAACTATTTAATTCTTCTTTATATCCTGAAATATGCGTCCCTTATGAACAGCGCTAATATCCTCTGCTAATTTTACCTACAGGTTAGAGAAACGTGTCTTATTTCATTTCCACTAGAAGTTAAACATTTCCCAACACCTTTTTTAATGAGGGCTTTGGACCTCCATTGGCCGGTTAACAAATGGTGTGTCAGCTGAAAAGCTATTATTATAAGATTAATTGTTTGAAGTAATTTACACTTTGAGATTGTAAGATTATAAAACTGCTCCCTTATTAACCGTCTGAAAAATCACTGCCCGATTAATCGGATGAACTGTCATTTAAGTTTATAACAAGTGGCTTATCAACGGGGACGTCTTCTGTTAGACCATCCTTTTCCCAGTAATGTTTCTCTATTTTTTTGGTGTGTTCGATGCATTTTTTCCATAGCTCCGGAGTTACGCACCTCAAGGCTTCTTTACAGAGATCTCGCATCACCCCATTGTTCTTCCTCTCTCCGTCTGGTTACTCATATTCACTATAGCTATTTTATTTTTCACGTAGGACCAAACCAGTTCTATGGGGTTGAGCTCACAATGAGCAGCCAGACGAGTTCGACGTCAGGACGAACATTCTTGATTATCTGTTTCAGCTTCTTTTTACGTGCCCCGAAGTGAGGTTTGGCGTGAACAATTAGCTCTGCTTTCGTCTTACTTTCATACATGTGCAGCGGCACATCTCTTCACCGTGGCTATCGACCTTCCAATACACTTGGATGCTTTTTGCTAAACCCTCTTATCATTATTACTTTCTCTCGCGTATCTAAAAAACATATTGCACTTATAATCATGGCAAATTCTTCCTCCGTTAACTGCGGATTAGCTGGCATCTTGATCGATGTGCAAACAATAGGTAATACAGACTGATAGTTGCTGCTTGTTGCTAATGACTCAACGAAGAACAAAGGTCAGAGTTTGGTGTGCGTAGGAACGAGCGCGCAGCGAGTTCGAAATACGGTAGTCAACTGGCAACATTGCCAGGCTGCTACGGTACTATCGCTGCCCACAATGGTCCGATTAAATATCAATCCATATAAAATCGATAATCACAAGTAGATAAAATGTAGTTTTACGTTAAGCCTTGCATTGCTATGAGCCTCATAACAAGCCATATTTCATACTGCTATGACCACCCAGGCCCAAGAAAAAGTTGTTTTACAAAATTCACAGCAACTATTTTAAGAAACGTCAGATCAGATTAAAACTTCATATACGCGTTAACAATTAGTTCCTTTAAGACGTATTAAAGTTTCGTTACGATCAGATCAATACTTTTAACGTAATGATCTATCTAAGTGAGCGCTCCGTAAACTTGGTAAGAAAAACCGGTACTTTTTTTGTTCAATCTGCTATAAAATTTTAACGAGATACAATGCAAATATTTACTCTATATCGTTAAACGACAAATAAAACAAGGAAAATTTGGGTGTAGGTTGTTGTTATATAAGACTAAGGGTAAAGGTTTTATTGACCTCTAAACTCGAGTATCTATACTTATTTCCCCGACAGTAGTTTGCATTATATTTATGTATACGATACACAATACTATTATTTACCGACTTGTAACCAATTTATGTATTTATTATGTTTGTTATTCTCACGGCCTCTCCTGGAGTATCGCAGTGGTCAATTCGTTATTCATCTGTTTCTAAAGAAGTTCAAATTTCGTGTCAATATGTCCACAAGGTTATCTCCGTTTGTTACCAACTTAGCTAGTCTCTCAGACAAACATTTAATAGCGAGCCCAGGAATAAAATCTTGTCGTACAACCCACCCTTGGAGATATACCAAGAAAGACTCTAGCCCAGGTATAACTATTCCGATGGATAACCCGAGTTCGTACAACTGGGCCTTGGTGGTACAAATTAGCTCCCTTCTGAATCCTATTGGTAATTTCCACTGAGCAACGACCATCTGATGTTATAATGCTGCCTTACCCTTTTGTCTACTAACCTTCATGGCTACTGTCTTAAATTCGAGAGTTAGTGCATGGTTATTGCCGACGCATTTCACGTGGCCATTCGGGTTCGCTTTACGACTCTCGTGCATGCATAAACTAGTTTTCACCCTGGAGAAACATGGCGGACTGATGAAGAAGCGTGCAGCACTGCGATGCTTCCTTGAGAGTTTCTGGAACATGATTATAAAGGAAGGGGAATACAGAAGACCTTATTCATGGCAAAAGCTTCAAATGGTATGAAGGCACACTTCCCCTGTTGTCTTCGTAGCATAAGTGGCTGTCAGAGTTCATTACGTAGAGCTGAAAGGGGCTCGAATCCCACTTTGGAGTACCATATTCTTCGTTCTTGGTATAGGTAACGTGATTGATCTTTTATAATTTCATTGCCATAAACATATTTTATATTCATATGCATGAAAGTTCATCTGAAACTCGGAAACAAACCATTACTTCCGCCATTGCAAGATGCACGAGGTAGAGTTCAGCTGTTTCCCTCCACTTTATCGATGCTTTAGAGAGTTGAGTTGTGTCCAGATTTGGCCATTGAACGTAATTGCTTGTTAGTGGTAAGCTAACAAGCATTTCTGTTGGAAGAAATGCTCTTGCAAAGTTAAATAACCCTCAATGATGAATTAACCCTACGCGGACCGAAAATACGGCAAATTAAAACTCTTTCAGAATTATCGAACGCTAGCTATAAACTTGCATATGTACGTAATGTTAATGGCTTACCTTGATTATTGGATGTACTCCGTCGCAGTAATGCGTAGGATATTATCAATTTTTTTTAGTAATAATAATAATAATAATCTTGTATGGCCTCGGGTGCCGGGTTCCATCTTTGTTATTTGACACCCAGAGGGTAGCTTGCATGTCGAATGCATAAAGGGCATAAGATACTCTACTTGAATATCCATCTTCGGACTCTTCAAATGATAAATCACTATCATCTACAGTTCATCCGTGGAGTCCAATCTCTTGCTCACTGCCCCTCTTTTTACTGCACATGTCGCAAAATAGCTACAGTATATAAATCACAAAAAGCTGTTCTTATAAGTCGCGACGCAAGCTCGACTGAACACGATATTCTCTCAGCTTGTGAGAAGCTTGCAGGGAGATAACACCACTCAATGTTAGGCCAGACCTAAAAGTGTAGTTTACTGCCATGTGTTGAGTTTTTAGCATACCAATTGCGCCGGTATCGGCGGATCTCTGACCATATAATATATTAAAATTGTGATCGCGGCTAACCTGTCGTGCCCTAATTGACGTTGGTGAAAACGGTCCTTAGAATTGTCTAAATATGCATTAAATCTACAAAAGAATCTTATATAAAGGCAAAATGCAGGCACCCTTTCCTTGTTGCATTTCCAGGCATGATATCCCCAGAAATCACCCTGTTATTTTAGAATATGAATTACTGTGCACATAACATTGGAACTATATAATACAGTACATTTAAATGAAATAAAATTTTACATGTGAATTACCAACAGTCTTGCAATGACCCACAGTAAATCCCACTCACCTGGGGTCCTTGGTTTGAAGTCTGCTTTCATATAATCTGGTCACAATTTTAAAATTATATGATCTGGCCACATAAACAATTATGAAACTAAGTTTTAAAAAATGTGTCAGTAATGGAATTCACACAGTTTTCATAAACTGTGCACATATTTACATTGTTCACCGTTTTATTTTTTTTGAGGTCCCTGGTTCAGAACCACTTCAGCATGTTTTTATTTCTCTCAGAATTAGTCACATTGGCCCATACTACAAAAATTGCCTAATTCTAATTTAAATGTGCTAATATACACATCTCGGCAGCCTGTTCCATGTGCTTAGTTCCCAATGTCTATTCCCATCACCAGTAAAATCATCTGGCGGAGTAATTGGCAGGGAAGGTTGAATGCTTGGTTGTAAGCCACCGGCATTTACAGTAGGCTGGTTTACTGTATCCTCATCAATATCACTGTCACCATCATTTAACTGATCATTTACATCTAAATCATACAGAAAATCACTTCCACACGAGCTTTCCGAATCACTTCTATTCAATTCTGTTTAGGACATCGACATCTGAGAGACCAGCCATGTTTCCTAGCAACAGCTGGGAGAAAGGTCAAGCAACATTTATTGTTACCGCTAAAAGCAACACTATGCCTTCTAAATGCTGTCCTATGCCTGCCTGACACATTTCCTATAGTTCACAATTAGTTTTAATTCCACACCAATACGAGAAGTGGCAGGAGAATGAGAGAACATATCCCTTGGCTGGGCACGTCAAAATAATTATGTGAATGATTTCACAGTTTGGTTTCTGGAGCATAATTCTGCTGATCCGAGGCTAAGCTTGTAGAACTTGTCATATTTGTACAGACAGAATGACAGAATAATGAGTGTGAAACTGTGCCTTGGGGAGGAGTTCACAATTGTAGCTGCTTATGCTCCACAAATTGGTTGTGAAGAGCAAGAAAAGGATGACTTCTGGAGAGACCTGGAAGAAGAACTTTCCAGTATACCAGCAAATGAAAAAGTATTTTTGGGTGGAGATCTGAATGGACACGTTGGAACCAGTATCGAAGAAGAAGGAATGAGAAGAGTACATGGAGGTTGGGGATTTGATGCGAGAAATGAAGAAGGCGAGAGAGTGATAAATTTTGCCTTGGCTACAGATCTGGCAATTTGTAACACCTTCTTCCAGAAAAGCGAGAGGCATCTATTGACATACAAAAGTGGAGGACGGGAAAGCCGAATAGATTTCCTCTTGTGCAGAAGAATACATCTGAAGGAGGTAAAGAACTGCAAAGTCATACTAGGGGAAGACGTGACTCCACAGCACAGAGTGCTGGTGCTGGACTATGAATGCACAGGCATGAAGAAAAGAGCAGTACGGAAAATGACTCCAAGAATCAAATGGTGGAGATTAAAAGATCCAATTTTGGGAAGTGAATTCAAGGACAAGGTGCTCCAAGAAACACATTTAGTGGAGGGAGTTCAGAAATGGTGGACAGTAAATGCTGAGGCTATCAGGAAAGTTGGTGTGGAAGTTCTGGGTAAGACGTCTGGGAAAGGCGCTCCACTTGATAAAGAAACATGGTGGTGGAATGATGAGGTCCAGGATACGATCAAGGCGAAAAAACAAGCCAAGAAGGCCTGGGAAGAATCCGGAATGACCAAAGACAGAGAACACTACAGACAAGCAAACAAAGCTGCGAAAAGAGCAGTTGGAAGAGCAAAGGCAATGGCATGGAATGAAGTCTACGAAAATCTAGAGACCAAAGAAGGCGAGGCAAAGCTCTTCAGAATTGCTAAGGCACGGGACAGAGCATCAAAAGATCTTACCCACATCAAGCAAATAAAGAATGAACAAGGAATGGTAATTCGAGATGAGAACCAAATTAAGGAGAGATGGGAGGAGTACTTTGAAAAGCTGCTTAATGAGGAGAATAAAAGGCTTGTGTTTGAAGATGGTATTCAAAATTATAATTTAACAACTAACATTTGCAGGGTAGAGATTGTAACTGCTATGAAGAAAATGAAAAGTGGAAAAGCAACGGGCCCCGATGAAATCCCCGTAGAGGCCTGGAAATGCCTGGGAGAAGAGGGAATAGATATGTTGCTGAGCCTATTCCAACAAATATTTCAAGAGGAAATAATGCCCAACGAATGGCGGAAGAGTACCATAATTCCCATCTATAAAGATAAGGGGGACATTCAGGATTGTGCAAATTACAGAGGAATAAAACTCATGTCGCACACTATGAAGATCTGGGAAAAAGTCATTGAAGGTAGGCTTAGGCAAGAGACAACAATAGCAGAAGAACAGTTTGGATTTATGCCAGGGAAAGGAACCACAGATGCCATTTTTTCTCTGAGACAGCTCATGGAAAAACACAGGGAAAAGAAGAAAGAATTACATATGGTGTTCATAGATCTAGAGAAGGCTTATGATCGTGTCCCCCGTCAAGAAGTATGGAGATGCATGAGATTCAAGGGAGTACCAGAGAAGTATGTGCGCATTATCCAGGACATGTACCATGGGGCAAAGACGCAAGTTAGAAGCAGTGTAGGGCTAACGGGAACCATACCAGTTGAAGTTGGTCTCCATCAAGGATCTGCACTGAGTCCCTATATCTTTGATCTGATAATGGATGTTATCTCTGAAAGCCTTAGAGAACCTGCTCCTTGGTGCATGCTATTTGCAGATGACATTGTACTATGTAGCACTAATCAAGAACAACTCGAACTTAAACTAGAACACTGGAGAAAAGCATTAGAGGACAGGGGTCTTAAAATCAGCCGGAATAAGACTGAATACATGTGCCTCGGTGGAAAGGGAAATGACAGTGTGAAGATGGACGGAAATCAGCTCCAAGCAAGTAATAGTTTCAAGTACCTTGGATCAACGGTATCTGACGATGGCAATCTAGACCTGGAAATTACCCACCGAATTCAGGCTGCCTGGTTAAACTGGAAAAGGTTGTCTGGTGTCCTCTGTGACAGGAGACTAAATGTCCAAGTAAAGGGGAGAGCCTATAAAAGTGTGGTGAGACCTGCCATGCTATATGGAGCAGAAACTTGGCCAATAGTACAGTCCCAAAATAAACGGCTGGATGTAGCCGAAATGAAAATGCTGAGATGGATGTGTGGTGTTACTAGGAAAGACCACATCAAGAACAGCTTCATACGAGGAAGTGTCAAGGTAACCCAAGCATCAAGGAAAGTTCAAGAAAGGCGGTTGCTCTGGTATGGTCACATTAAGCGCAGGGATGAGACCTATGTGGGAAGAAGAGTGCTGGATCTTGAGCTGGAGGGCAGGAGGGAGAGAGGCAGACCTAGAAGAAGATGGATGGACTGCGTGCGGGAAGACTTCGCAGAAAAGCAGTTATCCGAAAACACCATTTGGGACCGAGGGAAATGGAAAAGACTTGCCAAAAACGTCGACCCCGCATGAGCGGGAAAAGATGAAGAAGAAGAAGAATTCTGCTGATCCGAACATTTTCAATACTAATATACATAGTTGCTACTTTTCAGTCGGTCAACACTATATTATTGGGACATGTGAAAAATAACCGGGAAGAAATCACATGTGATTAAAAAATATTTGTTACGGAATACCGAAGACTCTAAGATGGCATGTTTGGCTCCACAAGCAAGCATCATCGGTTCTACAAGGCACTACTAGATCCCACAATGTCAACACCAACCCTCGTAAGATCGACAATATGGCTAATACAGTTGTTAGAAAAACGGAAGTGTTTAGTCCCTTTTAAAAGAAGAATGTTGATATTAATAACACTTGACTTGCCTATGAATCATCAAGTGCTATAGCCCCAGTGTCATCAGATTGGCGGGGAGCGGCCTTGCAACAAGGTTACCATGTCATAATAAAGGAAGCGCAGCAGTTTTAATTTTCTATCTGGTAGATCATGTTATTGGAGGAGCAGTTGTGTCCCTTGTAAGCTAATGGTGCAGGGTGGAAATCAATTCTATCCTATATACAGATTGGTTGGTTAACTTGCCACGGTGGGTGAGTGGTTAACGTGTCGGACTACCAACCCCAAGCTTGCAGGTTCACTCCTGGCCGTGGTAAGTGATTTTTGAAAGGCGCAAATATCACGACATGCATGTCATACGTTGTTGGCATGTTAAAGAACCCATTTGAATTCACTGGGCCATGTTCTTAATGGCAAAATCAATCTCGGGAGTTTCCGCCAACACCAAGTTCCTCCATTCTCTACTAGAAAGTGCGATAGTGTCAATGAGCTTAGATATCTACTGTAACCTCCTTGACTTTCTTAGCGTTCCAAGGAACGACGAAATTCGACATGCAAGCTACCCTCTGGGTGTCAACTAACAAAGCTTGCACCAGGCACCCGAGGCCATACGATATTATTATTATTATTGGTTGGTTCCTCAGTTTAGGGGCTGCGACAACGCAGTCATGTAGCCCCGTGTACTTTGGGTGTGTGTAGAATCTGTGTTAATTGTGATGGCTGTATTAGTCTGTGTATCTGTTTTAATTCAAGTAAGGACTGCAGACAATAATTTCAAGTAGTTCCTAATTTCACTACCGAATGCTCCCATCCACGACACCTAGCTGTGAATTTGGCTACTAGCAGGTACCATCGCAACCAGTGCCTGGTGAGGAACCTTGGAACTTAAGAGCATTAATCAAACCTAACCTACAAATTTAGCTTCACACAATTTTAGTTGGTGGAATGTTCTTTTACATGCCATAAATCTATGACATGGAACCGCCAGCTTTACTTCCCCTCCGAAGGGAGGCATACTGAGGGATTTTTAACGCTCCTAAAAAATCCGACGACTTCGGCCGGGTTTGAACCCGTGATCTTGGGCATAGAAGCTCAGCGTGCTAGCAACTAGAGATTGTTCCGGAATATTTGCTGAGGTCATTGGAGAAACCTGGATATGAAATTCCTTTTTGAACTGACCACCTAGCTCTCTGGCTAGTTTGAGCTTTTTCCAAAATGTGCATCTTGCTCAAAATAACAATAAAAGATAGTGGTGTGCCTGCTTCTTGTCCTTCCTGTGTGTTGGTTCTTGTTTTTCCCCCTCTGCCCATATCAGCCTGTGATGTGTTTGTCCTTTTTACTTGTTTCTTTCAATTTCTTTCCTCTCTATCAATTTTATGTTTCTTTCTAAATTAGCAGTATAATAATATTATTTGCAGCAGCAAAAACAAAAAAACAAAAAAATTTAAAAAAGAACAACCCATCAATATTTTTTTCTATATTTACAGTTACCACCCTTCTCCATTTTTTGTTCTGGACGAGATCGATGCAGCTTTGGATAATACAAACATAGGCAAGGTAGCCAGCTACATTCGGGACAAAACGTCGTCGTTGCAGACCATCGTAATCTCGCTCAAGGAAGAGTTCTACAGTCACGCTGATGCACTGATCGGTATCTGCCCTGATGTGAGTACACCTGGTTGTCATTGTTCATGTCCTGCCCTTCCCATAGCAAATGTTTAATCCACAACCACGACCCTTTTGTATTTGACCTCGCAAGTTACAAACCAAGCTTTTGTCATCTGTGGGGAAACTTGAAATAATGATTCAGACTAATAGTATCGTAATTAGGGATCCTGATTTATGGTAATATAAGAGTCTTCAAAGCAGTAAAATAAAATATCCATAGCAGTGATATACACTCACTGGCAAAAAAAAACAAAAACGCAACACTTTATTTTTAAAATTAAAACTTGCGTATTAGCTGCATTCTGTCTCAATTATGTCACTTTATACTATTATCATACCTTTCTCTGTTCAGAGTGTTTGTTTACCATCCATTTCCTTTAAATTATCGATATAAGGTGGATTTATCACACCCCAGTTCTCTATCTACCCCAGGCAGACCGTACGTCTCCATTTCCATTAGTTAATTTCCTGCAATAAACTTAAAGTGCTTGGGTGATAAGTCTCATCCCTACAAACCAAATTTGCTTTGTTTGATAAAATGTATTTTTCAAATGATTTCTCATCAGTTTTTAAGTTCTTGCAAAGGAAACATGGTTCTTACACGCGAAGAAGCTGCAAGAGCTGTAGCCTTGATTGAAGATGGAAGAAAGCATGCGATACGTTGCAAGACAGTTAAATGTCAATGTTTCGACCATCCAAAGGACATACCAACGGTATAGGGAACTTGGAACATACTCCAGGAGGCGTGGATCAGGCCGCAGAAGGGCAACATCAGACAGAGATGACCAGTATCTGCGACTCCCCAAGTTCTGAGGGATCGACAGACACACGACAGCTGTAGAAGTAAGAAATCTGTTTCAGCAGGCGACAGGTGTGAATGTCAGTGAGAGGACAGTAAGGAGAAGATTAAGAGGTGTAGAAATCTTCTCCAGAAGACCTGCTACCGGCCCCAGATTGGAACCTCAACATTGCAGGGCACGTCTTCACTTCGCTCGCCTCCATCAGCAATGGCAAGCCGTTCTCTTCACACACAAGAAGAGATTTGGTCTCAGATCGCCTGACGGAAGAGAAAGAGTGTGGAGGAGGGTTGGAGAAAGGTTTTCTCCTGTAACTTTTTCCCCCAGGACTGCATTCGACAGGGGTTCTGTCATGGCCTGGGCCGGGGTGAGTATGGATGCCAGGACTGAACTTTAACGTAATTGAGAATGGGACTCCCACAAGTCCAACCCCTCCTCCACGTGGTGGGAGACGGGCAACGGCATGAAGTAGAGGATTGCCTGTAGGGGTGAAGTACAGTGGGGACTTTGTGTGCCCCGGGACCGCTATGGTAGCTGTGAAGGCTCTATGGGAACCCTGAAAAGTGACGGCTGACGGGGCTCTGGTGAAGCTACGATAGGCCTAGCAAGCCAGTAGTGGATATCGTTTTTGCTTTCAAACCAGGAACAGGCCTCGGAAAGGACGGATGCAAACGACGACGACCCGGATATGCTAATGGACTAAGAGTTGGGACATTAAACATACAGACACTGACAGGAAAAGTGGAGGAGATTGTAGATGTGATGGAGAGAAGAAAACTGGATGTGCTGGGCTTGGAAGAAACAAGATGGAAAGGAGAAGGTCGCAGAGAACTAAGGAAAGGGTACCGGTTGTACTGGAGTGGGAACAGTGAAGGAAGGAGCAGCAGAGTAGGAGTAGTTGTGAGAGATGGAATGAAGGATGAGGTAAAGGGAATAAGTGACAGGATCGTGAAGATCAGAGCAACTGTAAAGGGAAGAAGCCTGGAGATAGCCCAGGTATATGCCCCTCAAGTTGGATGTTCAGCTCAAGAGAAGGAAGACTTTGAGGAGGAGCTACAACAGCAGTTGAATGGGCAAAGCATCATTGTCATGGGAGATTAGAATGCACATGTAGGAAGTGAAAGGCAAGGATATGAAAATGTATTGGGAGCAGAAGGATGGGGTAGCAGGAATGAAGAAGGGAGAAAGTTGCTGGATTTTTGCAAGAGAAACGGTTTAGTGGTATGCAACTCCTGGTTCCGGAAGAAAGAAAGCCACAAGGTAACGTGGTACAGCAGTGATTTAACAAAGAAATCTTTGGTAGATTACATGCTGTACGACTGGGAAATGAAGAGAAGTGTCAGAGATATAAAGGTAATACCATCAGAGGCCATAGATAGCGACCACAGAATACTTGTAATGAACCTGGGAGTTGTTAAGGATAGCAAGAGGACAGAGTACCAGGAAAGGAGAATCAAAGTATGGAAACTCAAGGAAAAGGAAGTCAAGGAAGAATTCCAGAAGATAATAAGGGAAAGGATGCCAACAGACAATCCTAAAACAGGGGAAGAGGAATGGAAGCAATTCAAAAACACAATGGTGGAAGCTGCAGTGGCAGTATGTGGAAGAACAAGCAACAGAAAGCGGTGTAAAGAGACACCATGGTGGAATGAGAGAGTAAAAGAAGCTGTGGGAAGGAAGAACAAGGCTTTCAGAGTGTGGTTCCAGGAAAGAACTGATCTGGCAAGGGAAGATTATAAGATAAAGAAGAAAGAAGCAAACAACATTGTCGCAGAGGAGAGGAAGAAGTGGATGGTAAAGTGGACAGAGATGATGGAGGAAGACAGCAGAGGAAATAAGAAAGTACTTTATGGGATGGTCAAAAGTAAAAGAAGAGGTCTGCGAGAGGATGTGGTAATGATGGACAAAAACGGAAATGAGGTACACAACAAAGAGACACTCAAGACAGTGTGGAAAGAGTACTTTGAGGATTTGCTGAATCCAAATGGTCATAGGGAGGAAGACAATGTATTGGAAGATGGAGATGACAACACAGGAATGGAAAAGGACCTGACTTGGAGAGAACTGGAAATGGCTATAGACAAGATGAAAGGAGGAAGGGCACCAGGTATGGATGAAGTGAGTGTTGAAATGGTGAAGGCAGCAGGGGAGGTTGGGAAACAGTGGCTGTACCGTGTGATGAGGGTGATATGGAAGGAGAAAAAGATCCCAGAAGATTGGAAGAAAGGATTAATTGTCCCATTATTTAAGAAAGGAAGCAGAAAGGAGTGCAGAAATTACAGGGGAGTCACACTCATACCTCACTGTGCCAAGATATATGAAACGATATTAGAAAGTAGAATACGAGCCAAAGTGGAGAGAAAATTGAGAGAGGAGCAGTATGGATTCAGACCTGGGAGATCAACAGTGGATCTCATATTTTCAGTGAGACAGCTCCAGGAACACCACTACGAATTTGGAGAGGATCTGTTGATGGCCTTCCTGGACATTGAAAAGGCCTATGATAGTGTGTGTAGGGAGAAGGTTTGGAAAGCAATGGAAAACATGGGAGTGGAAAAAGAGACTGTAGGCAGAGTGAAGGAGATGTATTGTGGAAGTGTGAGTTGTGTGAAAGTTGGAGGGGAAAGAACAGACTGGTTCAGACACATGAGTGGCCTGAAACAGGGTAGTGCGCTGTCACCCCTTCTCTTTATTGTGGTTATGGACGAGGTAATGACACGGATAGCAGGAAAGATAGGAGAAGATAAGATGAAAGCAATGGTGTTTGCAGATGATCTCATGGTCTGGGGAAACAAGGAGGAGGAAATTCAGGAGCAACTGAAGGCTTGGGAAGAAACAGTGGGAGAGTACGGATGGAAGTTCAACATCAGTAAATGTGAGAACCTGTTAACGACTAGGAAAAAGGACAGACCAATGAGTGGGATAACACTTGGAGGTGGACAGCTGAAGAAGGTGGAAAGTCTCAAGTACTTGGGAAGTATAGTGGAGGAAAATGGGAGAAATGACAAAGAGATTACGGAATGTGGCAGACAGGCAGAAGCATTTCTGAGAAGCATTAGGAGCTTAGTGTGGAATAAAGATGTCCCACAAAAAAGCAAGGAAGTGTTATACAGAAGCTACTATATCCCGATACTGACCTATGCTTCAGAAACGTGGACAATGAAGAAAAGAGACATAAGCAGAATACAGGCAGGTGAAATGAAGTTCCTGCGAAGTAGGATCGGAGTAACAAGAAGAGACAGGGTGAGGAATGAATGGGTCAGGGAAATGGTGAAAGAGGAGCCCTTGCAGGGTAGGATTGAGACATCAAGACTGAGGTGGTATGGACACTTCAAGAGAATGGATGAGAAGAGGATTCCCAAGAGGATACATGAGATGCAGATGCAGAAGAAACGACCAAGAGGAAGACCAAGAGATAGATGGCTGAAAGGAGTGGAGGAATGTGTCGAGAAGAGAGGCGAGGACTGGACCAGAGTGACAGCGGAGTGGTGGTGGGAAGAAAGAACTAAGTGGCGAGGCTTATGTTCCAAACAGACCCAGCCTGGGGCTGGAAACTGTACAAGATAATGATGATGACTCTCACAGCTGACTGGTACGTCATGGAAGTCCTTGAAAACCAAGTTGTACCATTTGTCCCATTTGTCGGGGATGAATTTCGCCTGATGCACGACAATGCACGAGCACACACTGCCCGATGTGTCCAGCAGTACCAGCATGTGGTTGGAATCTACGCACTGGACTGGCCAGCTAGGAGCCCTGACCTCAATCCAATTGAACATGTTTGGGATATGTTGGCCAGAAATGTTCGGCAACATGCTCCTGAGACTCTCCAGCAACTTCGGGTGATTCTGCATGAGGAGTGGGAATGCATCCCACAAGAAAGCATTTCACAAATCATCGCAAGTATGGCAGAGAGGTTAAGCGAGGTGATTCGTGCTAGGCTGGAAATACCCGTTTTTAAGTGTTCAGTTCTTGTGTCAGTACACAATTCTGTAATGATAAATTTTGGAACTCAGATTAACATTTTTAAACGACTTTCTAATTTACTCAAAATTTAAGACATTTTCACTTTTTTCTTATTCTAGAAAATTGAACGGATTTTTTATTTGAAGCATTTTTTTGTATGTGAAGTGGTTTTCAAATGTTTAGAAAACAATTCATTATGAATAATTTTTACATAAGAATAATTTCAATGCACTAAGGTATGAGAATAATTAAAAAATACAAGTGTTGCGTTTTTTTTTGCCGGTGATTGTAATAATGAACACTATGTCTAACAAAGAAAATTTGGAATTTTGTGAAACCAAAGAGGAAAAAATTGGCATGGTTTGAAGAATGGAACAAAGACCTTCTAGAAATTGGTATTCTGGACTGCAAAATTATAAACAGGTGTGAATTCAGACACCTAATCAAAAATTAACAGGGATTTAAGGTAGGGGCAGAACCCAAAAGACGGAGGGGACCTCGTTCAAGAGATCGGAAGAAGGCGCTGAGTGATGGGCTCAAGAGATACTGGCAGGACATCAAAGCTGGCAGACGATCTAGAACGAAACATTGATTTTGATTGTTACTCCGTAGTCCATAGTGGCTCAATTCGAATGTAAAAAATAAAATAAAAAATGAACACTATAGAAACATTTGGAAGAATAACAAACATTGATGGCACTGAACTCCGAAAATCGTCGTGTGTTCAAATACTTGGGTACACTAATCTGTTCAGATGGTCAATCACTCCCAGATATATGAAACAGAGTCAACACTGCATGGCTGAAATGGTGCCAAGTCTCTGGAATCCTTTTTGACCGGAATTTGCCACTGTATTCGAAGTCAAAAATTTACAAACCCACTGTTCGACTAGTAGCACTGTGTGGTACTGAATGCTGTCCAGTAACGAAGAGACATGAACAACAACTGCATGTCATGGAGATGAAGATGATTCGCTGGACACAGGGACTTACTAGACTGGATCGCATCAGGAATGACAACGTTCGAGCTACATTTGGTGTGGCTCCAATCCCTGGAAAAATGCGGGAGGGCCGTCTATGTTGGTATGGCCATGTACTGCATAGCAATCACTCTTCAGTCGCGAGAACTGCACTTGACATCAGTCCAGAAGGCCGACGACCACGAGGGCGCTGGCTGGATACTACAGGGTCTTTCATATAAAGTAAGAACGGCGAGCGGCGGTTTTGTCATTCGCTGCTGTAGTCGGCTTGACCGAGCTTGTGACGCACCACCGCCCCTTGCCGTAGTATTGAAAGCGCGCGTATAGTACAAACTTGACCTTGCAATAAGCGTGCAGGTGTTGTCAGTCGCCAGTCTGAACCTCAGCTGCTAACATGGTAAGACAGTTATCATTGCAACATCGTATTTTTGTATGTAAAATTTATTTTAATTACGATTCGGCTCGGCGGGTACGTGATGCATTTGTTCAGCAATTTCTTGATGAAGTGCCACCTTCACTAGCACAGATTCACGTAATTGTAAATAACTTTGACACTACTGGTTCAGTGCTCAATAAAAAACACAAAATAAAAAATCAGAAAAAATACTGTGGCATGACTCACTCGCGTCAGCCAAAATGTGGTTGCCAGATACAATGCCTGTATAACCCAGGAAGGACGACACTTCCAGCAACTTTTATAAGGTAATATTTCATACAGGATTGTACACACGCTTAGAGCAGGGGGCCACGGCTCGCCACAAGCTCGGTCAAGGCCACCACGCTAGCGGATAACAAACCCGCCGCTTGGCGTTCTTACTTTATATGAAAGACCCTGTATTCGGGAGGACATGCGACTGGTGAATGCCTCAACTAGACGCTCAAGATCGATCAGTATGGAAGAAAAAGTGCAGAAAAGCAGACCTTGCAACAAAGCGGGATTATTGCTAGGAAGATGATATTTCTCAAAAGAACTTAAATTTAAATGAATTACATTTTCTGTGTTTAACATTTACTTCAACAAATATTCTCCACGACTCCTTTTCTCACTAGGTCATGAAACTTGCATTGTCCCCAAAGTATAAACAAGGGGCAAATGACCTCGCTGATACGCTCCTTATACTCCAATAACTAACTTGAGTATAATCAGAGCATTGTGTACACCAATCAAGCTCGAGCAGCGACTTCGTCATGAAACATTAATATTTAAGATTTCTTATTTTCTATCGAATGACAATAGTGGAACTATTTCACTTAATTATAAAGTAAATATATTTTTAGAAAATCTTATTACCAGCATTTCGTTGGTATTTCGCATTTTAGGGTGAAAGTAACACATTTCGCAAAGTAACTTTATTTCGCGGCTTCAATATTGAAAATGAGAAATGGCATATTTGGGGTGAATACTACCCTACCAGCGAATTGTTACCGGTGGCGAAAATCGGTATTAATGCACTCAGTCCAGCCACACGCCTGTGATAGACGTGCATGATTCGTACGCTATGCGGTGTGTTCTCATTGTATGACTGTACATGCGTTCCCCCTTTTGCTCCGCAACCGCTCGCGGCAGCCATAATGAGGCAAGTTGACGTAATGTATACACAACAGCCACGCTCCACGTCTAGCAGTAACAATTCCCTGGTTGGGTAGAAGAGTTGTAATAGCATATATACAGGGTCTTTATATTTACTTGGCAAGGACTTTCTCGCTCATGCGCACTGCCAGTGACGCCTCAGTTGCCGGCTGCTGCGCTTGCGTATGTACGACAGGATACGGCGCTTACAATCAGTATAATGCATTTTTACTCACCATGCTTACAGTAGATGCTGAAAATGTTCCCCATCTGCTGACGAACATAATGGGCATTTACTTATGAAGTTTCCGGTTAATTTAGCTTCAATAAGGAAATAACGACTTTCACGTCTATTTTCATCATTTACCGAACCTGTACGTTTGTATCTCGTAGCCAGTTGTTTTATTGTGATTGTGTATAGTGCTGTAATGCCTTATGTGATATATTCGTTACTCGAACGAGTATATCTGCACAATACGTACATAAAGTGCAGGAAATCGTGCACTAGAACAAGACAAAAGTTTTGAGTGAAATTTCCAGGGAGACCCGTTCCTATAAATCGGACAGTAAGACAACTGGCTTATTTGAGATTCAAACGTTCAGGTTCAGTAAACAATAAAAATAGACGTTAAGGTCGTTATTCCCTTACTGAAGCCAAATTAACCGGATTAACCAGAAACTTCATAAGTAGATGCCGATTATGTTTGGCAGCGGATGGGGAACATTTTCAACGTCTACTCTAAACATAGTGAGTAAAAATGCATGATACTGATTTTAAGCACCGTATTCTGCCGTATATACGCGCGCACGGTAGCCGGCAGCTGGCAACTGATCCGTCACTGGCGGAGCGCGTGAGTGAGAATGTCCTAACCAAGCAAATATAAAGACCCCGTATGCTGCTGAAATATTTTGATGATATCGTTAAAACCAATAAACCGGGACTCAAATCATAATAATTTGTTGTAAAACTATGCGCAATATTAGCCTCAAACCACTGGCACGTCAACTTGGTATTCAGTGTAAAGGCTCCCTGTATTCTTTACTCTTTGGTGATTTTTGATGCAGTGTTAAAGATCCATGAAGAAACCTTGATCTGAGAGAAATTCTCAGGGACACATTGACTGCTAATCAAGTAATCTGCTTTATTGGTGTAGTGGCTAGCATCTTGGCTGTGACCCGGGTTCAATTCCCAGCTCTGCCAAGATATGTAATTCTGGTCCGAGGGCTAGAATAGGGTGAAGCGAAACTAAGGATAGGCGGGTTCGATTCCTACCTCAGTCATCCTGGATGTGGTTATTCCTGGTTTCCCACTTCTAATCCAGGCCTAACTTAAGGCCACGGCCACCTCCTTCCCAATCGTCATCTGCATTATAAATACACTATTACAGACATCACAATGATACAGGTTATCAGACAAATTCCACACACACATATACCCAAGTACACGAGGCTACGTGACCACGATATAGCAAAGCCCATGAAAGAATCAACAACAACAACAGCTTTATGAGAGAGAGGGTTAGGGCAGTATGTCAAAATTTTCATTTTATGTGACTCGAGGAACAAATGTTCCTGTTTGAAATAAAATTACTTTTTTTTGTCTTTTTTTTTAAATGCAATTATTTTGCTAGCTTATTACCAAGTTTTTGTTTATTTATCTTCTTCTTAATCTTCTACTTCTGCTTTTACGGCCTCATTGGACCACTTCAATCATTTCTTGGTCCTCTTCTTCAGTAAGTTTCCTTTCCGAGTCGCCCAGTAGCTTTTCATTCGCTCTGATCTTCTCAAGCGTTCCTCATCTGTAAATACCCTTTTTACTGTATTACGTTTGTCTATTTTAGCCTGAAATCTTATTTTTATATCTCTCAGTTTTTTTAATTTTTTTGTTTTGTTTTGCAAGTCATCCAAGGTTATTTCTAACTTCTCTAATTTCCTTAATCCATCCTACTTGCTGTTTCATATTCCAAAGTTTCACTACAATTTTTCTAGATAACCTGGTTTCTGGTGTCCTCATGATGTGACCAAAAAAATAAATCCGTTTCTTCCGAATAGTATCAGTGATGAGCTCCAGTTCTCTGTATACCACTTCATTTGGTACTATCAGCCACTGTCCATCTTTCTGATATTTTTTATTTAAGCATGTTCTAGCTATTCTTCTTTCTACTTTGAAAATTTTGTCGATTCTGTTTTTCTGAGTAACTTTAAAAAGAGTTTCACTTCCATATGTCACCTCTGGTTGAACCACCATCTTGTAATGTTTTGATTTTGTTGTGATTGATAGACATTTTATTTTATTTGTAGACCATGTTAATTTTTGGGCTTTTATCATTTTATTAGTTCTTTCTTGCTATGCAGGTTTCTCATCCAAGTTGCAAGTTATAATTTCTCCTAAGTATTTAAATTGCTTCGCTATTTTAACTTGCTTGTTATTTACTGTTATGTGATTGATTACATGTGGTTTTGCTACCATTATCTCTGTCTTTTCAAATGATATCTGAAGTCCAATTTTTTGTGCTATATTTTGTAGGCTTATTATTTGATTTCTGGCTTCTTGAATATTATTAGCCAATAACGCTAAGTCATCTGCGAATCCCAAGCAATTTAAGTCTATTTGATCTTTCTTGGTTCCAATTCTTATGCTCCTAGGATTTTCCCTGTACCATTTCCTCATTACATATTCCAAAGCACAATTGAAAAGTAGAGGCGATAAACCATCTCCTTGTCTTAATCCTGTTTTAATCGTAAAAGGTTCAGATATTTCTCCTCTGAATTTTACTTTAGATTTGGTGTTTGTTAGAGTTAGTTTTATAATTTTTATTGATTTGGGATGAAGTCCGAAATTCCTTAGTATTTTTAGCAATGAAGATCTATGTATACAATCATAAGCTTTTTTGAAGTCTACGAAGGTTATGACTTGCTGTTTTTGTCTACGTTTGTAGTAGTCCATTACTAATTTTAAGGTGATTATCTGTTCAGGGCAGCTTCTCCATTGCCGAAATCCACCTTGATATTCTCCTATTTCCAGTTCTAATTGATCTTTACAACGATTATATAGAATTCGTAACATGATTTTATATGTGATATGCAAAAGGGAAATTCCTCGATAGTTGTCAGGATTTGATTTTTCTCCTTTCTTGTGTAATGGATGTATTCTAGCAGTAGTCCAATGGTCTGGCAGTTCTTCTTTGATCCAAATGTTCACTATGCATTGGTGTAATGAAATCTTTACTGGTTCTGCTGCATATTTCCACAATTCTGCAAATGTTTGATCTTCTCCACTCGCTTTGTAGTTTTTGAGCTCTCTCTGAGGTTTGTAGACTTCTTGGATTGTGGATGGATTTATGTTTTCTGATGGTGTTTTAATAGTGGTGTCTGTATTTATTTGAAGCAGTTCCGGTGGATCTTCGCAATTTAGCAACTTGTTAAATGTTTCTGCTAAAATTTCTGTATTTCTTTTATTACTATGAGCTAACTCGCCATTTTTGTCTTTTATCATTAATGTTGGAGGTTCATATCGTTGTAGTTGTTTGCTAAAAAATTTGTAGTAATCTCTTGAGTTTGTTTTCGCGCTATTTGTTTCGATCATGAAGTATATCCTTTTGGTATAGAATATACAAGGGAATTATTATAATTAATCTTTTTAATTTTTCGTATTTTGGTACATCTATCATCGTTGTTTCTCCACTCCAGCAGGCCATTTGTAGGATTGAACAAGTCTCCTCAGATTTTCATCTTGCCACCATTTCTCTTCAATGAGCTCTCATTGTGAGCTCCTCCTTGCCAGGTTTTTTGTACCTGCTTGATCCAACCATCTGATGGCATTTACCTCTAGGTCTTCTGCCAACTACTTCTTTTTGTTGACGGAATTAACCTGGCATGGCCTTGTCGGAAGAAAGGAGTCTCCGACTCTGTGCCCGCAAGCTACGACTCACGGTATATGAGCGATCAGCAAGCAGCAAGCTAGGCAGCGTCTGTACTTGGCGCCATTCCAGGAGAGTGAGACTTGTAAAGATGGCCCGTTACTACCGCAAGCTGACCTTGGGACGACGAGCTTTGATAAGCTGCTGTACAAAGCGCTGCTTGCCCACTTGAAAGCAGCCTGACTGATATTGGTGAAAAATTATGTAAGGGACTTGATTAAATTTACACCATCAGCCACTTCCTTGCGTGATGTAACGCACGTGGTGTGCACAATGGGAAAATATAAGAATATACGGTGATCTTGAAGATGAAAGTCTTATACACATGATTACAAACAATGATATACCGGTATTTTTTAAAAGAATATGGTTTTCCTTCTTTGAATTTTTAATATTCTTTGCTTTGTCATCGCATGCTGCTTTTATTCTCTGAATTTTAGGGTAAAAAATTGCAACCAGGAAATATGGTACTGGTCTGTATATTGTATTGAATCTGTTTCTGTTTTCAGGCTGGCGAATGTCTGGTGAGCAAGGTGGTGACATTGGACCTTACCTTGTATCCATCTCATTTGGACCAACCCAGTTAGTATGAGACTTCTTACTTGGGATTATTGGGAGATTTTGTGGACATTTCTGGATATTTATCCTCAAAATTGTTGAACAGTAGGACTGTAAGGGGAGCTGGAAGTCCAACAGATCTCCTTCAGGCAAACAAATGGTACAGTAATTCACTTAACATCACGGGGCACATACTCCATTCTTAGACATCATAACAAGGTGGAGATTTAAACAATCCATAGACAGGAAAAGGAGGATAGAACTACGGATAAAGGACCAACACGATAAGAATATTTTATTCACCATTGATCATTTACATGAAATAGGTTTCATCATTCATGGTACAATATTATTATTAGTATCCTCTATATACTGTACAGAAACCAGACGGCAGTCATTCGAGCTGAAGGACGTGAGAGAGAAGCTTGTATTCAGAAAGGTGTAAGGCAAGGCTGCAATTTATCACCCATACATTTCAATCTTTATATTGAACAAGCAATGAAGGCAATTCGAGAACAATTTAAAGTGGGAGTGAAGATTCAAGGGGAAATAATTTCAACTCTGAGATTTGCTGATTACATCGTCATCTTGGCCGACAAGCCTGAGGATTTGAATGAGTTTTTGAATGGTATGGACTCCGTCTTACGGAAAGAATACATGATGAACATTAATAAATGTAAAACAAAAATATTGGAATGCAGCCGAAATAAATTAGAAACCTCTAGGGATGGACATCAAATTGGCAGGAAGTAGGAAACTTCTGTTATGTAGGAAGCAAAATAACCAGTGATGGACGAAGCAAAGAGGACATAAAATGTAGGTTGGCTCAGGCAAGGGAAGCCTTTCTACAAAAAAGGAATCTGTTGACTTCGAATATAGATTTAGGTATTAGGAAGTCATTTTTGAAAGCCTTTGGAGCGTGGTGCTCTATGGAAGTGAAACTTCGACTATTGGTGCAGCAGAAAAGAGGAGAATTGAAGCGTTTGAAATGTGGTGTTACAGGAGAATGATTAAGATCAGATGGGTAGATAGGGTTACAAACGAAGAGGTATTAAGACGAGTGGGAGAGGAGAGATGTTTCTGGCGACTGCTAATGAAGAGAAGAGATAGGTTGGTAGGACACATACTAAGACACCCAGGAATAGCAAGCTTAGTTATGGAAGGAAGGGTCGAGGACAAGAACTGTAGGGGTAGACCAAGGTTAGAATATGTTAAACAGATTGCCTTGGATGTAGGGTGTGGTAGCTATGTAGAGATGAAACGATTAGCTTAGGACAGGGAGGCATGGAGAGCTGCATCAAACCAGTCAAAAGACTGAAGACTCAAACAACAACAACAACAACATATACTGTACAGTTATTAAAAATATTAACAGTTTTTATATCCAAGAATTCTTTTAGAGTGTAAAATGGATTTTCTAACATCCAGTTGTACAGTTTTCTTTTGAACGTACTGAAAGGCGAAGACTGTGCAGAATATATGCCATTTACTACAAGTAGGAAAGAAGCTGGGATACAGGAAACTGTTGCAAATGTCATAGGGAAGCGTTGACTCCAATGGTATGGACATATGATGCGAATGAATAACACTAGAACAGCAAGGGACTACTTCAATAGAGAACTGAAAGGGAAAAGACCGAGGGGAAGACCCAGAAAACGATGGATTGAGACTGTGAAATCAGAAGTGGAGAAAAAAGGGCTGAAATGGGAAGAAATTGTAGAACAAAAGTTGTACAATGACAGAAAGCAGTGGCGAGCGCTTGTCTACCGCATCCGGGAAACTGGAGACGGAAAAGGATGATGATGATGATGTCATTTACTTTATGTGAGCTACCAGTTTATAGCTTGTGTTGTGATGGTGTATGTTTTCCCTAGTGTTAAATTTACTGACATTGTTTTTGACATACAGTAACAAGATGAAAATATATATACATTTGTAATTGTTAATATTTTAAGTCTAATAAAAAGGGGACGACAGTGCTCCTTAGGATCAGCTTTACACATTACACAAACAATTTTCTTCTGTATCAGCAACACATTATGGCCATAGCAGCCCATAAGAAATGTAGGACTGAAAGAGTTATGCCATTTCAGATAGTCTGTTGTCACTAATTCCCTCAATTTCCACATGAGATAAGAATCCCGTGATACCTTTTTACAGACATGATTGATGTGCACTTCCCAGTTTAATTTGGAATCTATATACCTTATTTGCTCGCGTATATATCGCACCCCATTCTTTTAGTTGAAATTTCAGGGGAAAAAAAGTACATGCATATAATATCTCGCATTCATTTTTGACGCCGTCATATAAATTACCGTAATAACCTTGAGGTAGAAACACGTTCGATTTAGCACGCCACAACAGTCATCATTGTCCAGGAACTTACCCGAAGCAATACTAACAGGAAGAGCGAGCAACAACGAGTTGATCCAAACTTGTCCGATACGAGCCAATTAGGGATCGAGGCGCCACGCTGCCTTGTACACGTTCCAATTAGCGATTAGCGCGCCACAACAGTCATCAATACGCAATATTATTGTTCGTTTTGGCGGCAGAGGTTTCCTTTATTGTCGTCTTGTCAGTTGCCTTGTAGACATCAGTACCGGTACTCTGACTCCGCGTTCCACTGTTGTTTTTCAGTTAAGTGTGCTTGTTTCGTTGCGTACGTCGAAGTTATGGAGAAACGTGGAAGTTTTACGGCTGGGTTTAAACTCAAAGTGATAAACTACGCAGAAGAACATGGTAATAGAGCTGCTGGACGAGAATTCAGTGTGACTGAGTTTAATGTTCGCTACTGGCATAAACAGAAAGCTGCGCTAGAAACCACCAACCGAACACGTAAAGCATTCAGAGGGCCAAAAACTGGTAAGTTTCCTGAGCTGGAAGACCAGTTGCTTATTACGTCACGGAGTTGCGAAATGATGTCTATACTGTAGTATCTCGCACGAGATGCTATATTTCAAAGCGCACAAACTAGCGAATAAACGCGGTATCAGCTGTTCGGTTCTAAAAGCGAGCCGGGCTTGGATCCGTAGATTCATGATAAGAAAGGGCTTGTGTCTGCGAAGGCGAACATCTCTTTGTCAGAGAGTGCCGAGTGATTTTATTGACAAAAGTATAGAGTTTCATCGCCATGTGATAGCAATGTGGAAGAGAAACAATTACCTGCTATCTCAAATTGGCAACGCAGATCAGAGTCCGATCAACTTCGACATGCCATCCAACACTACCATAAACAAGAAGAGAGAATCTAGCGTCCTTGCACGTACAACTGGGTGTGAGAAACAGCGCTGCACAGTCATGCTAGCAGTAACCACGGATGGAAAAAATTACCACCGTATGTTATTTTTAAAAGAAAAACAATGCCTAAAGCGAAGTTTCCCAATGGCATTCATGTTCGTGTGCAAGAGAAAGGATGGATGGATACAGCTCTTATCCAGGACTGGGTCCGTACAGTGTGGGGAGCACGGCCAGAGGCATTGCTTCGACGCCCGGCAATGCTAGTGTGGGACAGTTTCCGCGGACACTTGGTGGAAGACACGAAGAAACGTCTTCAAGAAATGAAAACTGATCTTGTTGTAATTCCTGGTGGACTCACATTGTCTACAGCCCTTGGATGTTTCCGTCAATAAACCCTTCAAGGACAACATGTGTAAATTGTACGCCGAATGGATGGCGGGAGGGGGCCACGACCTGACGCCAGCAGGCAAAAAAAAGAGGCCATCAGTTGAACTCGTGTGTGATTGGGTTATACGGGCGTGGGTTATGGTGTCGCCGGACATTGTTGTGAAGAGGGCATCGCAAATGCATTGGACGTAAGTCAGGATGAAGCAGTATGGAATGATGACCAGAATAATGCACGCGAGAGTACCTCGGAGATTGGTAGCAGTGACGGCTGTGACTATGAATAGGGTGAGTACCGTATACCAGTTGCCTTGTTTCAATAATGCAAATTTTGTGTTTTTTCGGGAATACGGACATTCTCTTCGTATATCTTGCACCGAAAAATTTCACACGTATTTTCGGTCAAAAAAGTGCGAGATATATGCGAGCAAATACGGTAAATGCCTAAGAGCTTAACTGACTGAATGTCTATATTATCAGATTATCCTTATTGCAAAGTAATTTATTGGCTGAAAACCAACTTACTGCAGTTCTAAGGGCTTCTTGAGACATCTCATTCAGACTTAATATGTTCCGATCCACGTTAAGTAATGTATCATCTGCGTAAGACACAACTGATTGTAATACAACATTTTCTGTTTAATCATTAACTGGGGCGGGGGAAAGCTAGACGTACCCAAAGGGTGGTTTAGGAACGTGCTGGATTTTAGGAGAATCATGTTCTAACTTCAAAACAATAACAAATATATTCAAATAAAGGGGAGTACATAAGGTATTGGGGCGTGACATAAAACAGAAAAACACTTACAACGAACACGGATAATTTTTCAACAAACAAATACAAGGTTGACATTTGAGGGTGCTTAAATGCGAGGGAGCCGTGTCAGTAGTTTTACCGGCACGTAAAAGATAAAATAGCATTATCAGGATGTTTTTTGATACTTGTATTCTTCATTTGTGTGATGAAGGGGAAATATGTAACATTTGAATATAATCTTCATCTGTATGGACAAGGCTGGCCTCCAGTTATAAGTTATAAGTAGAGACCGGATTTTAAAGGGAAATCATCATCATCATCATCATCTTGCACAGTTTCCAGCCACTGGCCGGGTCTGTTTGGAACACAAGCCTCTCCAACGTCTTCTGTCTTCCCACCATCTCTCAGCCTCCACCCTTGTCCAGTCTTCTCCTCTCTTCTTCACGCTTTCTTCCACCCCCTTCAGCCACCTGTCTCTCGGTCTTCCCCTCGGTCTCTTTCCTTCCCACTTCGGCTCATGTACTCTCCTGGGTATCCTCTTCTCCTCCATTCGTTTTACATGTCCATACCATCTAAGTCTAGATTTCTCTATACCATCCTGTAATGGTTCCTCCTTCATTAATTCTCTGGTCCTCTCATTTCTTATTCTGTCCATCTTTGTAGCTCCAATACTGCTTCTCAAGAACCTCATCTCACTGGCCTGTATTTTGCTCTTCTCCCTTCCTTTCATAACCCAGGTCTCCGAGGCATACGTCAGGATAGGGACATAGTACGTCCGATATATGATCTTTTTGCTGTTCTGAGGGACATCCTTGCTCCATAACATGCTTCTCACACTCCTCCGAAATGCTTCTGTCTGCCTCCCCCGCTCATTTATTTCTCATCGTTTCTTCCATTATCTTGTATCAGGCTTCCCAGATACTTAAAACTCTCCACTTTCTTCAGCTGTTCCCCACCAATTGTTATTCCCGTTGTGGTTCTTTCCTTCTTCCTTGTTGTGATCACCATCTCACTCTTATTTATGCTAAATTTCATCCCATATCCTTGTATTATTCCTTCCCACACGTCCAACTGTTCCTGTACCTCCTCCTCCTTGTTTCCCCAAATCATCAAATCATCTGCAAACACCATTGCTTTCATCTTTCCGTCCCCAATTACTTGTGCCACTCGGGTCATTATGTCATCCATCACCACAATGAAAAGTAACGGTGACAGTGCACTTCCTTGTTTCAGGCCGTTTCTCTGTTCCAACCAGTCTGATCTCTCTCCTCCCACTTTCACACAGCTCACGCTTCCCTTGTACATCTCCTTTATCCTCCGTATAGTCCATTTTTCAACTCCTCTATCCTCCAGGGACTTCCATACTTTGTTTCTGCATACACTGTCATATGCTTTCTCAATGTCCAGGAAGGCCATCAGTAGATCTGTTCCATACTCATAGTGCTGTTCTTGTAACTGCCTTACAGCAAAAATCAAATCCACTGTGGACCTTCCTGCTCTGAAGCCATGTTGTTCTTCCCTCATCCCTTCTTCTATCCTTGTCCTAATTCCCTTTTCCAAAACTTTCTCGAAGATCTTTGCACAATGACTCATCAGTGTTATTCCCCGATAGTTTCTGCAATCTGTTCTACTACCTTTCTTGAAGATCGGGACAATGATTCCTTTTTTCCAGTCCTCTGGGGTCTTCCTTTCCTTCCATGCTGTCCTCATCACTCGGTACAGCCACTGTATCCCCACCTCTCCTGCTGCTCTCACCATCTCCACACTCAACTCATCCACACCCGGTGCCTTCCCTCCTTTCATCTTGTTCACTGCATCTTCCACTTCTTTCCATGTTAAGTCCTTTTCTGTTTGCAGTTCATCTTCCTCTTCCCCGATTTCTTCCTCCTCACCATCTTTTCCATTTGGGTTCAGAAGTTCTTCAAAATATTCTTTCCACATTTTCTTCAGTTCTTCCCTATTTTCTATCTCTTGTCCCCTTTTGTTCACCATTCTAACATAATCCGTAGGATCCTTCCGCCTCTTATTTTTTACCATCCCATACAGGACCTTTTTTGTACCTTCACTATCCTCCTCCATCATCTTTGTCCACTCTTCCATCCACTTCCTTCTCTCCTCAGCCACCACTCTCTTCGCCTCCTTCTTTCTTTCCTGGTACTCTTCCCTTGTCTCTACCGTCCTATTTTGATACCACCTCCTAAAGGCTCTATTCTTTTCCCTTACTATATCTTTTGTCTTCTCATTCCACCATGGTGTTTCCTTCCACCTCTTCTTACTACTTGTCCTCCCACATACTGCTTCTGCTGCACCCACTAGTGTCTTCTTAAATCTAGCCCATTCCTCTTCCACCCCTCTTTCTTCATCTGTTGGAATTCCTTCCTTTACCATTTTGAGGTACTCGACCCTTCTATCCCCTTCTTTCAGTTTCCATATCCTTATACGTCTTTCCTGGTTCTCAGTCCCTTTCTTCTCCTTACTCCCTCTCAGGTTCATTACCAGTAACTGATGGTCGCTATCCAGGTTCTCCGATGGTATAACCTTGATGTCCGTGATGTTCTTATTTAGTTCTTTCTCATACAGTATATAGTCGACCACCGACTTCCTGGTCAAGTCATCACTGTACCATGTGATTGTGTGGCTCTCTCTTTTCATTAAAAAGGGATTATTTAAGAAAAGGGAACTGGTCAAGAGAAATAATAAGGTATGCATAACCAGTTAATCACTGCTAATTTAACTGAACTGAGTTAAAGAATGGTATTTAATCAATTAAATGTTCAACATTTGCGGATGTTAAGGATATAGGCCTATTCTCTTTTATGTAGTGTCCTTGTGTTACAGTGTTTATTGCATTAAGAACGAATTGAACTTGATGACATTTAACATTTCTGTCCCACCCCCCGAAGGGAGCGCAGGACAGCCCCCCTTATCGCCCTAGAGTCTAGATTTTTTTATGCTACCTGGAAGACTCCGGGAAAAGGGGGACTTGGGTAGAATACCCATGGAGTGGAAAGCTGGACGTACCCAAAGGGCGGTTTAGGAACGTGCTGGATTTTAGGAGAATCATGTTCTAACTTCAAAACAATAACAAATATATTCAAATAAAGGGGAGTACATAAGGTATTGGGGCGTGACATAAATAAACACTTGGGGAAGAAAGAAAAGATTTGGAGGTTCCCCTTAAGCTGGCCGTACCGCGGGCATGGCAAACCCGTAAGAAATAAATTCTAGCGATAAATAAAATAAGGCTCGGGGGAGCGGGAACAAGTTACAACAACCTGCCAACCGGGGCAGTAAAGGGGTGGATAAACGTGGCATGAGGAACCAATGAAACTACTTTACAACACGACCACGTGTTCCCAAACTAGTGGCATAATTTATAAATATATCGGCCCGGGAGGGCTTACATGAATAACCGAAGTTCTCAAGAAAGAAACTTGCTAGGCAGGCAAGCAATGACGAAGCAGAAGGCTTTAGGCCTAAAGGGCCTGGTACCACGAGGTACTTAAAACAATGGCATAGCCAGCCGACTACAATGAAAAGGTTATGTAGCCAAAAATTACATGAAAGGGAACCCCATCCAAAAATCACATCAATTTCAATAATATTTCAATTTTCACTTTAATAAAAGGTGTATTTGTCCATAAGAAATAAGAGGTTAAATACGTTATTCGAAAATAGTTAGGGTGGCGTCTTCAACATGACCGTTATTAATTACGGTCGTCCACGTGTTTGTAAATTAACGAAGCATTTTCCAGATTGTGCAATATCGCACCAAGCTCGAATAATCAGAGCGAATTATATGCAGGAAGAAAGGTTCAATATGAATATCAGGGTGTCGAGCGATACGGGAAATACGGGAATTATACGGGAATTTTAGTGACCCGGGAAAAATACGGGAAATTCGCACTTGATACGGGAAATCTTGAAAAGTCTCATAATGCCTGACTTCTTAGCCCCCGAACGCTCGGTAGAGTCCTCCCGCTCAGTCTTCTATTTCGCCTGAAGACCGCGCTGCCACTCGCAATTTGCGCCACCGATAGAGCGCTAAGCGGGATGAGAACCCAGCCAACGTCGAATGCATGCTTTGCCCGGCCGACCGCCGGCCGTACCCTCTCCGCGCTCGTTGCTGACAATGACATACAGGAATCAGTCCACATTGTTATTCACAGAGGAGACCTGGGTTTCTCGACAAGAGCAGCCCTTAAAGAAGCTAACAACTCAAGATCTCAGAAAATTCGAGACGCGGATGTGCTTCAATTTCGCAATTTCCTATGGCTGAAAAAAATCAAAGAGAGGTCATTTCTTGCTCACAAGATGACCCGTGCTATTTCCTTCCTATACCTTGTAGGGGTCGCTGAGACTCCTAAGTTGAAAGAAGTTAGGATCGTCATTGCCCTGGAAATTCTTTGTAATCAGAAGAATTTGATTTCTGGCGCAATGGCTGACCGCATCAAGAGCAGCTACTCCGCACTTATGAGACTGCCCTTCGTCACTTTGCGTTTTAAGCAGTTTGACGGAAAAGAGCCCCGGCTCGACGTGCTGTGGTCTGAATTAGTGGCTTCAGCACCTTCCTCAGTTCCTGCCAAAAACGATCTCACAACCTTCGTTAAAATGATACTGATTTTTTATCACAACAATGCAGCTCTAGACAGAGGTTTCTCCCTGAACAAGGAGTGCATGATCGTCAATCACAAAGAAGCAAGTCCGATAGGAATGCTTACTGTTCAGGACGCTGTGATGGCAGCTGGTTGAGTAGAAAAGATAACCGTGAGCAAGAGTCCATACTGCTCGAAACTCCCACGCCGTGTTCAAGGAAGCAAAACAGGTGCGAAGCGACGGCTAAGGTAGCAGTCGAAAGAAAAGGCACGAAAGATATCCAGTAATTGGGGGGAAAAAAGAAGATATTGAACGACGCCCGTTCTGAAGCATAGAAAATTGAAGAGCAGATGAGTTCCCTAGTGAAGCTTTAAGTTAATAAATCCTTGAATATTGTTTGTTTTATCTTATTTTGTGTGACTAAAGTTCCTAACCACAATCTAGTATTAACAAAGTGACTTATTTTATTTTTTGTATGACTAGAATACAGTTCCTATTCTGAAATTAGTACTGTCAAAACAACTTAATTTTGTACTGTGTATAACTGAAGTTCCTAGTAACAATCTTGTATTTGTCAAAGTGACTTATTTAATTTCATTTTGCATTATTTTATTTTCTATTATCTACTTGGATAAAATAAATCTAAATTAAAAAGTATTTGCGGCGTGTCGCGTGTGGAATTTTACTGTTTTTAGCATTTCCATGGTCTACTTTCGCATACCAAATGGTTTTAAAGTCTGTGCAAACACTCAATGCACATGCATACATTTCAAAAACTACACACAATGTCTCACAGCTCTCGACATTTTACTATCAAACACCCGTCACCAACATGTGGCTACAAAATTCACCACATAAGTGACAGAATTCTTCTCGTATGGACAGGCATTGTTTCAGTCGCTTGTTAACCACTGTCTGTGTGGGATTTCCTTTCATTGTTATTGTTTCGTTATTTTTACTTCTCCGAAGTTCGACCCGAGGACTGGACACATCCCGTACAGCATGAACAGAAAGAAATACTGAAGGCGGTATGGATATCGCGGTGGATGGAATGATTATTAATCTTGGCAATTCATCAAGCTCTGACGAAGACAATGATGGTGGTGATGATGATAGGGACAATGAAGGGATGGAGGGTGTCAAAGAAACCCTTGCCAAGTGACTGAGGATAATTTATTTATTGGTGTCAGGTCGCTTGCGTCAATCGATAATAGAGCACAGGCTATTGTTTCCCGTCTTAGTGTTCAAAATACCGTCTGTCATTCAATAGCCTACAACTCGACAATATAAAACCACGGCAGTAATATCGCCACAGAGAGGCTTGTTTGAGTGCTCAGTGCTAAATATGTATTTACCTTAACTTTACTTTTGTGTTACCACGAAAGCTAATATTAACCGTAGAGAGTCGCGATTCAGTGAGTGTGTATGGTGTTATCTGCCGACTACTGTAGTAAGCTGTGAACGACCTCCAATCAGACTCTTGTTTCATGTTAAAGGATAATCATTGCATGGTGAGTGTTTTTATATTCATTAGCTGTAGAGTGTTTGCCCTCTTTGTCGTATTTATTGAATTGAATACCGATGATAAAGGTAGTCTAGCTTCGGTGTGTAATTTATTTATTCATCTAAAAGTATCGTATTTCTCTGTTTGAATGCCCTCTGTGTTGACTCAGGATCGTTTTTTAAAATATATTACGTATAATTGTACAGAAATAATGTCTGAAGTGTAGCACTGTGTATTATTCGAATCAGTTGATTTACAACAACACTAAAAACTTAGCAAAACAGCTCAGCTGTTCCAAGCTCCCGACATATCCTTCGCGTTGTTTCCTTCGAAATACAGGATGTAGGTGAGAAGCATGCTCAGAATTCTTACCGTGTGGCGTGGGTTGCGGAGAGGAAAGGCGGGGCAAAGTGACATGAAGGCTGTCAGTACTGAATGCGCGGGGTTAACAATACTCATAATTTACGCGTGTAACACCTCCACCTCCAATTTTACTATAAAAGTCGTGATCTAAAGAGGGATAGTGGGTGGGTAACAACTATTACTACATGACCCCCAACATTGTTATTCATTATTACAAAGGGTATTTTGACTATTTTCAGTATTGTAGAAAATTGTATCGCCTTGTTCCGGGCTTCTATAGAGCTTACATTTTCTTTCGACCTTTCATTTGCCATAGGACGCGCCACCGGCGTATGGTTATGCATTACCAGCTTCTGGTTTAATAGTCAGGTAATGGAAGCAATGGGAACTGTGTACTACAATTTTCCTTGCATGTAACTAAGCAAATTATTGTTGTTAAGAGAACGTAAAATGCACCAAGAATGATATGTATGATCTTCAGCTGTGTGCAGTGAGAAAGCTCTGCATGTGTCCATTCCTTATGTATTAATGATGCAAAATGTCAGCTAACGTTGTGCCACATACAACACTCGTAGTCTCTAAATGTTGCACATTTCCCCGTAAATTACAGCAGTTTATGTTTATATTGCTTATAAGATCGTGACAAAAATAGTGTTTCTCCAATTGGATGATTGTATTTAACTGTATGCACGTCTTATAATCTTGGAGAAGTGTATTTTTTTTTTCACGGAGCAACTTTACACCATAGTAGGCACGCAGCTTTTTGTATTTAGTTTTCTGGCATCTTGTTTTAAATTATTGACTAACATATTTCTAATTGCAGACAATCCATGCCTCCATTAGTATTCGGGTTCCATAATTCATGCAAAATGAGGTTCGTTCGTTTGTGAAATTGAGGTCATAACCCCCCTACCCTTTCAGTGATTACCGTATGGTACTTTACGTAGACTGGGGTGAAGATATGAATGAGCATTAAAAAAATCGCCAGTTGTTTGGTTTATTAACTTACGGTAATATTTTCCATAAGTACTGAAAACTAGGCACGGTTGGATTTTAAGGTGGAAAGCATGTGCTGTCAAATATCGCTTTCTTGCAATACCTGGAATATGTATAGAATTATAAAATGATTATTGGTTAAATAAGTGTTAATAGATAGGCTATTGTAATTATAATGATTATATAAATATTAAAGAAGAAACGATGCGTTGTTAGTAAATATTAGGCCTACCGGTACGGCGAATAGCCTATAACTCATAGCTTCCGTAACAATTTAGCATTTAAATGGGTCACGTTAATGCATAATACCTATATACTAATATAACAATCTGATAGCAAATTATAATAATATTCTCACATATAACGTATTTAATTTGCACCAATTTAATTATTGTAGTCTAAGATATGTTAAACCACTGCCGTTTGAAATGTGCAAATCGCACACTTTGTAGGCAAACTGTTTGTTGTGGTCGTCTGTGATGCGAAGTGTTACCAATTATTCTTTTAGGAGACACTTGTCTTTGGAATATTCATGAAAGGCCAACCCTCTAGTTCTTATTTCATAAGTTGAACGTATAAAAACAAAACCACAATCCGAAATAATAAAGAAGATAATCACGAACGAACGATTCACTGCCAATGAAAATCAAATGGAGATTCGCGGACCGGAAGTTCGCTATGCATAAGCTTCGGTGCCATTTTGTTATTGTTAGTGTTATGGTGCAATTTTAACTCGTGGAAGCTCCATACGGTTACGGTACCATACGATTCAGTCACTTCCCGTAAACATTTTTTATGTGACACTCCTATTCTCTACTCTCTCAGTCCTCCTCAGTAAAATAGTCATTTATATCAGCTCTCCTCAGGTAAAAGGTATTTTATTTGTGTTCGTAGCATCTCATCCCATCTGCGAGAGAATTAACTCGCGCGCGCGCTTTGCTCACGCAACGGATTAGGCCTAAATCTTGCCATCACCCGTGGGCTGCGGAATTATCTCCAAAAATTCAGTTACTTACGCCAGTAAATCTTGATTAGCGTTTTAAGATTCATTTTTCAGCCATTCGGTATGCGAACTCGAGTCTTAGAGAGTTCTAAAATATACGGGAATTTGGTGGATTTTCGTACGGGAAATACGGGAATTATACGGGAATTTGAAAAAAGGTCATCGCTCGACACCCTGGAATATAAAATCATAAATTCAATGATCACATTGTACCACAATGTTCGTGTCCAAATGTTCTAAGACGCTATGTTTCTTACCGCACAGAAACAGCAATATTTAAGAAAAGCAAACTCCATCGGGAGAAAAGAAACAAATATAACTCAAGCTGCAAAATAATAATAGAAAGTACTGTACCTCAACTTTGGCCTCATGGCCTATATCAACCACAATGGCTGGCCGATCTGAGCGGCCAGCAGAACGAGTTCACAACTACATCGTTGCGGGTCCACAAGCAGAGTGTTTTCGTCAGTAGGACGCACAAGTTCATCTCAGTTCTCGGCGCATGCGCCCCAACACCAACCAATCAGGGTGCGGCATTTACCGCGGTTAGCAACACAACATATGTTCCAGACCTTTCGGGAACAATCTCGGTGCTTCTCGGCGCTTCCAAGGCCGGAAGTGATTGCAGAGCCGGAAATACGTAGCTAGGCAGAGGGGGTATACGGTGGGAGTTTTATATTATTTGAAAGGCAGGGTCTGTGGCCCAGCTCCCGGGGGAAGGCAGCCCGGCGGGAGGGGTAGGGGCGGGGACAAAATTATTGTGGCAGTCGAAACGACTGTCCGCATTGTTATTCACTGAGGAGACCTGGGTTTCTCGACAAGAGCACCCCTTAAAGCTAACAGCTCAAGATCTCAGAAAATTCCAGACGCGGATTTGCTGCAATTTCGCACCAACTGCCGAGAATTGTACATTTGTATCCTATGGCTGTACAAATCAAAGAGAGGTCAACTCTTGCTCACAAGAGAGCCGTGCTGTTTCCTGCCTAGACCCTATAGGGGTCGCTGAGACTCCTAAGTTGGAAGAAGTTAGGATCGTCATTGCCCTGGAAATTTTGTGATCAGAAGAATTTGCTTTCTGGCGCAATGGCTGACCGCGTCAAGAGCAGCTACTCCGCACTTCTGATACTGCCCTTCGTCACTGAGCGTTTGAAGCAGTTCGACGGAAAAGAGCCACGGCTCGACGTGTTGTGGTCTGAATTAGTGGCTTCAGCACCTTCCTCAGTTCCTGCCAAAAACGATCTCTTAAGCTTCGTTAAAATGATACTGACTTTGTATCACAACAGTGCAGCTCTAGAGAGAAGTTTCTTCCTGAACAAGGAGTGCATGATCGTCAATCACAAAGAAGCAAGTCTGATTGGCATGCATACTGTTCAGGACGCTGTGATAGCAGCTGGTGGAGTAGAAAAGATAACCGTGAGCAAGAGTCAATACTGCACGAAACTCCTACGCCGTGTTCTAGGAAGCAAAACAGGTGCGAAGTGACGGCTAAGGTGGCAGTCGAAAGAAAAGCCACAAAAGATCTCCAGGAATTAGAAAAAAAATGTACTGTCAAAAGAACTTAATTTTGTGCTGTGTATAACTGAAGTTCCTAGTAACAATCTTGTATTTGTCAAAGTGACTTTAATTTCGTTTTGCATTATTTTATTTTCTATTATCTACTTTGATATAATAAATCTCAATTAAAAAGTATTCGTGGCGAGTCACGTGTGGAATTTTACTGTTTTTAACCTTTCCATGGACTTCTTTCGCAGGAGAGATGCACATACCAAATTGTTTCAAAGTCGGTTCAAACACTCAATGCAAATGCGTCACACATGCATAAATTGAAAAACTACAAACAATATCTCTCAGCTCTCGACATTTTACTATCGAACACCCATCACCAACATGTGGCTACAAAATGCACCACACAAGTGACCGAATTCTTCTCGTATGAGCAGGCATCGTTTCAGTCGCTTGTTAACCACTGTCTGTGTCGGATTTCCTTTCATTGTCATTGTTTCGTTACTTTTACTTCGCCGAAGTTCGACCAGAGGACTGGACACATCCCGTACAGCATGTACAGAAAGAAATACTGAAGGCGGTCTGGATATCGCGGTGGATGAAATAATTATTAACCTTGGCAATTCATCAAGCTCTGACGAAGACAATGATGGTGGTGATGATGATAGGGACAGTGAAGGGATGGAGGGTGTCAAAGAAACCCTTGCCAAGTGACTGAGGATAATTTATTTCTTGGTGTCAGTTCGCTTGCGTCAATCGATATTACGAGCACAGGCTATTGTTTTGCGTCATAGTGTTCAAAATACCGTCCGTCATTCAATAGCCTACAATTCGACAATATAAAACCACGGCAGTAATATCGCCACAGAGGGGCTTGTTTGAGTGCTCAGTGCTAAATATGTCTTTACCTTAACTTTACTTTTGTATTATCACGAAAGCTAATATTAACCGTAGAGAGTTGCAATTCAGTGAGTGTGCATGGTGATATGTCAACTACTGTAGTAAGCTGTGAACGACCTCCGCTCACTCTTTGTTTCATGTTAAAGCATGGTGAGTTTTTTTATATTCATTAGCTGTAGAGTGTTTGTCCTCTTTGCCGTATTTATTGAATTGAATACCTATGATAAAGGTATCATGTAGCTTTGGTGTGTAATTTATTTATTCATCTAAAAGTATCGTAGTTCTCTGTTTGAATGTCCTCGGCGTTGACTCAGGATCGTTTTTAAAAATATATTACGTATAATTGTACCGAAATAATGTCTGAAGTGTAGCGCTGTGTATTATTCAAATCAGTTGATTTACAACACTAAAAACTCAGCTATTCCAAGCTCCTGACATATCCTTCGCGTTGTTTCCTTCGAAATACAGGGTGTAGGTGAGAAGCATGCTCAGAATTCTTGCCGTGTGGCGACCGTGGGTTGCGGAGAGGAAAGGCGGGGCAAAGTGACATTGTATTGTATTGTATTGTATTTTTTATTCATCCATTCAATCATATAATGTACATTGTACAATGATATAGGACACGTCAATTCACAAATTATAGTAATACTAATTTACAATCACAATAATTATATGGGCCTACACAAGGATAACCTTACATCATTTAGTCCTATGAATACATAAACATAACTATTGATATTCTAAAAACTCTTTAACTGAGTAGAAGCAGTGCTCCAGCAAGAACTCTTTAGTTTTTATTTTGAACTTTATGTAATTTGCTGTACTTTTAATATTATTTGGCAAATGATTATACAGCGTTATAGCTGCATGGAATACACCATTTTTACATAGTGTTGTATTTGCAGCATGTACATGAAGATTGTTCTTTTGTCTGGTCTGGTAGTTATGTATATTTGAATTCATCTCAAAGATATCCTCATTTCCTAAGCTTTGTTTGACAAATAATAGAAGTTCAAAGATGTAAATACATGGTAAAGGTAAAATTTTCAGTTGTTTAAACAGAGGCTTACATGTATGCAATCTAGTAGTTCCTTTCATTGTTCTAATTATTCTTTTCTGGATAATAAAGATTTGGTGAGCAGCAGGTGAATTTCCCCAAAATATGATTCCATATTTCATAAGCGAATAGCAATAAGCAAAATAAGTACTAAGAACAGTTCTCCAGCTAGTCGATTGTCTTAATACTCTCAATGCATAACAACTTGAGCTTAGTTTCTTGGCAAGTTTAGTGGTATGCGAGTTCCATTTTAGGTCATCCTGCAACCAAAGGCCTAAGAATTTAGTAGAAGAGGCGTTACCAATTTTAAGGTCATTTAAGATTATGGAGGGAGAATTAATACTTTTATTCTGAGCTGTGTGAAAGTTAAGAACCACTGTTTTACTAGTGTTGATAAGGAATCCATTATTATTGAACCATAAGGACAGCTGACCTGTTACTTCCTCTACTGATTTTTGAAGTTCAGTGTCATTTTCACCCCTCATCAAAACACTTGTATCATCTGCGAATAGTACAGTTTTAAATGCAGGTATCTGAGATGGCAAGTCATTTACGTAAAGGAGAAAAAGTAGTGGCCCTAGAACGGACCCCTGCGGAATGCCATACTTCAAAATCATAGGATCTGAGTGGTAATATTTAAATATGTTTGTGGTATTTTCTAAACTTTTTTGTTCGACGATCTGTTGGCGATTATTTAAATATGACTGAAACCACTTACTAGCGATACCCCTGATACCATATTGATGGAGTTTATCAATTAGTATCTGATGATTTATCACATCAAAAGCTTTAGACAGGTCCAAAAACAGGCCACATACTCTCTTCCTTTCATCAAGTGACTCAAAAGCAGGATTTAAAAATTCATAAATTGCGGACATTGTTGATTTTCCTTCTCTAAAGCCATGTTGAGAGTCAGTTAACAATTTATATTTGTTTATGAAGCTAATTAGACGGTTGTACATTATCTTCTCTAAAATTTTTGAAAATATCGACAATAAAGAAATAGGTCTATAATTGGTTACGTTTTCTCTATCTCCCCCTTTAAATAATGGAATTACTTTTGCAATTTTAAAGATATCTGGAAATATTCCTGACATGAGAGATTGGTTACAGAGGTGTGTTAAGGGGGTAATTATATTTTGGATACATTTTTTAATTAGTATATCAGGAATGTTATCAACTCCTGAGCAATGTTTATTCTGTAGGTTCTTTACAATATTGAGGATTTCTGCTTCTGTAACATTTTCAACAAACATTGATTTTCCATTAAATGTTATATTCGCGAGTGTTGATTTTATTGCTTGTATATTGTTTACATTTAGTAGTTTTTCAGCTATGGTAGCAAAATGCTCATTAAAAATTCTTGAGACATTTTGTGGGTCATTGATCTTCTTGGAGTCTTCTGATAACGTTATGTTATTTACTGCCGGTTTTGTTTGCCTGGTTTCATTTTTTATGATATTCCACATAGCCTTAGTTTTATTTTTAGATTCCAGGATATAATTATCATTTGACATTCTCTTTGCTAATTTTATAACTTTGTTAAGTATGGTCTTATAGGTCTTGAAATACATGTTAAATTCATTGGAGGTTTCGTGCGTACTTTGAAAATCGTGGAGGAAACGCTTTCTTTTGCATGAAGTAATTATTCCAAGAGTAAGCCATTGTTTTGATGGAGAAGAAACTTTCAGTCTGATACTCTTCAAAGGAAATGCAATATCAAAATAATACAGGAAAATATTAATGAATTCCTGGAATTTTTTGTTTGTATCTATTGACTTGTACACACCTTCCCAAGTTTCTCCTTTTAACAAGTTGTTGAAATAGTTTATATTGTGCTGACTAAAGCTTCGACATTTATCAAACTGAGCATTGTAAACTGGGTTTGAAATATTTAGAGTTATTATTTGAGCTCGGTGGTCACTGAAACCTGTGTTGATTACTTCGAGAGAGTTGCAGTTCACATTGTCATTAATTATTATCTGGTCAAGTGTGGTTGCACTAGTTTTTGTTATTCTTGTGGGTACTGTTACTGTGTGAATTAGATGATGGGAGCTTAACAAATTTAGCAATTCCCTTCTCTCCGTACTTTCCTCTAAAAAGTTAATATTGAAATCTCCACAAAGAACTATTTTTTTATTAAATTTATTTATTTTATTTATTATCACTTCTAGTTTATTCAGAAATAACTTTGCACTATTTCCTGGTGAACGATATATACAGATGAGAATTAAATTTTCTTTTGGGATAGAAATAGCTGTTGCCTCAAAATGTTTATCTATGCATAAGTCATCGGGAATTGGTATAGGCTTAAATTCTATGTTTCCTTTGATATAGATACATACACCTCCATGCTCTGATGTTGATCTACAGTAGTAGCTAGCTAAAGTAAACCCTGGTATGACAGCATGATTGATTTGTTCAGGTTTCATCCAGTGTTCAGACAAGCACAGGATGTGGATATCTTTGAGTGATGTTTGTAGAAGCATATCGATATGAACTAGTTTATTATTAAGTGACTGTACATTTTGGTGAAATATTCTGATTGAGGAACTCTGTGCATTTGTACTGTTGTTAAGCTTGGGGATTATAGTTCTTGCAGGAGCACTTACCTCTGTTCTAAAAAACTCTCGCCACCGAGTGAATTCACTGATTCTACAGTAGTCGGACTTGCAGTATGAGGTAGTGGAATGACTGGTCCGTGGGAGTGGAACTTTTTGTTGATTTCCTCCGCTACTTGTGAACAGATCTGTTGCTTTCCTTTGGTGTTTAAGTGAAGACCATGTCGGGTAAACAGTTCTCTTGGTACATCAATATCAAGAAAGTGAACATGCTGATATAGTCTGGATAGTGCTCTAAGCTTTTTGTTCGTCCTCTTTACCTCCTTGTTGACACACGATTCTTCCATTAGATCATGTCTGTGTGGGATGCCTAAGAGTATAACGTTTGTACCTGAAAGTAGTGGGAGCTTATCTTTGTAGGTTTGTATTGCATCATTCGCTTCGTTTTTCGCTACATCGTTCGTACCCCCCCACAAAACAACATAATCTTCATGAGTAAGGTTTCTGCACATTTCAACACAATTTTCCAGAACATTTTTAACTCTAGCGCCTGGTTTGGTGACGCTACTTACCGCAAAGTCCCTTGATACTTTTAAATTGAGCTCTTCTGAACATCCTTTCCCATGACTGTCACTGAGGAGGAGTACTTTCCTTTTTGAGGTTATGTACGTGGCTAACTTCCGCACTTTTTCCGGCTTACAGTTTGTTGATGCCCTTGTATGTGGTGTTTCTTCTGAGACGGATTCAGTTTCAGCAAGAACATCGTACATATTTTTTGTGGGAACAGCTTGGCTAACTGTTTCCCGCACACGTGGTTTAGGCCTACATTGGCGTCCGCGATTTGCCACCACCACATTCCACGAGCCCGGCGATGACGGGGGATTGTTGCGGTCGTTTACGTTATGTCTGAGTACACTGTTTTCGGCTTTTAATTTAGATAGTTCTTCTTGGGTGTGCTTAAGGTCCCTATTCAAAATGTCGATGATTAACTGTAGAGATTTCACACTCTCACTCGATGCCTTGCCACACAGCGTGCACAGTATATCACTCGTATTTACACCTAAATGTACCTCTGGTGGTTTACTATCAATGTCACACATACTAGGTGTCTTCCTACACGATATTTTATCACTGGCGTTAATTACGGAACTGTCCTCGTCTACATTTTCGATATCTTTAAGAGAGCGGTATACTTTGTCTACATACGCGGCAGCCATCTTGTCCAAGATGAAGGCTGTCAGTACCGAATGTGCGGGGTGGGCAATACTGTATTTGTCCCATAATTTACGCGTGTACTAGCGGACATTCCTCCAATTTTACTATTAAAGTCGTGATCTAAAAAGGGATAGTGGGTGGGTAACATCTATTACTACATGACCCCCAAAATTATTATTCATTATTAAAAAGGATATTTTGACTATTTTCAGTAGTTTAGAAAATTGTATCGCCTTGTTCCGGGCTCCTATAGAACTTACATTTTCTTTCGATTCATTTGCCATAGGACGCGCCACCGGCGTATGGTTATGCAGAACCAGTTTCTGGTTTAATAGTCAGGTAATGGAAGCAATGGGAGCTGTGTACTACAATTTTCCTTGCAAATTATTGTTGTTAAGAGAACGTAAAGTGCACCAAGAATATGATCTTCAGCTGTCTGCTGTGAGAAAGCTCTGCATGTGTCCATTCCTTATGTATTAATGATGCGAAATGTCAGCTAACGTTGTGCCACATACAACACTCGTAGTCTCTAAATGTTGCACATTTCCCCGTAAATTACAGATGTTTATGTTTGAATTGCTTATAAGATCGTGACAAAGAAAGTGTTTCTCCAATTGGATGATTGTATTTAACTGTATGCACGTCGTATAATCTTGGCGAGGTGTATTTTTTAACGCGGAGCAACTTTACACCGTAGTAGGCACGCAGCTTTTTGTATTTAGTTTTCTGGCATCTTGTTTTAAATTATTGACTAACTCATTTCTAAATGCAGACAATCCATACCCCCATTAGGATTCGGGTTCCATAATTTATGCAAAATGAAATTGAGGTCATGAAACCCCTTCCCTTTCAGTGATTACCGTATGGCACTTTACGTAGACTAGGGTGAAGATGTAAATGAGCATTTCAAAAAAATTGTCGCCAGTTGTTTGGTTTATTAACTTACGGTAATATTTTCCATAGGTACTGGGCACGGTTGGATTTTAAGGTGGAACCGTATGTGCTATCAAATATAGCTTTCTTGCAATACCTGGAATATGTATAGAATTATAAAATGATTATTGGTTAAATAAGGGTTAATAGATAGGCTATTATAATTATGATTAAATAAATATTAAAGAAGAAATGATGCGTTATTAGTAAATATTAGGCCTACCGGTACGGCGAATAGCCTATAACTCGTTGCATCTGTCACAATTTAGCATTTAAACGGGTCACGTTAATGCATATAACAACCGGATAGCAAATTATAATAGTATTCTCACATATAACATATTTAATTCGCACCAACTTAATTATTGTAGTCTAAGATATGTTAAACCACTGCCGTTTGAAATGTGCAAATCGCACACTTTGTAGGCAAGCTGTTTTTTATGGTCGTTTTACTAATTACTCTTAGAGGATACAGTTGTCTTTGGAATAATCATGAAAGGCCAACCCTCTAGTTCTTATTTCATAAGTTGAACGCTTAAAAACAAAACCACAATCCGAAATAATAAAGAAGATAATCACGAACGAACGATTCACTGCCAATGGAAATCAAATGGAGATTCACGGACCGGAAGTTCGCTATGCATAAGCTTCGGTGCCATTTTAACTCGTGGAAGCTCTATACGGTTATGGTACCATACAATTCTGTCACTTCCAGTAAATTTTATTAAGAGACACTCCTATTCTCTACTCTCTCAACCCTCCTCAGTAAAAGTCATTTATATCAGCTCTTCTCAGGTAAACGGTATATTATTTGTGTTCGTAGCATCTCATCCCATCTGCGTGAAAGAATACATACATACATACACTCGCGCGCGCTTTGCCCACGCTACGGATTAGGCCTAAATCTCGCCCTCACCAAATGCAGTTACACTTAGCCTACGCCAGAAAATCTTGATTCGCGCTTTAAGATTCATTTTTCAGCCATTCGGTATGCGAACTCTAGTCTTAGAGGGTTCTAAAATATACGGGAATTTGGTGGATTTTCGTATGGGAAATACGGGAATTTGAAGAAAGGTCATCGCTCGACACCCTGCTAGACTCTGTTTCTGCTACTGAAGCGAACAAGCTACTGTAACCAAAGAGAATAGGCTGTAAATGCTTCACACATTCTGGAGGGGATGCGACGAGTCTTAACAACACCTGCGGGTGGGGTGAGGCGGTGCAGTGGGCGAGTTCGGTATAGAACCCGTGTTAATTCTTTCTTCCCTTACGCTACATCGGTATTTTATGCAGGTATTTTCCCTCAAAGTGAAATAAATTCTTGAGGTTTTGCCGTATATTCTTTAAAAAAATAGGAAAATAAGTGCAGATATAGGAGAAAAAGGAACAAGGGCTAAAAAAGGGAAGTTAAAACACGGCAATCTTGAGTTTTAAACACAGTTTTAACCCATAGCATCGATTATTTCTTGTTCCCAATTAAATTTAAAAAAAAAGGTATTCCCTTTAAAATCCGGTCTCTAGTTATAAGATTTGTTCAACAATAGTGATTTATGACTAAAAAAAACATGTGAAAAAATGGTGACCACTCATGAAGGTGTATTTTATTCTGGATTTTTTTTCAGATGAAGATCCTAGACAACATAACGGAAGAGCAATCGGTGATAGACATTAAGTTGCTGCAACTTCCACAAAGAGGTAAGACATGCAAGTACTCAGTGGCTAGCTGACTCAACTCTTAATAAACTGACAACGATGAAGGGAACTTTTCGAATGTGGTTGAGGGAGTCAATCCTTGCAGACTAAGGATAAGTCATTCAAGATCCACTCACTCACACCTAATGAGAAGGAATGTCTCCCCCACATTGTACCTGTGGAGCTGTATTCACCACGGCCCACATTTTTACAGTGTGTGTGGATCTTGCTGATTTGAAGAATACACTGTGATGGTGGCTGCTGATTGTGTCATAGTGCGAGTCCAGCAATTTAAATTGTCAAGTGTATTTTTATTCAAAGGAATTGTTCTTTTTGAATTGAAATTCTCATTTTTTTTATTGCATATGTTTTGGTTGTTATTATAATTATTGGCACAATGAAGAAGAAAAGAATTTCATATTTTTTTCACATCTTATGGCTTCCAGAAAACAGAATTGTATGCCAACTGGTGATGAGAAATCTAGGAAAGAAAACTGGAGGAAAATGGATCCAAGAAATCCAACATGATCTTAAAGCAGTTGGACTCAAGATAACAGATGCCGAGGAGCAAAATAAAATTAACACGATTCTTAAAACTCACAAATTTTCTGCAGAAATGACACATAGAAAGCCTATGGAGATTTCAGATGAGTTGAGGAAATCCCGATCTGAAAGAATGAAAAAGTACTGGAAAGAGCGCAAGAACCATGCAGTACTACCTTCAAAGAAGAAGTGATTGTGGAACGACTCAAGTGGTCCAATGTGACCAATCAAGATTAATAATATAAATATTAGTTTTATTTCCTTTTTTTATATATATTAGCAACCCGCCCTGGCTTCGTCCGGAAACTGAAGCATCATTTAAATTATTTATGCAGGAATCAATAGTTTATAGCAGAATTCTCTTGATCGGACCACAAAGCCTGAACATAGGAACTTTGGGGATTCTTTCTTTCTCTCTCTCCTGACAATCGATAAATTATTTGATGCTCAGTTTTTAATTGTTACGTGATAAGCGTATTCTTTATCGGTTTCAATGAACTACGACCTATATCAGTTTTCCGTCTCGTCATGATGGGTTAAAATCACAATTATTAATATTATATTATCGTGGAGATAGCATGTGCAACGAATTCTTGTCAGACGTAATTTAGGAATGGCGAAGTGAATGAAACACAAATCCCCCTTCTGTGCAATATAAACTTGACTGTGTATTTTGCGGAACGAAAAGTTCACAGGCGAAATGAAGAAAAGCCGAGTTGCACTTCCTGAGAAACTCCAGACATAACCACTCTTCTCTGAAGTCTTAACTCGACGCGACCCTACAGTGTCTGGGGTGCTAGGCTTGCTTGCCAGTCAGCTAGCTCGTAAACTGTCTCGAAGCTAGTTATTGAATGGAGATTCTTGGAAGAAATGACTTAAAAAACAAGTAGTGGGCGATGTATTGAAGATAAGAGATATGCTGTTGGGGACTTTTTGTAGAACTTTTCATGCTGAACAAGTCATACACTCGTAGTATATAGATATTTTTAACGGTTTGCCCAGTGTAGCTTAAAAAGTGCACGGACACCAGTTTTTTGTTTTTTTTTTTGTTTTGTTTTTTTTTACTATTTCACTGAAATCGTTACTGGTTGGCTTCCTTTAATCATAAATAAATTATTTTCTACAGAAACCTTCCTCGAGAAATCCTTTACAGAATGGTGAAAACCGCATCAAAATCCATCCAGTGGTTCTCAAGATTACCCTTGACATCCAAGAATCGGGGACTTTTTTTATACTAAGTAGAGATAAATATTAGGCTCTTTTATTTTTAGGCATCCACCTGCACATTTTAACTAGACATAATTTGTATTTTTAAACTGTGTTACGAGGTGCAGATGACCTAGCTGTTCTGCCCCTTAAAACAATCATCATCACATGCGAAAACATACAGTTGGTTCCACTCTGGAAATGTGCACCAAGGCAAGTGAGCCCCAGGGTGTCTGCTTCTTTGATCTTAACACGCAATTCGCTACAAGTGACATCTGTGTTTGGAAATCGTTAATTCTTTATGCAATTCATTGTTGGTGTATTTTATAGAACATAACTTTGCACCAGATGTTGATAGTTCACTAGATGAATAGTGTAGAATATGGATGCTCGGCGGATTCCTAAACAAACCACAGGTCACATTCTCTCCTGCCCTTTCCTAACTCTGGCTCTGCCGTTCCTGACACCATGTGATTTCTCAGGTGAAAATTCCACCAAGATTTGTTCCTCGGCTGTCTGCGTGAAAGGCAAGCAGCACGCCCTCTCCACCCTTACACAAGTTCTGAAGTACTTTGCTTGTGCGTGGAGGCTCTGTCTCGCTTACTCAGTGTTGATTGAGCAGCGATAATGGTGACCAGTTGCTGCTTCATCATCCGACCTTGGACATATTCCATTGCATTATCTCAGCGAGGGAAGGGCTTCCTCTTAACTATTATATCTTTATATGATTAGGAACGGTAAATCAATGAGAATTGCATGCACCTGTTATTGAATTGAAACTAATTATCTTTTTCTTTATTTGAATCTCACCTTCTTTTCTTATCTATCAACATGTAACATAGAGATCAATTCTAACACATAACAAAGAGTAAGAACACGCAAAACCAAAGATCATATCAGTCTGAATGTCCGAGCGACACCAACTCCATCTACCTCAATATTTTGAAACCATTGAAGGTCACGACATTAACCCTCTCATCCCTTGGGACTAAGTTAATATTTTGTAGCCTACTGTCGACCAAAATATTATGTGCACTCGAGTTTGAAGGTTGTTTGTGAAGTAACCAATAGACCTACATAACATCCAATAACATCATCATTTTCGTCGTTCTATTTTACGTTAGTTCATGTAGGTTTGGAATGTTTAATTTATATTTTAATATTTTTTATCGCAGTTGGAACACAAAAAGTGCCCGTTTTTAAGCGTGTTTCAACCATGCGTCACATTTAAGAATTATTATCTCACAAACCCGTCATCAGATCGAATCCAAATTTTAACACAATATACATAAGGCAGATTAAAAATACTTGGTGGCAACAGAAGGCTCAGGAACTGCAGAGACTATCGGATGCTCGAGACTTGAGGAACTTCTATGCCGTACTCAAGGAAATATATGGACCATCTCGCTCATCATCAGGTACACTGAAAAGCGCTGATAATTCTACTACCTTTACTGATAGTCAAGAAATCTTGGAACGCTGGAAGGAGCACTTCTCCAATCTCCTAAATCGTCCATCAGAAGCTGCTGAAGACTTCCTCTGTGATGTGCCGCGACAACCTGAACAACTGTGGTTGGCAGTACCTCCTACTTATCATGAATTCAGTGCAGCTCTCACCCAATTGAAACCCAGAAAAGCACCTGGCCCAGATAACATCCCTCTGGAACTAATTCAAGCCGGAGGTCATTCCCTCAAAACAAGAATTTTCATCCTTATCCTCAGAATTTGGGAATCAAGAAAGGTACCTGGAGACCTAAAGAATGCCACTATCGTCACTATCTTTAAAAAGGGTGATCGCAGTGTTTGTGGCAACTACCGTGGTATATCACTGCTATCAATTGTGGGGAAGATTCTTGCAAGAATTCTACTTAACCGCCTCAAGGTTATCTCTGAGAGGATCCTCCCAGAGTCACAATGCGGATTTAGAACTTCCAGAAGCACAATTGACTTGATTTTCTGTGTGAGACAGCTACAAGAAAAATGTCGAGAACAACAGAATCCACTCTTCTTAGTCTTTTATGATTTGGAAAAGGCATTTGATTCGGTTCCAAGACCAGCCATGTGGGCAGTGCTGAAGCGGTTTGGTTGCCCTCAGCGTTTTGTAGATCTAATCAAAGCTCTCCATGATGGCATGACAGGTCAGGTTTGCCATCAGAATAAGATGTCCGATGAATTTCCCATTACCCATGGACTGAAACAAGGATGTGTACTGGCTCCAACGCTTTTTGCGCTGTACTTGGCTGCAATGCTTTATGATTCACCCACAAACATCCCAGGTGTGGAGATCAAGTATCGTTTTGATGGAGGGCTTTTCAACCTAACTCGTCTCCGCTCCTTGAGGAAAACTCAGGTTACTAAGGTTACTAACATGTTGTATGCAGATGATGCTGCGTCACCAACTCTCACACCAGAAGAGCTGCAAGAGTCAGTTAACTGTTACAAAAGTGCATGTGATCGCTTTGGTCTTACCATAAATGTCAATAAGACTAAAGTCTTGGCGCAACCTTCACCAGGCACACCTCTTCCTCAGTTCAATATCTCCATTTCAAATTTGCCATTAGAACAGGTTGACCACTTCTCGTACCTGGGCAGTACCATTTCTGTGAGCTGTACCTGTGAGCAGGATGTGGATAAGAGAATTGGCGCAGCCCATGCAGCATATGGACGATTAGCGCACCGGGTCTTCATGAATAAAGATCTATCCATGAGTACAAAGCTTATGGTGTACAAAGCAGTAGTCATTTCTACATTGTTGTATGGCTGTGAAACGTGGACCCTTTACCGACGTGATCTTAGGAAGCTTGAGCGTTTTCACCTACAAAAACTTCGATCAATCCTGAGGATTAAATGGGAAGACCGCATTACCAATATTGCTGTTCTGGAAAAGGCTCAAATCAACAGCATAGAATCATCCATAATAGGTCACCAATTTAGATGGATTGGTCATGTCCATCGGATGGATGATGTGAGATTACCTCGTCAAATGCTATATGGTGAGTTATGCTATGGCACCAGACCTCATGGTGGTCCTAAGAGGCGCTACAAGGACCAATTTAAGCAGACCCTGAAATTGACAGGTCTTGATTCACAAACCTGGGACATGCTGGCTGAAAACCGCTCAACTTGGCGCCGTACCATCTCGGATACTGTAAAGACGTTTGAAAGGGATCGACGCATACATGAAGAGGCCAAGCGTCAAGCTAGGAAACTTCGAGCAGCCCAACCACGTCCTCCTCCAGCAATACTATGGGACTTGTGTGGTCGCTTGTTCCATGCCAGGATTGGACTCTTTAGTCACCGTAAACACATCCACAAACTGGACTGAAGGAAGAAGATTTATACTCGGATTCGAGTTAAAGCCGATGATGATGACATTGGAATGTTGTATAACTGATTTATTAATTTCAAAATTTTGTTTTCAAGAAACAAAGTTATCATTTTTGTAAGGTAACTTTTTCTCGGCCCGGGGTCGTTGGAAAATGTAGTTCTTGGTTGCGTTGTAATCCTTATACATCGAAAAGGTATGCTGTATGATTGTGAAATACGTAAATTAATTCACATATTTTATATCGGTTCGTATTTGTATGGGGAATTAAGACATGGTTCACCAGTTAGCCGCTTCGGTGAAAGCTGTACAACGTTGCCAAGACGGGCTCCATCACGCGTCATGGCGCGACTCGCTCGGCAGTGATGGGCTCCATATCAGCAACGCTGTACAGCATTTCCCGGAGCGGCTAACTGGTGAACCATGTCTTAATTCCCCATACAAATACAAACCGATATAAAATAAGTGAATTAATTTACGTATTTCACAATCATACAGCATAACCTTTTGATGTATAAGGATTACAACGCAACCAAGAACTGAATTTTCCAACCACCCCGAGTCGAGAAAAAGTTACCTTACAAAAATGATAACAACTTTGTTTCTTGGACACAAAAAATTTGAAATTAATAAACCAGTTATACAACATTCCAATGTATATTGTGTTAAAATTTGGATTCGATCTGATGACGGGTTTGTGAGATCATAATTCTTAAATGTGACGCATGGTTGAAACACGCTTAAAAACGGGCACTTTTTGTGTTTCAACTGCGATAAAAAATATTAAAATATAAATTAAAAATTCCAAACCTACATGAACTAACGTAAAATAGAATGATGAAAATGATGATGTTATTGGATGTTATGTAGGTCTATTGGTTACTTCACAAACAACCTTCAAAGTCGAGTGCACATACTATTTTGGTCGACAGTAGTTTTATTTTCATCTCATTCACTCCAGTAATTGTGATGTCAAAAATTACTCAGGATATATTTGGTCCTTGCACAACTCATTTGGGATAAATACAAAGTTTCTGCTGAATAGCGGCTACGGTGGCGTAGTTGGTAGCTGTGCCCAAGATAACGGGTTCAAACCCGGCCGAAGTCGTCAGATTTTTTAAGAGCGTTAAAATCCTTCAGTATGCCTTCCTTTGGAGGGGAAGTAAAGCCGACGGTCCCATGTCATAGATTTATGGCATGTAAAAGATCCCTCCACAGACTTAACTTGTGTAAAGCTAAATTTCTAGGTTAGATTTCGTTGGAACGCTCTATCAATGTTCCAATGTTCACAACTAGATATCAGTGACATCTGGTAGCGAAAGTTGGAACTACTTGAAATTGAGCGCAACTTGTAGCTCACCCCATGGGTGTCTGCTTGAAGCAGCTACGGCGTCTGGCGAGCCGAACATATCCTCGGACACACCCGGCACTAAAAGCCATACGATAAATAAATAAAATCTGCTGAATATTCAAAATGTTGACTTTATTTATAGAGATGAGTATGATGGGAAGAATGGTGAAGTCTCCTGGCCTCCTATTACAGGATCCCTAGTTATGTTGTTCTTGGCAAATGTTAATATTTTAATATTTTCTTGCAGATACCAGTTGGGCTCTAGATGTTGAGGTGAAGAACAGTCGGTGTCTCCTATTCCCTTCATGTTTCCACGTGTGAGATCTAAAGACTTCAATCACTTTGTCTACTCTGGCAATATCACTCCGCTGCAGATAGTATGCTTCTCCCGATACTTCCTACTCAGCCTTTCCAATACCATTTTTGATTTTCCTTATTATTATTACATGTATTTATTTTTACCCGTTATTCCCACTGCTATCTTTAGAGTACAAAGAAGGCCTGACCAGTTATTGCATGGAATGAGGTGAAGCGAGCTGTGCTGTCACAACATTTGGTGGTGGAGGAAACCACTTTTGGCATGGCTGAGGTAGAGAATGATACCCTCATGCTATCTGCAGCTTTTGTCATGAGTAGTAGACTGGACCACTCAGGTCTTTAGATGTCTCAGGCAATGGAATTTACCCATCCAAAAGACTTACTGTAGAATATGTGTGTTTGATGTAAATGTGATGTAATCATCACAATATCCTGTATTTTATTGTCCCTTTGTCCTATTGTGGAGTCCAAACCTCTGTGAAGACCACTCTGTTTGTGAACTTGGCTTGACATCACAAGATACTTGAAGATGTGCAAACAAATTTAGCTCTGCAAAGGTTTGGGCTCACTGTACTGTGTATATTTGTGATAGAGTGTTGTACATAGTTTTAGGAATAAAGCAAGTCTATAGTGCATGTAATCAGCGGAGTGTGAATTTTTTCCTTTTGTGCGTCTATATCATATTTTAATGCTTTGTTATTCTTTCACCTTCATTATACTCCTGAGAATGTTACCGTATTGGCCCGAAAAAAACGTATATACGCGAATACCACACGAACATTTTTATACAAAATCGGACGTGAAAATTGGGGTGCGAGTATTAATCGAGTCATCCAAATTTTAAAGCTTTGAATTGCCCGCCACATGCGATATAGGGTGTTGCGAGTATCCACTAGATAGTGCTAGTGCTTGTTCGGGTGTACCATATTTACTCGCATATAACACCCGCTTCTTTTCTGCAGCCACGGAGTTCAAGGTTACGTGGCATCATTTCGTGATTTACAGCCTGGCCATTGTCTCTTGTTTCTCGAACCCACTCAACTTTTATGTCCACATTTTCGTACTTTCCTTTTTTCACACCGTGGAAGGACTTGGAAGTTTTCTTTGTTCTCAATCTGGTTACGCCAATAAGGAATCATACACGGCTCCACCTCATATTTACAACTTGGCTGACAGGCAAGGTGGAGGAGGTGGTAGACTTCATGGAGAGGGAGAATGTTGGATTGATGGGGCTGAGTGAAGTGAAATGGAAAGGTAAAGGAAGGAAGAAATTGAGGAAAAGATATACATTATACTGGAGTGGTGGCCAAGAGGCAAAAAATGGCGTGGGACTGATAACCTCGAAACAACTGGAGGAGTATGTTGAAGTGGTCGAGTGTGTGAGTGACAGAATAATGAAAATTAGAATGAAGATGAAAAATGACGTGATGGACTTCATACAAGTGTATGCACCACAGACTGGAAACAGAGAAGAAGATATTGAAGTATTCCTGGAGGATGTAGAAAGAGTAATTTCAGATGTAGAAGTGGTGATCATGGGAGATATGAATGCATAAGTCGGAAACGAGAGACAAGGAAAGGAAGAAGTTATTGGACCATATGGATATGGGAAAAAGAACCGGGAAGGAGAGGAACTTGTAAACTTTTGTGAAAGGAATGGACTGATAGTGGGTAATTCATGGTTTCGGAAGAAAAACAGCAGGAAAATTACGAGATATGGTTGGGGCGATAGAAGAACAAAATCAGTAATTGACTACTTTCTCGTGGAAAGGACTAATCGCAGAAAGCTGATAGATGTGACAGCTCTACCAGGAGAAGCATTTGATGGGGACCATAGAGCTGTGGTGGCAAAATTTAGATGGGAAAAGTTGGAAAATCTAAAGGAGATCAGAGAAAGTAAAATAAAAGTATGGAAATTGAAAGACAAAACTGTACAGGAAGATTTTCAGGAGAGATTGAAACAACAAATCCCAGTTACTGAAGTGGAAAACATAGAAGAGGAATGGTCCCACTTTAAAAAGGCATTTGTTGGTGCAGCAGAGAGTGCTTGTGGTAGGATGTCAACAAGAGTGAAAGAGAAGGAGACACCGTGGTGGAATGAGGAAGTGAGGAAAGCAGTGAAAGAAAAGAAGTCTGCATGGAAAGAATGGAACCGAGATCAAACAGAAGGAAGCAAAAGGAAGTATCACGACAGCAAACGGAGATGTAAGAAAGTGGTAGGAGAAGAAAAGTTGGGAAGAATTTACACGAAGAATGGAAACGGATGTAAGTGGCAGTAAAAGTATGCTGTATGGACTTCTAAGAAGTAAGAGGAAAGAAAGAGTTACTACAAAGCTAGTAAAAAAGGAAGATGGAGAGTTGTTAACACACCCAGAAGAGATAAAGGGACGATGGAAGGAGTATTTCGATAAGCTATTGAATGTGAGCAATTGTACTGGTGAGATGGAAGTGACACAACCTGACGACTCTATAACAGAAGATGATAAACAATGCTGGAGGTGGAATTAGCAGTACAGAAAATGAAGATGGGAAAAGCAACAAGGGTGGATGAAATCAGTGTAGAAATGATAAAAGGCTGCTGGACCTGTTGGTATGCAATGGTTGTATCGACTGCTAAAGTGTGTGTGGAAACTGAAATGTGTACCAGAAGACTGGGAGAAAGGGCTAATAATACCAGTGTTTAAGAAGGTGTGTGATAACTATAGAGGGATCACCCTCATATCACAGATAGTAAAAATACTGGAAAGGATATTAGAAAGAAGAATGAGAACAAAGGTGGAAGGAGAGTTGCAAGAGGAACAGTATGGCTTCAGGAGTGGAAGATCCACAGTGGACCCAATCTTTAGCTTGAGGCAGGTGATGGAAAAGGACTGGGAATATGGAGAGGATTTGATCATGACTTTCATAGATCTAGAAAAGGCATATGATAGTGTCCCCAGAGAGAAGGTATGGGAAACCATGGTTAAGAAGAGACTGGGAAGAGAAATGTTGGAAATGGTGCAAGCAATGTACAACAACTGTGTTAGCAGGGTACTGACCCCAGTTGGAAAGACAGATTGGTTTAGGAACAAGACTGGACTAAGACAGGGGAGTGTGCTGTCACCTCTCTTGTTCATAATGGTGATGGATGAAATTGTAAAGGTAACAAAGGAAGCATATGGACATAAAGAAATGAAGTTACTGTTATTTGCAGATGATATTGTGGTCTGGGGAAGGAACACCGAAGAAGTGCAAAAACAACTAGATGCACTAAACGAAAATATTCAGAAGTACGGCCTGAAAATCAGTATAGAGAAAAGCAAGACCATGGTGATGACAAGAGGGGAAAGACAAGGAAAGGGCACTGTGAATATTGGAAGTCAGAGTTTCGAAATTGTGGACACATTCAAATACCTAGGAAGTGAATTGATGCAAACTGGTAGGTTGGACATTGAGATTGGCAGGAGAGTACAGCAGAGCAATGCATTCCATCAAAGTGTAAGAAAACTTGTTTGGGATAAGGAAGTACCAAGGAAAAGCAAGGAGGTAATGTATAAAGTGTACTATGTTCCCATATTAACTTATGCAGCTGAGACTTGGACCCTGACAAGCAGGCAAGAGAGTAGAATCCAAGCCAGTGAAATGAAATTCCTAAGAAGTATGATAGGAAAGACAGAGTGAGGAATGAAGATGTTAGGAAGGAAGTTGGGATGGGAAAACTAAATGAGAGAATTGAGAAGAATAAACCAAGGTGGTTAGGACATGTAAAGAGGATGGAGGAAAACAGAATACCAAGACAGATGCTGGAGGCAAAGTGCAAGCGGAAGACCTAGAACAAGGTGGATTGATTCAGTGAAGAACAGCGTAAGAAAAAGAAATCTGGACTGGGACAAGATCGTGGAAGGAAAGAGGAAAGTGGAGAAGTGCCATAAATACCCCGACCCGGCAGGAGCTGGATAAGGGGAAATGATGATGATGACACGGCTCCACCTCATATTTACTACTTGGCTGCTTTCACTCCATTTTCTGCAGGAAATTGTAGCACTTTCAACTTGATGGGTGCAATAAAACTTGTTCTTTTGCTCATTTTCAGTCCTTGTGTAGTGCACGCTTCTTAATTATAGCGGGACGCGAGACACGGAAGTTGTAAGCTGGGGGGGGGGGGTAGGTAGGGGGAGTGAGTAGCCATTGTCAAGATCAATGCACAGGCAGAAGTTTTGTGAGTTGCATGATAGCATGGCATCAGTAAACATAAACATTTTTTTAATTTTTTTTTTTTTAAATTTCCATACAAAAATGAGGGTGCGAGGATTATTCGGGTATATACGGTAAGCCGCACCCTTAATATTCGAAGAGGGAAAAGGAAAAAAGTTTATGCCTAAAAATAAGCCTCATTCGGATTAAGGGAAGATATTTTTTTTTTTCATTTACAGAGCGATCTATGAACCACTTTAATGAGTCATAACATTTGAACAAATAATGGGCCAGTTCAGGATTACGCATTTCAACCCTCAAGAGGCCATCGTCAGATCCTGATCACTGTGCAGTGGTTAAAGTTTACACTAAAACATTAAATAATGTATTTGATTTAAGTGTTCATTTCAACGGTGAATACCGTTTTTGTCTTGATGGTTTATTTTATGAATTACGTAATAAAAATGTTTAAAAAATGTATAAACACGTGTGTACAAATAGAAACGATATAGTAGTAAGTCAACAAACAAACGTGAAGCATGCACTGAACTTACTCGACTTGCGACGTTTCACGTGGCCACTCACTAGCCAACTGATGAGATAGGCATCCGAGCTACAGTAGGTGTGCGTGACGTCATGTGCGACCTCTGTTATCTGAACTTTGTAACTGAGACTGTGAATTGATTGTTTTTGTGACTGAACTGATAAACTGAGGTTGGAATACCAATTTTCAAAAAAGGTGTATGAGGTTGGAATACCAATTTTCAAAAAACGTGTATGTTACCATACTCATAAAGTATGGCTTCAAATCTCTACAGATGTTAATTCATAATTCGGAGATTGCATACATCGTCGGCGGCGGCGGCTGTCACTCGATTCTGAGTACACATACTTGTTCCTGCATAGCGCTTTTCAGACCAGCTTGTGGATGTGCTTCTGATGACTAAACAGGCCAATCCTGGCATAAAACATGCACCCACATAAATTGCACTCAATGGTCAGGGGAGGGCGGGGTTGTAATTGACGGAGCTTTCTTGCTTGACGCTTGGCCTCTTCATGTCTGCGACGTTCTTCCTCAAAGAAGTTGACAGCGGTCAATGTAGTGTTCCGCCACTGTAAACGGTCCGCTGCAGAGGTTTCCCATGAGTGGATATTTTTACCAGTCATCGTCATGGTGTGTTATAGCTGGTCTTTAAAACGCTTCAGATGGGCCCCATGAGGTCTAGTGCCGGAGCAAAGTTCACCATAAAGGAATTGACTTGGAAGCCTGGTATCACTCATACGGTGAACATGGCCTAACCATCTCAGTTGATGAGCGATGATGGTTGTCTCAATGCTATTGAGATGCGCTCTCTCGAGAACTGCAGTGTTGGTCACGTAGTCCTCCCACTGGATATTCAAGATGTATCTCATCTTTTGTTGGTGGAAGCTTCCAAGTTTCTTGATATCACGGCGGTAGTGTGTCCAAGTTTCACAGCCATACAGTAGCGTTGAGATGACGACAGCTTTGTACACCATAAGTTTGGTATGCATCTTTAGGTCTTTATTCATGAGGACTCGGTGCATTAAACGGCCAAATGCTGCATGGGCAGCCCCAATTCTTTTGCCAACATCCTGTTCGCAAGTGCACCGTTTAGAGAAGATGCTACGAAGATATGAAAAATGATCAACCTGCTCCAGTGTTGAGTCTAAGATGGAGATATTGAACTCAGGAAGAGGTAATCCTGGGGCAGGTTGTGTAAGTACCTTAGTTTTCTTAGCATTGATGGTAAGACAATTGACCGAATGTTGAAGCTCTGCAGTTGTTGGAGCAGGAGGTGGGATGTCATCGGCACACTGCAGTTCTGTCACCCGGGTAACTTGGGTATGTCTCTGTGAACGAAGTCTTGCCACATTGAAAAGACCTCCATCGAAGCGAAACTTAATCTCTATGCCTGGGTTGTTGGAAGATGATTCATACATAAAGATACGAGAAAATAGAATTTTGAAATTGATTTTGTAGCACTTTCATTTTGAAAAATAGCATTTTGGAGCATTTTGAATTTTAAAAATTAGCGTTTTGTAGCATTTAATTTTTTTTCACCAGGTACGATAAATTTAACAGGTTCAAAATTAATATGCACGGAAACTAATTCAAACATGCACAGGATTGGAAATATGGGTGTTTCTGATTAACGGCATAAGCATTTAATATAATGATGTGAATCGTACATTTACTTAACTTCAGGTAAATACCATACAACCGATAATTAACTAAATAATGAAATTTACGTTCACTCCTTCTTTATTCCCTTTTCAATGAGGGCCAGGGAAGAGGTGCATTGGATTTCTATTTGCTGGGTAGTTTAATGGTCAAATGCCACTCTTTGAATCCAACCTCATAAGACAATTTATAAAAAGAAATGAATGGAACTTGGCAAGGAGTTAGTAGGGAAACCACACAAAAGGATTTCATAGACATCGCACAGAATTTGAACCAATTCGCCCATTGAGTTCAGGACAGCCCGGTATTGTCGTCATTCCACCTGCCACACGGTAAACTTCATAGACGAGCATTGTCACCTGACCACAGCTCGCTTTATTCTAACAATCAACACCTTGGTATCGGTGAACTAATACAACTCTCCTCCGGCCCTCAACATTCTGTCCATTTCGCTTGTGGAGTTAGCACCGTACCGATAACATGAGCAGCACAACACCTGATATTGTTGATTGCATAATGAGAGCATGATCTTTGGATCTTTTCAGCATAGCTCAGGTGCCCTCGTCTCACGTCATACAACCAACCGACAGCACTTGCCAAGTAGCCAGGCTGGTGCCTTTATTTTCAGAGACCTCGCATTTCTGAAGAATGTATGGTGTCAAGTTTCTACATTTAATACTGATATTGAGATTTTAGTTCTTCTAACTCTCCTTCAGTAAAAAAATAAAAGAAACACACACAACAGGAGACTTAACACTGCTGCCAATGCAACTTGTATAAACGAATGTTGACAATCCTGCGAACTTTGTGGTGTACCTTTCATGTCTACTCCAAGGATTTAAATGATCACCTTTTATCAGTCTCTGAGGTTTTCTTAAGTTAAGTTAAACAGAATATGCAAACATGCAATAATTACTGGTATACCTTTTTGCGATTCTTGACTGACAATCTGTTAAACATTAGCCTATCCGAATTCAAGGAGAAATCGCCGGACATGTAACATAACCTATAACTCTCACATTGTACAGAATACTTTCATCAAATTATACAACATTCCCCAAAGCGAGGAGAACCCCTAACAAACATTGTCTTTTCATATCACGATACGTACTTTACAGTTTTATCAATAATTGTCGAATACTCAAAATGAGGGCCGGCGCAATATAAACCAATATAAGCATAACCTTATTACTCGATTTTTTTAAAAAGAATCATTACAAACGATTCGAATATTCCTTTTATTAGCACAACCAAATGAAACTACGAAATAATTTCTCCAAAAACATCGTTTTATTGGCGATGAACAGTGCATATAATGCGGCAATAACAGCAGCCATTTTCAAATCTATTTTTACAGTTTTCGATTGTATTCACGGCAGTAATCGTTGTTCGTACATATCGATTATTTAGCCGAAATTTCCATTGCTACGAAAGTTGCGGCGCGAAACTGTAATAAAACCATATTTTTCGGTAAATTGGGCACTTTTCGCATTTATGGGAATAATTTGCAAGAACCCCTAGTTATCGCACTTTGTTGCACATTCATTTTCACAAATTCTGGGTATACATAGTCATAATAGTTACCAAATAGTTGAAAAATCGGGAAAAAAGTAAAAATCGCAGTTGCGATTTTCCCGTATCTCTATTCCTACATCATGGCAGCCATGTACAATGCAAAGTGTGTTGGAGCAAGCACACTGCCTTGTTTCAAACCGTGAGTGATTGAAAACGGATCGGATACAGAGTTACCGTGAAGAATCTTCCCAGACATTCCATCATGAAGAGCTTTAACTAATTCCACATAGCGATCTGGACATCCAAAGTGCGCTAATACTTTCCACTTAGCAGATCTTGGTACTGAATCAAAGGCTTTTTCCAGGTCATAGAAAACTAAATACAGAGGCTCCTGTTGCTCTCTGCACTTTTCCTGGAGTTGTCTGGCACAGAATATCATGTCTGTTGTGCCCCTGGAGGTTCAGAAACCACATTGAGACTCGGGAAAAATCTTCTCCGAGATACTTTGGAGCCGGCTGAGTAGAATTCTTGCGAGAACTTTACCTGCAATGGATAATAGTGATATACCACGGTAGTTCCCACACACACTACAATCGCCTTTCTTGAAGATAGTGATGATGGTAGCATTCTTCAAGTCGTCGGGTACTTCTCGAGTTTCCCAAATTAAGAGGATAAGTGTAAAAAGTCGAGTCTTCAAACTCCAGAGGAATGTTATCAGGACCAGGAGCCTTTCTCGGCTTTAGTTGATTGAGCGCTTTGGTGAAATCTCAGAATGTCGGCGGGACCGCCATCCAAGGTTGTTGGGGCTGCTGAGGGACGTTGCGAAGAAAGTCCTCGGCAACATTGGAGGCATGATTTAGAAGTGCAGAGAAATGTTCCTTCCAACGCTGCAAAATTTGTCCTTGATCAGTGAAAATGACGGAATTGTCAGCAGATTTCAATGTACCTGATGATGATCGGATTGGGCCGTATACCTCCTTTATGCCTGCATAGAAGTTTTGCTGGTCACGGGCATCAGATAGTCTTTGCAGTTCTTCAGCTTTTCGCTGCCACCAGTTGTTCTTTATTTCCCTGTTTTGTGCCTGACATTTCCCCTTAAGTTGCACGAATTGTGATTTTTTTTTTCACACTGGAAGACTGATCTTGAAGAAAGGATAGAAGGGCTTCCCGTTTGGCATTGATAAGACACATAATTTCATCATTATTTTCATCAAACCAGTCTTGTCTTTTGTTCTTCACAAAACCAATATTGTTTCCTCAGCTGACTCAGTGATGACCTTCTGAAGCAATGCCCAATCCTGTACTACACTATTTGCGCTAACTGGGTGACTAGTCAGCTTATTTGCGATTTCATTTCTGTAATCTGTAGCAATTGATTTTACTTGGAGTTTAGAAGTGTCAAATTTCCGTCTGGACAGGTTATGGATGGATCGTTTCGGTTTGCGGCAGATTGAGATCCTCAACCGGCAACAGTCATCGACACTTCTTGCGGTCCTGGTGACAAGGATGTCCTTTTTATCACATTGCCTGGAGATGATATAGGCAAGGATGTGCCAGTGCTTCGAGCGAGGATGCATCCAAGTGGTTTTGTAGCGATTCAGCAGGCGGAACTGAGTGTTGCTAATAAAGAGTTCATGTTCAGCACATAGACCAAGCGCTAATAGGCCATTGGCATTGCAGTTGCCAAGTCCTTGTTTTCCCATCACATTGTTCCATAATTGATGATCTTTACCAACTCTGGCATTGAAATTGCCAAGCATTAAGAGTTAGTGGTACTTTGGTGATGATTGTTCTCAGCTGGTTGTAGAATTGATCTTTAACTTCTATATCAGCATCCAAGGTGGGAGCATGTGCAGGGATAAGAGTTATAAAATGATCCCCGGAGAGTCATAATTCTTTCGCTGACAGCAGTTGGAGTTAGCTGGTGATCATTCACCAGTGTGGTCTTTATAGTGAAACCAACATCATGAATACGGCGCTCTCCCTCATCTTTCCCCTTCCAGAATATGGTGTAACATGAACTGAACTCTGTAATTTTACCTTCGCTGGACAATCTGGTTTCACTTAATGCAGCAATATCTCTGTTCATTCGACCAAGCTCATGGGTGATGAGCGCTGTTCTTCTCTCAAGTCTGTTATTGTCCTTCAAATCGAGTAACGTTCGAACATTCCAGGATCCTATAATTAAAGTTTGGATATTCTTAGTTTTCGTTTTTCTACCGCAAAAGGGGTGACCCGCTGGGTGCGGCCTCCCAGCCGGCTGAAGGTGTGACTACCGATGTTTAGCCCACATTTTCTAGGGCCCTCCCCTTTTGGGGTGGGCAGCGGTGATCCTAAATAGGCCTGCCCAAACACAGATGCAGGACTGAACTCCTGAGTAGTTACGAGGTCTCAGAAAGACTACCATCACACATCTGCTGCCAGCGTGCAGGTCCGAACTAGAGGCTTACAGTTTCAACCCGAAAACCTGCCTCCACCATCCTTATCCCATCGCCGCTGGACTCGAGTTGAAAGATGTGACAGCAGGAAAAAGGTGCCACAAGCGAGATTTTGTTTAAGCTTGCAAGGAAGTGACCCACACACTATGATGTTGGAACTATACCCAGCAGCACAAATATAATGGACGTGCAGGTTCTAGCACCGTGACTGCAATGGACTGCCGCAGACTCTAAATACGATTGGGTTGCGCCTTCACAGCCAGTCCATCTGGCATGACCTCATCCGCCTCCCACGACCGTTGAGAACCACAAGGGAAGTTCCTCCTCCGTCCGTTTTGCCGTTGGGCCAAAATATACGTAATGGGTTTCAGTGTCATTTCTTAGACTGGGAGGACCATCACCCCACCTAAAGGGGTTCATCCGCCAGACGTTGTTGGCCCCTTCAGGGGGTCGAGTTATCTACCGCCGCCCAACATCCGGCGTTAGCTGTATTTACAGCTGGTTGCCAAACCAGTTAACCCTCCTCCTTTCGCATTCCGGACTTGGGACCGGACAAAGGTGGAGTTGATTGCATACATACACACACACACACAAGAAATATCCGGCGAGGTTAGATCAGGTGATTGGGGGGGGCACGGGCACTTATTTTTTTGAGATAATTCGGTCACCACAGAAACTGGTTACAGTAACTTGTTGGGAGATTCCTCAGGGTAAATGTTGGAAGTATCCATACACAACTGTACTTGTTTCACAATGTTACATGACGTTCTGTGAACTGTATCATCACTAGGGCCCGGGCTTAAACTTTCACTTTATGTTTCTTGTATTCTAAAAATAGCTTATTTTAGGTTTTTCATCCAGGATCAATACAGGCAGCAATAACTTCCTGTTTTTCTTATTTCTGTGAAATTTATTTATGAACTTATTTCACAAAAGTTTATTGTCACTTTTGCCGGGCTCCTCTCAGTCTTCTTTCTTGTCTGCCTCTCTCGGTCAACTCTTGTTCTCTTCCGACCCTGACGGTATTAAGGTATCTGAGGCCTAGGGAGTCTCTTCCTTTCCCGCCTTAATTGGCCCTTTTCTCATTTTTCCTGATACCCTCCTTCTGCGAGGGGCCCGCCGTCTTTTTCTTTTCATGTTATCTCCTGCCTTATGCTCAAGGCCCTCAAGGAGGCAGGGTGTATGTAGCCCCACCACTTCTGGTGCACCCTGGATATTGCTACACCATCAGGGGCTCACAGTATCTCCTACCTTCTGCTCAAGGCTCTCGAGGAGGCAAGGTCTATGTAAGTAGGGGGGTGAGGCGGTTTCTGCTTCCCTCCTACCATTACTCCCACCTACTGTACATTCTCAGCCATGTTAAATAATTAATATCTCGCGACCCCATGGTCCGATTTTGACAAATGAGGTGTCGTTGGACTCGGGTTGACGCCCTCCTTCCAATGGACCACTCATTTCAACCCCTAAATAAAACCTACCCCTACTAGGGGGTGAAATTGTAATTTTTTTGTGAAAGTCTATTTTCAAATGCGACATGTATAAGATGCGCTGTTAAAATGGACTTAAACGTTGTTGCTCATATAGCGCATGCATTTTGCTAGATGCCGCTATGGATGAACATTTTTGTTTTTGTTTTGTACGCATGCGCACTTGGGATTTTTGTAAGAGGGCGAGCTCTTTGAAAAAAAATGATTGATAAGAAGGGGTTTTGGTGGTGAGGAGAGAACCAGATAGTCGCCTACTTTCCTACGAAGTTTGCCGATATCTCTCGAACGAAAGGTCGGATTTGGACGTGTGACGTGTCAAATCGCTTGTCTCAAAGCCCTATATATGTTATTAATAGGTTAAAGTTTTGAGAATGAGGGAAACAGGCTTTTTGGGGGTAAAACCATGATTTTAGACTTTTTTTGATATCTCACGAATGCATGGTCGGATTTTGGTCCTATGACGTGTCAAATGGCTTGTCTCGAAACCCTCTTTATTTTTGTGATAGGTTAAAGTTTTTGAGAATGAGGGAAACAGAATTTTTTGTTGTAAAACTGTGATTTTAGACTTTCTGTTATATCTCACAAACCAATAACGCCAGAGACGTATACGAGGGGTCGTAGGACTCGGGGTGACGCACCTCCCCCCCCTTTCGAATATAGTATTTATGTTTTAAAAAATGCGAAAGGGCCTAACGACACTTATGTTGAAAACATTTCAGTTTTTAAAACCTTTTTTTTTTAATCTGTCTAAAATGTTCATGACGAGTGGTTGTAGATAGAAAGAGACGATACCACTGGACACGTGTTTCAACGAAGCTATTACTGGCCACGGTGGTGATATACCAATACAGTATTCACTATTTCGATGAGACAGCGGGTCGAGGGTTCGTTTTCTGATTTTTCCTATGATGGAATTCCTAATTCCTAAACCCCCTGAAGGGGGTCTTTAACGTGTAAACGATTATGAGTGACATGACAAATGATAATTCCTTGATCCGATGAAGTTGGCTTTAGATAGAACAAACAGAACTTGGTTATATGTTGCTTGAAGTGAGTATAGAAAACAAACTTGCTGGGGCAGACCGACAGGATGTGAATGTTATTTGATCTTATTGGAATGCATTGACTTGACAGGGCAATGAAAAAAAGCACAGAGATGCTGAGGACACTTGAAGGTCAAACGATATGGCAACCATGGTGGGAGGGGTAAGCTAGGATGATGTCGCCGATCATGTTCAATGTTCAATGGATGAATTTATATTTTGCGAAGCATTGTTCGGAGAGGGTCATGGGACGACTTGTTTTAAGGGTATTTATTTTTTCGATGTTTCCTATGGTGGACTCATTGATTGAAATAATCCAAAACTGCTAGGGCATGGCCTTGAGATTTTATAAACCGATAATGGGATTTTGACATACAAGATCCACTCAGAACTTGACATGATGTCATTCTTTTTATGGCTTATGAATTTCCCCAAAAAAGGCCCAAAACAACAAAATCATGGACTTTTGCTTTTCTTAATATATTGCAAACCCATAATGTAAGATGTTTACTGTGAGTGACGAAATCTAGCTAGGTAAAGAAAGAATTATTGTAGGATATATGTATGGTGACTGACACGTCTTTGACCATTGGAACTTGTTTTCAGATCTGACTGTAGTACATAGGGAGTATAGGTTGTAGGCATGGATTGACAAACGATGCACACAAAATTCAATTTATCGATTCGAGAATTAAGAGTAGACTATCATTAATTAATTGGTTAGTGTAGCTAAAAATAAAAAAATGGTGACTACATTAAACTAAACTGAACCAAGTCGAATCAAACCCAACTGAACCAAACCAAGCCTAAAGCAAACCAAACCTAATCAAGAACAAGCCAAGGGCTTAAGTGTAAAACTTGTGGGGGAATGCAGTCATTGGCAATGTCCAAAGGAAGGGATAACGCTCTACCTCTAGAGGGTAAGGTAAAGCTAGCGCATGGTGCTAATGCATATTCCCAAGTACATGAACCACACACACACACAACTATCCTATGCTGTTTTTATGAGTTAACTGTTAAAACTTACTCAGTGGTTACTGAGCAAGATGGTCGCTACACACAACAAGCTTTAAATACATGAGGCTAATAATCTATACACACACACGCTTGTTCTAAACTAAACTGTCTTGCTGGCAGTGCTCACACAGTAGGCAAATGACAGAAATGCTTGGCTAACAGAAATACAATCATTTTCGTTTGTCTAATGCTACCAGCTAACCATTACATGCTATAGTGGTGAGCACATGTGCCTCTTGCACTGGAGATCGTAACTTGATTTCTAGCTCTAAGGCCTAGAATGAATCAAACTAAGAAAGAAGGGTATGGTGACGCAGTGGTTAAACTGTTAGCCTTTCACTAAGGTAGACTAGGGTTTGATTTTAGGTTAATATACATGTCATAAACAAACAAACAAAAAAGCAGAGATAATGTTTAAAACTGATTACACTTGTCTCCTTTCAAATTATTACTTAGATTGCAAATACAAAAGTGGACTGGGTTTAATATACAGTTAATGCTGCCTATCGCATACTAGCCTGTAAGAAAGCCAAACAAGCAAAAGGCGTAGGTAGAGCAGTGGTAAAATCGCTATGTGTAGAGAACTACCTAACGGTTTTATGAACTGGCAATGGTATGTCGCATAAACAGTGCAGGATACAATCCAGCAACCATAATTTTTTTTCTTGTAGAGCAGAGAAAACATATAGAGAGAGAGATATAGAAAGCTTGTGTATGTATGGGTAGTATTGATTGTTTGACCAGAGAAAATACGATGAGGTAGGGTGGGGAGAGGGAGAATTAACACTTATATATGAATGAATGGTAAATAGTATTTTTGTTTTTTTCAATAGTTTTGTTTTTCAAATGCAGTGGTAGATAGCCGTTATTTTGTAAAACATTCTTACTTGCAGTAGTAATAAGACTCTATGGTTCCGCTAACACATAGATAGACTGTATTATTGCCATGGTCAAGCACTCACATTAAGATCATTTACAAAATCATAAAATGAAAAATAAAAAATCTTGTTTTGGAAATATCGTTTTTCAACATACACAAAATAAATATATAAAAAATTTGTAAACAGCAAAATGGAAAATCCATGGTCAAGCACTCACATTAAGATCATTTACAAAACCATAAAATGAAAAATAAAAAATCTTGTTTTGGAAATATCGATTTTTTTCAACATACACAAAATAAATATATAAAAAATTTGTAAACAGCAAAATGGAAAATCCATGTTTCCATATAGACAAAATTTAAAAACCTTAAACGGACATTTAAGAAAATATATGCAAATGGGAAATTGACAAATGTGTAAATATGAAAATGGAAAAATCCATGTTTCCATATCATGAAATTGAAAAACATCAAACTGTCATTAAAAAAAATGCAAGTGGAAAATTGACAAATTGCAATGTGTGAAATGTGAAATTGAACAAATGGCTATCATTATTAAAAAAAAAAAAAAGAACATGGTGCTCTATGGTTGAGGTGTGAATCAAACCCTCTCTACTTATTTGGACCACCCGAGACTGAGTCGACTAGTTTTAGTTGTCATACCGCTTTTAAAAGTTTGTGTTAAATCTAGGAATTGAACCCAAGAGCTTGTAGGGGAGATCCAAGGTTATAATATGTTAAACAGATAGCCTTGAATGTAGGGTGTGGTAGCTATATAGAGATGAGATGTTTCGCTCGGGGGAAAGAGGCATGGAGATCTGCATCAAACCAGTCAAAGGACTGACGACTCAAACAACAACATGTAGAGCTCACCAAAATAATGTTGTGTAACGGTAAATGTTAGTCAACAAACAGTAATGCATTACTGAAACCCATGACACGATACCTAAGAGCTTTTCTAAAATTATTTTAAAATGCCTTTAACCCTATATTAAACACCCAGTTCACAAGACTCATAACTGCAATGGTATGGTCAAACAAAACAAAATCTATATTTCAAAACAAACAAGTGGTTTAGTCAATGTATACTGGAAAAAGTTTTATAAACACTCAAGTCCACAAAAATAATTAAATTAGTAACTGTCAGGTTGACCGAGTGGTTATGGTGTTTGACTTAAGTTCAAATTTTCTGTACAAGAAAGCAAGGGTTCGAATCCCTTACCTGATATAACTATTGCCTCAACATGGCTTGACCACACTGTATTATTGTGTACTCGATACGCAAACCATAGATAGAGTGTATTGTTTAAGGTCACTGTCTTTGCGAACATAGTCAGAGACTGATGATGGTTAACAATTGCATTAATAGTGGGACATAGGGATAGCAATTAAGAAAAACAGACAATACACATACACTATTTTTATTTATTTAATGTAAGTACTTGGACAATAGTTATATACAAACTACAACTCTCTTTTGTCTATAACTATCTAGTCCTTTTCGATCCACTTGCATATCAAGGGCAGATGACTTTGTAGTTCAGCCCCTTAAAACAACAACAACACTACTTCTTGCATAGTCTGTGATGTTGATGACTCTTGAGGCGTGGAAGATGGATACAACATAACTTTTACAACAGGGGTTAAACGTTGCTCAACAAACAATGCACTATTTTGAGTAGCAACATCTTTTTCTTGTACTAACTTTTTAGCATTCTGATGATTTTTTTGTCAACACCATCAGTGTTTTGTCTGGAGCACTACATTGATGATCACTCACACTTAAAACCACACCATTTCTACTTTTCATATTGCCTCGACATTTTGTTGACCTCTGTTTTGAGCATTGCCAGAATATTATTCCTTTTACATTTTGTCGTCTATAGTTATAAGAGTAGCCTTTATAGAGTACACGTTGTTTACCTCGGTTAGTTGTAGTAAGTTCCAAAGTAGTAACTAACCTGTTAGTATGATTTTCACACTACAAAGGTTATTTCTGGACTGGTAATAGAATTATTTAGCGTTGGCTTTTATATTTAATATGTACAGTTTAAAGTGATAGAAAAGTGGTAGAAACGTGGTAGAAAAGTGGTAGACAATTGGTAACATAGTGGTAGAAAAGTGGTAGCAAAGTGGTAGAAAAGTGGTAGCAAACTAGAAAAGTGGTAGAAAAGTGGCAGAAAAGTAGTAGAAAAGTGGTAGCAAAGTGGTAGAAAAGTGGTAGCAAATTGGTAGAAAATATTACATGTATTGTTAAGAAATAGTTTAAGCGGTTACATGGATTCATTACACTATAATTTTAGCATTACGAAGCTCATTTTCTATATCCAAAAGTTCTTCCTCATATTTAGTATGACCAGCCTGTTTACAGGTATGCAAGTACTGAAGCCGCTGGATTAGCTTACTGGGATTGTTCCAGTAAACAAATTTAACAAATGATTTTTTTGGGTGTAAACCATTATCATCATCATCATCATAATCATCATCATCATCATGGTTATCATCATCAATATAATTATCATCAATATAATCATCATCACTATTACTATCTAATCCTTTTTGTTCATCTTGCAATGCAACAACCTTTGGCATAGTTTGTGTTGTCTTTGATAGTGTTAGAGGTTTCTTAGACGTTAACGACTGTCCTAACATGTCTTTTTCAGGAGATAATAAATGCTCTTTAACAAACAAAGCACTATCTTGAGCCACACTATTTTTTTCTTGGTCTTGCTTTTTTACCTTGGTTAGAGTATTTTGTCCATTTAAATTAGTATTATTTTGAGATTTACAATGATGATCGATTGAAATAAGTATGTTGGAGCCTTTTGTCTTAATCATTCCTCGACACTTTTTAGATCGTTGTTTCGAACAGCACCAAATAACAGTTCCATTTTTATTAGTTCTTTTTACAATATATGCATATCCTTTATAGTAAGCACATGGCTTACCATAGCTAGTCGTTGATACTTCCATGTCAACTGTTAAGCATAAACTAATCTCTAGTAAAGTTAACTCGATAATAAAAATGATTGTTTGTAGTATGTGCAGTTTAAAGTAAGAGCAAAAGTGAGAGTCAAATGGTAGAAAAGTGTTAGCAAAGTGGTGGAAGAGTGGTAGCAGTTTATAGTAGTCATGATCTTTTTTACCAGAATATGATTTGAGTAAATGTAATTTCTAATCCTTAGCAGTGAGTAGTCAGTTAGTCTTGGTTCAGACAAGCGTAAACAGTTCTCTAATGAATCAGAGATCAAGATTTTCATTATGAAACAGTTGTGTAACCAATTAGGTATCGGTACTTGATAGCTTTACACATGAACAAAAATTCCAACATATCTGACATGAATTACATGATTTGAAAGTTGACAAAGAATATCCAATCAACCATTGTAGTTACAATGTCAAACACACAAAGACAAAATCAGCATGAACTTTTAAGTTACAGGAAAATTCTATGAAATAGACTATGCAGGAAATTTAGAAATACACATCAGAAGTTTGCAACACCATCCTTCTAGCCTATATAAATTATCGACATGGGAAGTGTGCACTGCCCCTAACATTAAATCAATTTATCAATAACACAAGTCAACAATCAAAACATTTTGTGTTGAGTCTATCATTTAATGCATATATTCTGTCTACATTGAACAGTAACAAAAAAAACGCCATTCATAATTAATTAAGTTTGCTTTAATTCTTTATGTAATGATATATACATATTTAAAGTTTTGGCTGACTGTTCAGGGTGAATCGACTTTGAACACACAAGAGAGGGAATATTTTAAGACTTAACCTCAGCTCACCTAACATAACCTAAATTTACCTAACCTAACCTTGTCATATAGGTAAGAAACGAGTCAAGCTATGCTTTCGACTACCGAGTTTCAGTTACTTTTCAAGGTAACTCTCCCGAACATTGCCGGAGACTGCTGATAAACACTTATGTTCCCACGGCGGTGGCGCGGAACGACTTACATGACGCGCTTCCCCCTTTTCATTGATCCCTGTTGATTTGTCCCTTTGGACTGGTCCCTGTTGACTAGCCCCTTTTGGACGGGCCCTTTTTAAATGGAGTCATTTTTGACGGGTCCCTGTGGACTGGTTCAAAGGAATCAGCCAAAAGGACCTGTCCTACAATAATTCTTTCTTTACCTAGCTAGATTTCGTCACTCACAGTAAACATCTTACATTATGGGTTTGCAATATATTAAGAAAAGCAAAAGTCCATGATCTTGTTGTTTTGGGCCTTTTTTGGGGAAATTCATAAGCCATAAAAAGAATGACATCATGTCAAGTTCTGAGTGGATCTTGTATGTCAAAATCCCATTATCGGTTTATAAAATCTCAAGGCCATGCCCTAGCAGTTTTGGATTATTTCAATCAATGAGTCCACCATAGGAAACATCGAAAAAATAAATACCCTTAAAACAAGTCGTCCCATGACCCTCTCCGAACAATGCTTCGCAAAATATAAATTCATCCATTGAACATTGAACATGATCGGCGACATCATCCTAGCTTACCCCTCCCACCATGGTTGCCATATCGTTTGACCTTCAAGTGTCCTCAGCATCTCTGTGCTTTTTTTCATTGCCCTGTCAAGTCAATGCATTCCAATAAGATCAAATAACATTCACATCCTGTCAGTCTGCCCCAGCAAGTTTGTTTTCTATACTCACTTCAAGCAACATATAACCAAGTTCTGTTTGTTCTATCTAAAGCCAACTTCATCGGATCAAGGAATTATCATTTGTCATGTCACTCATAATCGTTTACACGTTAAAGACCCCCTTCAGGGGGTTTAGGAATTAGGAATTCCATCATAGGAAAAATCAGAAAACGAACCCTCGACCCGCTGTCTCATCGAAATAGTGAATACTGTATTGGTATATCACCACCGTGGCCAGTAATAGCTTCGTTGAAACACGTGTCCAGTGGTATCGTCTCTTTCTATCTACAACCACTCGTCATGAACATTTTAGACAGATTTAAAAAAAAAGGTTTTAAAAACTGAAATGTTTTCAACATAAGTGTCGTTAGGCCCTTTCGCATTTTTTAAAACATAAATACTATATTCGAAAGGGGGGGGGGGAGGTGCGTCACCCCGAGTCCTACGACCCCTCGTATACGTCTCTGGCGTTATTGGTTTGTGAGATATAACAGAAAGTCTAAAATCACAGTTTTACAACAAAAAATTCTGTTTCCCTCATTCTCAAAAACTTTAACCTATCACAAAAATAAAGAGGGTTTCGAGACAAGCCATTTGACACGTCATAGGACCAAAATCCGACCATGCATTCGTGAGATATCAAAAAAAGTCTAAAATCATGGTTTTACCCCCAAAAAGCCTGTTTCCCTCATTCTCAAAACTTTAACCTATTAATAACATATATAGGGCTTTGAGACAAGCGATTTGACATGTCACACGTCCAAATCCGACCTTTCGTTCGAGAGATATCGGCAAACTTCGTAGGAAACTAGGCGACTATCTGGTTCTCTCCTCACCACCAAAACCCCTTCTTATCAATCATTTTTTTCCAAAGAGCTCGCCCTCTTACAAAAATCCCAAGTGCGCATGCGTACAAAACAAAAACAAAAATGTTCATCCATAGCGGCATCTAGCAAAATGCATGCGCTATATGAGCAACAACGTTTAAGTCCATTTTAACAGCGCATCTTATACATGTCGCATTTGAAAATAGACTTTCACAAAAAAATTACAATTTCACCCCCTAGTAGGGGTAGGTTTTATTTAGGGGTTGAAATGAGTGGTCCATTGGAAGGAGGGCGTCAACCCGAGTCCAACGACACCTCATTTGTCAAAATCCGACCATGGGGTCGCGAGATATGAATTATTTAACATGGCTGAGAATGTACAGTAGGTGGGAGTAATGGTAGGAGGGAAGCAGAAACCGCCTCACCCCCCTACTTATGTAGCCCCATCATTTCTGGTGCACCCTGGATATTGCTACACCCTCAGGGGCTCACGGCTGGTTAGTTCGGGAGTTGGCGATCCCGAGGGATTCCTGAGCTGGGTCGTTTTTTTTTCCCTTTTCCACTGACTTTGAGGCGGGCCCTCTCCTCTTTCCCATCTGCCTTTCATGGCTCTCCTTCCTTCTACGTCCCTCATTCTTCGAGGGTTGAGGGCATTTCATTTCTTCCTGTCTTTTATTTGCCTTATCCTTTATTTGTTTACCATTTCTTCTTCTTAACAATTAATATGATAAAATTGGTCCAGCCAGATCAAACATAAAATGCCATCGTTTCGCCCCCGTGTGCCGTTGGACTCGTCAGTTGGTACAGACACTAATACGCATGGTTAGCACATACTGAGAAGGCCATCTCAAGACACAAAATAAAAGTAGTATTGACGTCACGAGTGATGATAATGTGAAAGTGGCTGTGCTCAACACCAATAAGAACATAAAACTCAATTTGGTGTAAATACCTTAATTAGTTCGGCATCATTAATTCCCAGGGCGTTCCTTCTTTGGTATAACTCGCATCTTCAGACACCTGTATTCGATTTAATCAGTGTTTCAGCGTGTTATTACGTTTTGCCGCGTCTTCCTCACAAAACTAGCCTCGCAAAGGTGCTCTCATATTTATATTTAAATTGGCTTTTAAAACGATAACGCAGCTTATTTGTGCCAGGTACCGTGATGTACAGAGTGTATTCTGCCTATCCAAGAAAAAATCTTGACTTGTCATTGCAGTTTTATGCCACTAAAATCCATTACTAGTTGGAGTGGTTTACGACTTTAAGCATAGGGACAGCCATTTTCTTTCAACCAAAATGGGCGAGCCGTTTGGCTTCAGCAGCTTGCGCTAGGCAGCGCAGCGAAGGCATCTCCTTCCTTTCTTTCCTCCATGCACAAAATATAAGTAGTATTGATGTCCCGAGTGATGCCAATGTGCTACGGAAGTCAAGCTTCAAAAAACAAAAACCTTACCTTGGCAATCCAAATAGGTTATGAACATTCGCAAATGGGAATATGTTAATTTCCGTTTGATCAGATAAATTATCGATTAATATGATAAAATTGGTCCGGCCTACATGCGCCTTCGAGACCTAGCTACAGCAGTTACGTTGGTAGCACGGCTGCCGCTTGCATCATAACAAATAAACAGTAAACTTTGTACTCGCCACAGCGATTCATAACAGATGCTGGAACCATTCACAGTACATCACTCTTTTTCCGTAATCAGTTTGTTTTAAGTCATGAAGCACGATAACTTTATAAGGGAACAACTGCAGCTTGTCTCTCACAGCTTTATATGTTGTCGACTTACAGATTCCTGTTTGTTGAGCTCATTTTCGTGTTGATTTACTTGGACTACGCGGCATTATATCGGAGATTTCATCAAGTTTTTCGTCTGTTAAAAGCGTAGGCCTGCCTGTTCCCGGTACATCGTGAACTGAGCCAGTCACACGAAATTTACTTATAAAATCCCGAACGGTATCATGGTTTGGACACTTTGAATTAGGAAACCGCGCCTGAAATCTTAATTTTACATTTTCTGTAAACCGATCGCCTTCGCGAAAAACGTATTCCACCAAAAAAACTCTCTCTTCAGTAGTAAACATTACCGCCTGTATATTGTTGCACTCTTCCAATAATCTATCTGAACATTCGCTTACTGTAATACACACTGAAGACATGCAGGCTCGCTCGCTTATCGCAATACACACTGACAGCCCACACGGGGAGTCCCGCTTTGAAGGACACAGTGCAGTGCAGCCAACTAAACTCATGACTCAACCACTCACAGCTGCACGTACCCACTGCGGAGAACATTCTCGGGTGCTGAGGATATTACAGTCACAAGGTTTTAGGTTGCCGTTAAATATTGCTCATCTTTTGCATGCCCCGCTACCGACAGTAGTGCACGCAATTAATCAGTTTTTTGATACCATTGGAGTTCCAATTTAGATAGTTCTGTGTCGGTCGTCCGGCTTGGGCGGGACCGGAGAGGGCACATGGTACATTTGACTATTCCTATCTTCTTCTCCTTCCTTGTCGCGTTTTTCTCCTGCAAGAGTTTCTTCTCTCCATTAATGGACTTTGGTTTACGAGTGATCTTACTCTTGACTAGTGCTACCGTATGAACTATGCCTCCTCAGAATTCGGTATATCGTGTGACTGTTTACATCTGCTAACTTTGTTATTGGGTGAGGAGAGTCACGTGCCCATGAAAGAAGAAGAAGAAGAAGAAGAGGGTGTTCAGTGGTGCAAAGTGTTTTACTAACTTATATTCTGAGGTGTATCGTAGTTACAATATTGTGTGTACATGTGACGTGAGCACCGCGTACTCGGTATCGTATGGTAAGTTTGAATATTTTGTTTAAATATGTGGGTTATGGTTCCGGAATAGCTTTTAGGTCAACTGGAGATAGAAACAGAATTTTAGAAGCTTGGGGTAGGCCACGTGTCTGATTGTCTGTGGTGACTTTTGCTGTTGAATTATTCAAGAACTTGACATCGTGATCAACCCAAGGAGCAATAAAGCGACTCCTTAACGGCCAGGGAGTGAAGCCAGCGGGTACGCCCACTGAGATGTCTGGCAAGTGAGAGTGTTGTAATTAGATGCAAAAAACTCTTAATTCGTAATGTAGCCTATTAGCCTAATTCTATTTAATTTTTATGTCCTTATAGCCAATCAAGCTGAAACTGCTGGAAATGCATATACGAGGGTTGATCAGAAACTAAGGTTACAAAGCCTGCAGTAATACGTGTACATCATATTTCGTACAACCAAGAGGGTGCACACATTAGAGATAGTCTCCATATCGGTTTAGGCACTTCATTATTTCTCAGTAAGCTGCTGAAGTATACAAATATAGTATGACAGTGATATGATGGAACATTTACAACGAAAATTCACCCTCGTGTATGTAAGTGATCACTCAAATTGCTTAACCAGTCTATCGTTCACGGGAATGCATAATTTTAATGATCACAATTGTAAACTAAGCATTACAATTGCAATATTTGCCATTGACAGAGGTACGAGCATGTAGAGCCCTTACGGGGGCGTGGTCAGCACATCTACTCACAGCGTACTAGAGAGCCTTATTACTCCTTGGATCAACCACGTGGTGTTGAGGGTGTAGGCTGTCCAATTTTATCGTACGATGACGTCTCATATCTGGGTGAATCCTGTTCTTATTTAATTTGTTCGCGTGTTTCAAAATAATATTTTGGCATTTCTCTTCGGCGTATTAGTTTGATAAAAGTCCCCAATATTTGGTTTATTCATTTCAATGTGTAATTTGCATTGACTGTGTTGGTAGATAGGAGGATGGATTTGGATCCCTTGTGTGCGTATACTCTACGATCAGGTCGGCAAATGGTAAAAGGAGGTATTAAAAGTGAATGCTAATCTCGCGATCATAAGCCATGGGACCTCCATTTTACGTGGAATCCGAACCACAGGACAAAATGTTGCATGTATTTACCGGGAATCGAACCCGGTCTACCTTGGTGAGAGTCAAATAGCTTGACCGCTGCGCCACCACGTCGCCTAATGAGGTATTATACCGTACTATTATACCCCCACCCTCGAAATGAAATCCTGGCTACGTCACTGATTGGGAGATTGAAGTTAGAGTAAGTAGTTGTTAATTCATATGGGGGGCTTTGGACATCTTGGTCACCAGCCCCGTGTTAAACTCGTCTGATAGGTTATTTACAGTAGTGATGCTGATGACCCTACTGGTGCATGTAACTGCATCAGGGACAGGGACAGTTGATCAATCCCCCCAGAGCCAAATAATAAAATATGATATTTGTTTGAAGGTTTTAATTTTGAGTAAAACCAATCTTCGGGTTATTGACAAATGATTGGATTATGTAACTTTATACTTACTAACGTGAAGGCCTTTATTTTCATCTGTGTATTTTTTTTTAATCGTTAGCCTAACTTAACGCTTATTGAATGAGCTAAAATGGCGGCCTCGATGGCGTAGTTGGTTGCATGCTGAGCTTCTATGCCCAAGGTCGCGGGTTCAAACCCGGCCGAAGTCGTCGGATTTATTAAGAGCGTTAAGAATCCCTCAGTATGCCTTCCTTCAGAGGGGAAGTAAAGCCGGCCACAGTGGTCCGGATTCGAAAAAAAGCGGACACAAATATTTTCCGTTAAAAGAAATGAAATACTTTTGTGTAAAACTTTAAATTAGATGTTACTATGAGGCAAATTTGTCGTAGTGCATAAAATTACTTACTTATTCATCCTCTGATCCGGATGAGTCGACTTCTTCTTCTTCCCCTTCCTGCTCCGTCTCGTCCTCGGGTATAGACAATAAATTACACCTCCTGAGGCAAATGTCTTCTTCAGTAGACCTCCCGTGCTTGAAATTACTGGATCAGAGCTTAGCAATAGTCTATGGAACAAGTCAAAATTATTGAAAATTCTTGAGGATTATCTGGTATGGTCTTCCCTATATTTTCGTAAGTCTTTGTTTCTAAACTCTAAGGCCTCTTCTGAAAGTTCTCCAATCGGCAAAATAGCTGCTTCTATAATGGAAGATCCATGGATAAGTATTTTATGGAGGGTTGTAGGTATGTAATACCATGGATATAGCCGTACATATAAGCTTGCTGTTTCGCTGCAGTAGGAATTGAACTCTGAACTATCAATTTCATGACCAGATGAACAGGCGCGGATCTAGAGTTTGGCTTTGGGGAGGGGTCACAGAATCAAAATTGTTAAGAAAAATGGTATTACTAACAACGAACGCAATCACAAAATAACCAAACGTACAAAACCAGACCAATTTTTTTTGCAAGCTACATGGATAGAAATTTGATGCGTTTATCATCATCATCATCATCATCATGCGTTTAGCGCACCAATAATATTCGTACAATTTGCAACGGCGTGTTTTGCGACTTTTACATCAAGCTTCGAGAAAAGTATCAAGGTACGTTACAGTTTCGGCAAGTCGAGTTGGTACCGACAAAGGGAGAAAGTCACAGCTTAAATTGCCAACCAAGCTTGCAGTTTGGACGTCGGCAAAATTTTTTGGTGTGTAAAATGCCCCAAATTCCTATCCGTGCATAGCTGCACATTCATCGTGACATTACTATAGACATCGATTCGGTAATCACAAGGTTTGCAAAATAGACAAGTTGATTTTGTTATACACACATCAAAAAAAGTTTTGCATCACCTCGGTTCCCAGATCTCCGGCATATAGACGTTGACTGTTTATATTGTATCCAAGATACAGTCCCTTTGACTGTTCATAGATGTCACTAAAACTGCTCAAAGATGTAAACAACCATGCATGAGCAGGGCCTATTAGACAGAGGGGGTACGACAGCCGATCAGTTCCAGTCATTCCACCAGGACGAAGGTACGCTGCTCATGTTGTCTGTAGTTCTACCATGCCTAGAAGGTCAATACCGCAGTTCGATCGCGTCCGCATTGTTACTTTGTGTCAAGAAGGGCTCTCAACAAGGGAAGTTTCCATGCGTCTCAGAGTGAACCAAAGCGATGTTGTTCGGACATGGAGGAGGTACAGAGATACAGGAACTGTCGATGACAGGCCTCGCTCAGGCCGCCCAAGGGCTACTACTGTAGTGGATGACCGCTACTTACGGATTGCCGCTCGGAGGAACCCTGACAGCAATGCCACCATGTTGAATAATGCGTTTCGTTCAGCCACAGGACGTCGTGTTTCAACTCAAACTGTGCGCAATAGGCTGCATGATGCGCAACTTCACTCCCGACGTCCATGGCGAGGTCCAGCTTTGCAACCCCGACACCATGCAGCGCGGTACAGATGGGCCCAACAACATGCTGAATGGACCCCACGGAATTGGCATCACGTTCTCTTCACCGATGAGTGTCGCATATGCCTTCAACCAGACAATCGTCGGAGACGTGTTTGGAGTCACCCTGGTCAGGCTGAACGTCTTAGACACACTGTCCAGCGAGTGCAGCAAGGTGGTGGTTCCCTGATGTTTTGGGGTGGCATTATGTGGGGCCGACGTACGCCACTGGTGGTCATGGAAGGCTCCGAAACGGCTTTACGATACCTGAATGACATCCTCCGACCCATAGTGCAACCATATCGGCAGAATATTGGAGAGGCATTTGTCTTCATGGACGACAATTCTCGACCTCATCGTGCACATCTTGTGAATGCGTTCCTTCAAGATAACGACATCGCTCGACTACAGTGGCCAGCATGTTCGCCAGACATGAACCCTATCGAACATGCCTGGGATATGTTTAAAAGGGCTGTTTATGGACGTCTTGACCCACCAACCACTCTGAGAGATTTACGCCGAATTGTCGTTGAGGAGTGGGACAATTTGGACCAACAGTGTCTTGATGAACTTGTGGATAGTATGCCACGGCGAATACAGGCATGCATCAATGCAAGAGGACGTGCTACTGGGTATTAGAGGTAGTGGTGTGTACTGCAATCTGGACCACAAATGCTGAAAGTCTAGCTGTATGATGGTACAACATGCAATGTGTGGGTCTCATGAGCAATAAAACGAGCTGAAATGTTGTTTGTGTTGATCTCTATTCCCTTTGTATTTAACGGTTCCGGAACTCTTGGAACCGAGGTGATGCAAAACTTTTTTTGATGTGTGTATAAATAATCGTTTTTATATAACAGGTATGAAGTTGTAAATATGTACAGTTGTAACAGAACATAATAATTGCAATAAAGATATTTTCAGTATTGTATAAAATGAAAAAAAAACCTGTTTTTCAGTTAAAATTCATTAAGTTTTATTTGTTTGATTATTGTGTTTTTGTTTTTTGAGTTTGCAAAAAATTTGGTCTCCGTTTGGGGGGGCGGGGGGGTCATGACCCCCGTGACCCCCCCCCCCCCTGAATCCGCGCCTGCAGATGAAATTGCTTTTAAAATTATTCCGAAACGAGTTATTAACTCACAGTCTACCCCTATTATTTCGGATGCTACTTGAGGTTGTTCAAAAAATCTTCGGGCAGTGTTGCCATCATTGGTTGTTCCATATCCAGGCTTCGGAATATCAACTAGAAGACCTAATCTCGTTCTGAATGAGTCATGCACATTTTTTTTCTTTCTTTCGAATAAGTCTCGATTACCATCTTTCACGCTCACTTTCCACTTTTTAAAATCCAGGCGGTAAGAAATATGCAGGTGACTTTCAAAATATCGGATGTGGGCGTGCAAAACTAAAATTCCAAATTCAAACTGTAAATTGTCGACGGGCTTTTGTGCCATTATTTGTAGATTGTTCATTTCTGAAATTTTCTCACCACAATGAGGACCCCAGAAGTCAAGGGGTCCAAGTGACATTATTGAAAAAAAAATGAGTTAGGTACGGGAATGGGATGAGAAAATACTTACCTTTTAGATGGTAAAGGGATCCAAGTGATTTCCCTCACAGGCAATGCCACCTAGCGTCATGCCCCTTCACTACTTGGTGGGTTGTAGTTCAACCTTGGAGCACTAGAGGTCCAGAGCTGTCGGCTATCTATGGTAGTAGGTAATCTGTGGTCCAGAGTCACTAGGACCCCTTTACCACCAACCATTGCAAAGGATTCTGTTAGTGGACGAGACAGCTAGCAGTGTTATTGAAAAAAGCTTTTCAGGCCCTTGTTTTAAGACTAGTTGACATGATAAAGAAGACTTGTCGGCTAATGCTGTGGCCCCTGAACCTCAGCGAGGGGGACAAAAAGGGTAAGAAGAGAGCAAACCTGGAAATGTCATAAGAAATTGAGGAATACAGGACAGCCTTACGTTACTCGTAATATGAAGCTGCATAAGGCTAAAACGTCATGTGAATACAATCACCAGTGTAGATTCAGTTCCACTGAAAATATTCCCGATGAGCAGAGGGAACAAAGAATATTGGAAACTAGGCATCTGGGAACTTCAAACATCGTTCTTAAATGGTGTCCTATAGTTACTACCTGTGAAAGAAAGGAAACCACAGCTCTCACTCACAAAGGCGTATCAATTATAACCTGGGCGGTTTTAGAGTGTGCAAAGCCTTCTTTTTAAAACGACTTGACATATCTAAGAAAAGGATAAGAAACGTTATCATTAAGGAAAAAAAGACAAATCCATGTGGTATTTCACCACGTGACAAACGTGGGATGAAGGAGCTGCCAAACAAAATCCCAACAAACAGAGTTGAAATAATCAGTGAGCATATAAGGACATTCCCTATGTACTCAAGTCATTACAGTACAGAAAAAGCTCCCAACCGAAAGTACTTCAATCCGGACTTAAGTGTGCCAATAATGTATAAAGTATGAAACATTCTGTCAAGAAGAAATAAATGTGAAACCTGAAAAAGTAAGTTCTTGCAGACAAATATTCATAACGGAATTCAATCTAAGCTTCTACAGGCCTCATACCGATACCTGCATAACTTACAGTATGACAGGCTGCAAATAAAAATGACACATGGTACACCTGAGGAAAAGCATGCAGCTGAAGTTGAGAAAGAAGTTCATGTAAGGAAGGCAAAGGCAGCAAAAGAAACTAAGAGAAAATGCAAGGAATTAAAGACGACAACCAAGTTGCTATTTGCTTCGATGTTCAAAAGATGATGCCAACACCACAAGTAACAAATTCAAAAGCCTGCTATTTGCGACAACTGTGGATATACAACCTCAATATTCACAACTTAACCAGTGGCACTCCGCCTTATGCATAAGTGGCACCAAGGGCATAGGAGATAGCATCTTGTCTGTTGAAGTTCATCCAGACTGTCCCTCCCACTGTAAAACACATCTCAGCCTTCAGTGACTACTGCAGAAGACTGGATAAATCTGGTTGCCACAGCAAGTTGAAAATTTTTAGTTACGAAGATGATGGATGAAGATTTCATTGATCTTTAACCTCAAAAGTAATACAAGAAAACCGTGCTAGTTATATGAGGAATGCAGGTACTGCTTTATGAAAAACCAATACAAACAATCGTTTTTATAAGACATCAGCAGAAGGTCTTGAGCCTTACCAGGAACTGCCAGTGAGGAAACAACGAACGGGTAAGCTTCCTGCACAACTTCCCACCCTTCAACCGATTGCTGAAATGCCAAAGCAAAAGTACAAAAAGTATGAAGATCTGGTGGAACTTCTGCAGTTTGTGTCACCGATACACCACCAATTTTATCAAAACCTATCCAATCAAACAAAGACCGCGGAACTACCACATCCTGGTACTCCTGCGGATAATGAAGATGATGTTGCTACTGACTTGGTTATAACATCTACGACACAGATGATGACAAGTAATACATGTTTAAAAATGTTAACCTCCCATTTCTTTTTCTGAAAACCCGAGTAAGTCAAATTTTGATAAATATCGTTCTTTTTGAAACAAGACAAGCAATTATTCTGATTTTGTACTGTGAGCATTTTCACTTTTGTAATTTTAAGTTAGAGGTAAAGGGGTCCATGTGTGGATCCTTCGCTTATTTTTACATATAAAAGATAAACTGGATGTTGTAACTGGTTGTTATCATTGGTAATAAAAAGCTAAGTAGCTGAGCATTCATCTTATACGGTCAAAATGGTGAATTTCTAATTCTCCCTATTACAAAACATTTTCAACTTTGACTTACGTTTTCTCAAAACAATGATTGTGTTACTTAGACCCCTTGACTTCTGGGGTCCTCAAATATAACACTTCATGCTTGAAGACTGTGCTAGAGCATTGCATATTGTTCCATCTATCATTGACAATATTAAGGAATACTGAATTTCGGTGTTGTTTATAACCAAATTATGTAAGTTCTCAATTTGCTCATTTAGATACATCCTTTCTGCCCGTATTAATTTCCGATGTTTCATGAACCCACTGCATTCGAATAGGCCTGCAGAATCGTGTAGATGAGGTTCTTGGATTTTTCCAGGCAATTATACCTGTTTTACTGTCAACGAGGCGCAGAGGCACGATAGATGACATAAATAAGCTCTGGTCACTCTTTTCAGCTTCTGACCAGGTTTGTTTATATTGGGAATGGCCGGAGCTGCCATCAAAGTCCCATTTACAATATAATGTATAGCTCTTATCACTAGGGTCCCGGATTTTTGGTTTTAGCGGTATTCGCGAAATTTTTCAGTGAACATATATATGTTATCACAACGATATATTGACCCCCAATGTCATTTTTCTCGATTTTGAATCCGCGAAATATCGCGAAATGTAATTATTTTGCGAAATATTTTATTTTTGCCCTAAAATGCGAAATACGAACGAAATACTGGAATAAAGAATTTTTGTTTTAAATATTTACTTTATTAAAATAGTTTCTCTGTCTGTTGTTGGATAGAAAATAAAATAAACTTAAATATAGGCAAGACCAACTACAATCCTCAGACATTAATGTAGAAATACATGGCGGCGATGGTTGCCCTACCAATAGCTAAGATCATGTCATCGGGCTTGTCAAAGTTCGGGTAAATTATTATTTTTGCTCACCTAAGAGCATAAAAGATATCACAAGACGAGACTAGGTTCCGAAGAAATATGCATCAATAATTTAGACTTACCTGAATTAATTTATCTATATAGTGCTGGCCTCGAATTATAGGTTTCTTCGTCTTCACCCAAGGGGCAGCTACAATAGTCTCACTGTTTCTGTGGTTGAATAAGAAGCTTTTTGGCGAGTTATCACGATTTGTATTTAAGTTCAGTAATTATAGATTAATATTATTAGCATAAAATCAAACAGATTCTGAAGTAGGAGAGAAGAAAGTACCTGGTTACTGAAGTGCTGTCCCAGCACATGCAGAGTATTTGTGTACACAATCGGAATGAGAATAGTTGCCTGAAATAATCGAACCAACGCTATAGAGATACAATTCAATTAAGACCTCTCGTGGAATTGTCTAAAATCTCGGGTAAAACATCACACCGAATTTGTGGATTGAAATATGCAAAGAAGTCGTCGTATTGATATCTGAGCTTAATTATGGAGATTACTACGCTCAAAGGACAAGGTAATATGTTACCAACTAACCTATTAAACATTCGTTGTTACCGTTTGGAATAGTTGTACGCTGGAAATATTTGATTTAGTAAAGTAATGTAGGTAGGAAAGCACTATCTCCCTCTTACGGAATTATCGCGGCACACCATCTCGCAATATAAGTACATAATTGGCAAGTTACTCACAACACTTTATTACACACATCATAATAAAAATAAAAAAACTTGCAAGCTGTAAGAATCACAAAAGTATGAATAATGACAATGTCTCCGTAAATACTTACCAGTGTGGCAGATGATCTACACTGCCTTGTATACACGCCAAATAATACAGTGAACTTTTTTATTGGTTAAGGAAGATGTTTCCTCTGTGCCAAACAGTGAACTCATTGTGTTCCGTCATTATTCAACGTTCAACGTTAACGGTTTGGTCTAGGCGTAGATGCTCATTGCGTTTTCCCTTTACGTACATAAGTTCGGCATTACTGAACTGTACTAAGCTATCATTATATTGTCACTAACTAGCAAATAATTGCGGTGTATATTCTTGAGACACTTTTATTAATGCTTTAGTCTTAGGTACTTCAACATCTGCAGTAAATGACACAATGCCATCGGTCAACTGAACAATCATCACACAAACGAACTAATCCATAATAAACGTATTATCACATATTTACACCCGATTGCAGTACATTAACGCGAACTGGACTTGGCAGACATACTGAAGACACTAAAAATTACAGATGAGCAATAGCTTATCCCAACTTTCATCAAACGAAGCTAATCGAGGCTAATATTGTATCCCAGCAACGAATGTAAACAAACAATATCTCGGGCTTCCGCATACGCCATTTTCACACTTTCGATACCTGCATTAAGGTCTGAGTATTGTAGTTGGTCTTGATATAGGCCTTATTGTTTCATAAGATACGAGATAACTGCCTTCTCGAGCCTGATTGGATGAAGGGGCAAGCCAATCACGTTTACGAATCGACTCGTGGCATTAATAGCTCGCGTTGTGGACAGAATCGATTTATTTCCACCATCGACTGCATAGAACGTTCGGCCAATCGATTTGTTGATCTTTCGTATTCTTTGATTCAAGCTTTATAACTGTCGATTACCACGCGTACACGTTACGCACATTATATCAACAAAATATTATCCCAGAGGAGAGTATCGTCAAATTTCGAGTATAGAAGCTAAATTTAAGCTTTGCCATCTGTATAATGTTCTTACACGTTACTAAAATTCAAACATAACCTCCAATGTTCGGCCATCGAAGTATTTAAACGATCGATACAAAGCATGCACCCTGCACCGGAAACAACTTTCGATAATCAGGCACTGCGCACGCATATTTTTTTTTTTCAGCCCGAGCCTAGCCACAGTATGCATTTCCGAGCCTCTTATTGGCTGGTACGTCATGCCATTATCCTGGTTCCGAATCGAGACGGTAGGTAGTAGCAGGGGTCATATCAGATCAAACATGGAGGGAGGTTATCGAGTGAGATGTGGATAATATTCGATGTTGAATTGCATTATTAGCGTGAAACAGGCATGAAACTTGCTTTAGATCAAGTTTAAAAGAACCCACGCAGCAAATGAATGCGTTCCAATCAACATTTAAGGTCTAAGTGAAATCATTCGGCATTTAACCACATGTATTAAGACCTATGATAATATACTACATTTACGATTGCAGATGTGCACCAGTGTCTTCGTGTGAGCTTGCTAACTAGGTATCCCGGGTTCGAGACTGCCAAGGGGCGGAAATTTTTACTTCTTTTGAATTATTTTATTATATCTTCCCTACCTTTTACAACATGTTTTATGCCTTGTTTTATTGAAATTATCTGTATGGGTGATTGAAATAATAACATTGTTAGGCGGAATTATTCCCTATTCGCACTTGAATTGGTATTCCTCTGCTTACTGTTCAACGCGGCTAGCGTTCTTGGCTGTCTCTCCAGAGGTCCGGGTTCGATTCCCAGCTCTGCCAGAGAAATTTCAATTCTGGTGTGAGGGTGCAACTGGGTACACTCGGCCTCATGAGCCAAAACTGAGTAGAGGTGGGTTCGATTCCCACCTCAGCCATCTTGGAAGTGATTTTCCACAGTTTTCCACTTCTACTCCAGACAAATGTCGAAATTGTTCATAACAAAGGCAAGGCTGCAACTAATCACCCATACTTTTCAATCTATACATTGAAAAAACAATGAAGGAAATTGGTGAAACATTTAAAGTGGGAGTGAAGATTCAAGGAGACATAATTTCAACTCTGAGATTTGCTGATAACATCGTCATCTTGGCCGACATGCCTGAGGATTTGAATGAGATTTTGAGTGGTATGGACTCCGTCATGAGGAAAGTGTTCATGATGAAAATTAATAAAATGTAAAACAAAATATATTTAAACGCAGCCGAAATAAATCAGAAACCTCTATGGACATCAAATTGGCATGTGAAAAGCTAAAGGAAGTAGGAGACTTCTGTTACTTAGGAAGCAAAATAACCAGTGATGGACGAAGCAAAAAGGACATAAATAGTAGGTTGGCTCAGGCAAGGAAAGCATTTCTACAAAAAGGAATCTCTTGACATCGAATATAGATTTAGGTATTAGGGAATAATTTTTGAAAGCCTTTGTCTGGAGCGCGGCAGTCTATGGAAGTCAAACTTGGACTATTGGTGCAGCAGAAAAGAGGAGAATTGAAGCGTTTGAAATGTAGTGTTACAGGAGAATGATGAAGATCAGATGGGTAGATAGGGTTAAAAACAAAGAGGAATTAAGACGAGTGGAAGGAGAGATGTTTCTGGCGACTGCTAATGAAGAGAAGAGATAGTTTGGTAGGACACATACCAAGACACCCAGGAATAGAAAGCTTAGTTATGGAAGGAAGGATTGAGAACTGTAGGGGTAGACCAAGGCTAGAATTTGTTAAACAGATTGCCTCGGATGTAGGGTGTGCTAGCTATGTAGAGATGAAAAGATTAACTCAGGACAGGGAGACATGGAGAGCTGCATCAAACCTGTCAAAAGACTGAAGACTCAAACACACAATCTCGCGATCATTAGACACGGAACCTCCAATTTATATGGAAACCAAAACTCATAACGTGATAATTCCCTTCGTAAATCTCACGTGAATTGACCGGGAATCGAACCCTGTCCACCTTGGGGAGAGGCAAGCAGAAGTTGACGCAGATGTTGCTCTTGTTCATTTGATCAAATTGGGCATGGTGGTCATTGAGCCCACCTACTTGTAAATAAATAAATAAAATTGTCTGATAACCTGTGTTATTGTGGTGTCTGTAGTATGGTGAGTATTTGATATTCAGATGAGGATTCGCAAGGAGGCGGTCGTGGCATTGTTATGAACAATTTCGGCATTTGTCTGCAGTAGAAGTGGAAAACTATGGAAAATCACTTCCAGGAAGGCTGACGTGGGAATCGAACCACCTCTACTCAGTTTTGGCTCATGAGGCCGAGTGTACCCAATCACCCATACAGATAATTTCAATAAAGCAAGGTTTAAAACATGCTATAATAGGTAGGGAGGATATAATAAAATAATTCAAAAGAAGTAAAAATTTCCGCCCCAGGGCAGTCTCGAACCCGGGACAACAAGTTAGCTAGCTCGCACGATGACACTCCTGCAAATCTGCACTCGCAAATAGGGTATATTATCATAGGTCTTAATACATGTGGTTAAATGTTCAATGATTTCACTTAGACCCTAAATGTTGATTGGAACGCATTAATTTGCTGCGTGGGTTCTTTTAAACTTGATCTAAAGCAAGTTTCATGCCTGTTTCACGCTAATAATGCAATTCAACATCGAATATTATCCGCATCTCACTCGATAACCTCCCTGCATGTTTGATCTGATATGACCCCTGCTACTACCTAACGTCTCGATTCGGAACCAGGATAATGGCATGACGTAACAGCCAATAAGAGGCTCGGAAATGCATACTGTGGCTAGGCTCGGGCTGAAAAAAAAATTATGCACTGCGCACACCAATACGCGCTACCAATCAAACGCTACAGTTTATCCTCGTTTCTCCATGCGGTGTCGTGCCTTGTTGTTCTGTGTCGTCCTGTTTTAATCGTGCGTGAGATTTTTTTCGTGGTTTGAAATAATGCCCAAAACAAAGTTTGTGTCTGTTTTTACAATAGCCGAAGAGTATCGGAACGAAGGTTTCTATGTTTTAGATAAATTCTTAATGTGCAAATTCTGCAATGTTAGAATAAATTGGGAGAGAAAAGACACGTGTGAGAAGCATTGCAAAGATTCTGCAGTTCACAAGAAAAGAAAAAAAGAAGATTCCAAAGAGTCACTTAGGAAACAAGTCACACTTGTAGAAACTCTGAATGCTGCCAAAAGACTTAAGACAGACAAGGAAGAATTCGTTCTAAGCACAACAAAGGCCTCTGTGCAAGCTAATATACCATTGGAAAAGCTTGATCATCCTGATATTCGAGAGTGGATGAACAAATATATAAAAGGTAATGTACTGTATTTTATATTATGTAGCACTACTTATTTTAGGCTAACAGTTCCTAATTGAAAATGAAAATCCACAACCTGCTTCCAGTCTCCGACCGGGTCAGGAATGGAATGAATGAAGCCCCCATCTAGCGGCGAGGATATGAACTGTGCCGGCTGCCGAGGCCTGACGCACTCCTCTGGGGCAATGATTAAATGAATGACAAATGAAATGATAGTGGAGAGTGTTGCTGGAATGAAATGTTGACAGGGAAAACCGGAGTACCCGGAGAAAAACCTGTCTGCCTCCGTTTTGTCCAGCGCAGATCTCACATGGAGTGACCGGGATTTGAACCACGGACTCAGCGGTGAGAGGCCGGCGTGCTGCCGCCTAAGCCACGGAGGCTTCAGTTCCTAATTAAAATAACAATATATTAATTGTATCACCTAAACATACAACAGCTCAGTTCTGGTAAGGGACTACATTTCCAGTAGTAAAATTTTAGAATTTAATTATATTAATTTTAATTAATATGAATTGAACACAACAAAGGTACGAACATAGGAAAATCTATAAAAGTACTGGGAGGACTGCAAGGTTCAAACAGTTGCTTCGAATAGATTAACTAGAGTGATCTTATGCGGTCATTAAATAAGAAATATGAATTAATTACTATTAGCTTGAACAGTAGTTTGGTTGTTGGAACACGAACTAGAGTTTTGCTTTGTAATTGCTTCAGGTGCTGGTGATCTCCCACAAGCTGATACATGCCGAAGGAAGTATGTTCCAGAATTAAAGGAACAATATGAGTTGGATGTTGTGGAAGCCATCAAAGATAAAAAGATTGTTATCCACTGTGATGAAACGACCAACAGGAACGGCAAGGCAGTATTTATAATTCTATTTAGAATACTTCCCAATGGTTTTCAGACAACAAAGTTATTTGTTGTGAGTGTCACTGAACTTGAATCAGCAGATTCACAAACCTGTTGTCAAGGTATCGTAGATGCGATGTTACGATACCGGGTGCAGTATTGTAATGTGGTAGGTGTGGCAACAGACAGTGCAAGGTACATGACCAAATGTGTCGGTGCTTTGAAAGGATTGGTTTCTGGGGATTTGGTTCACATTCAGTGCTGGGCACACAAGTTGGACTTGGTTGCAAAGTTAGTGCCAAATCATCTGCTCAGTCTCAATAAATGCGTGTCCATGGTGAAGGTGGCTTTTAAAAATGCGAGGAAAGAGAAAACATCAATATTTAAGTTTTCTGAAGGCTAAGCATAGTGATGAAAAAGTTAAGATGTTTCCCATACCTGTGTTTACTCGCTGGGGCTCGTGGCTGAACTCTGCACTATACGTTGGACAATACCGGGATGACCTAGTCGAATACTTTAGGAAACTGAGTGATTCAAATCCAGCAGTCGGGTACTTCATTGAACTCTCCAGCAATGAGAAAAGATGCATTCAGTTTGAGGCCGCGTTTGTTAAGGAACACTGCATCGCAGTTTCTTCAATGATAACTTTCTTGGAAGGTTGCCACTACCCTACTGCTCACAAGCTTGCGCCAAAAGTCCGAGCCCAGGTAGGTGAACTGCAGCTTGTTAAAAACAAAGTGTTTGCAGTTGAAACATCATCTGCGTTGGAAAAGTTACAGGGTGAAAAGAAACAGAGGGAAGAGCGAAGAGTCGAGAAGCTAATGGGAAACAGCATTGCGAAGCTTGAAAAAATGGTGGAAGAAGATCCGGCGAAGAACATCTTTCAGGCGATTGTCCAGCTTTTCTACCTCCCAAATTTAGTGGTTGCGCCAGTAGATAATGATCTCATCTCGCATGTACAGAAGATTCCTCTTTTGAAACCAGTATCGAAGGAAGATTTTCTTCGAGGTTATCAAGCTCTGCAAAGTTTGGCCAAGTCAAGTACCGGTACCGTAACAGTAGACATAGTTCCAGAACTATTGAAGTGATTAATGGAAGATTATCCTGAATTTTCCAGGAGGAGTTTGGAAACTGTATGGTTTCCCACAAGTATCGTGGACAGTGAAAGAGGCTCTTCAGCGTACTCAACTATTCTGTCAGATAGGCGTACAAATCTGCGTCCTGAAAACCTGGAAACAATGCTCTGTTTATACTTTGGAGACAACATAAGTTTCAAGAGTGAATGATAAAAGGACTAAGGTAGTCATGCAGAGTGTTGAAGTAAATGTTAGGTTAGGTCTTAGATATATTTCATTTGTGTTTCAGTTCTATAGTGTAAAAATAACTAGAATAAAATGTTTGTAATTCCTTCAAATGATTTTATAGAGTCCATTATTGAACAAAATCCGTGCACCGTACAAATAGTTATTTAGCACAATCACTTTCTTATTTCACTGCTATGGATATTTTATATCACCGCTTTGGACATTTTATATCACCGCTTTGGAGCTTTTTATATTACCATAAATCAGGGACCCTACTTATCACTCACATCTGGTAACATTGATAAAATTCTGGAGGAAGTATGGTCCAGCAAGTCTTGTATTTTCACTTCACGTTCATTTTCCTTAATTATTACATTTTGTGGATAAGTGGCCTTTTTAGCATTCGAAATAGCGTATTTATTTAATCGTATGGTGAATTACATAAAAACAAATCACAAATCCAAGTTCAAGTTTTGGAGCCATTCCACAGTACATTCTCGAAGATGAAACAGATCACTAGGGCTCCCGGAGTAGGCGTGTAGAGGGCAGCGCTGGATGATATGGTCCATGGTCTGTTCCTCCTCATTGCATTGACACAATGGGGAATCTATCCAACCCCACTTATGGCATAGGTAATTGCAACGGCCGTGCCTGGTTCTCAGTCTATTGAGGCGACACCATAATTTTCTAGGAAGGTCAAATCCTTGTATTTTCACCGTTGGGTTGATCTCCTGGGCACTAGTTCCAGACGTTGAGTTTGACCATTCGTCCTGCCAGCATTGGTTTAGGTTGAATCGATTTGCCAGAAGTTGGTCGGCCAATAAACTGGTTGGTCTCCTCGAATGAAGTCGCTTCGGTGGTGGGTGGCAGAATTCCTGGTGTATTGGTAATGAGGGAGAAGCATAGATCTTCTTTGCTTCTCTGATCAGAGCTTCCTTCCTCCTCAGGTGAGGTGGTGGAATGTGGCTGAGTACTGGTAACCAGTGGCGAGGGGTTGATTTTATGGTGCAGGTTATGCAACGCATAGTGTCATTCAGCTTGGTATCCACTTTATGCACATGTGCACTTTCCAACCATACTGGAGCACAGTATTCCGCTGCAGCATAGACTAGACTGATACCCGTTAATCTTAAGCAGTCCGCCGTGGCTCCCCATGAACTACCGCAAAGCTTGTGCAGGATGTTATTTCTGGTGGAAATTTTGTGAGAGAGCTTGGTGAGGTGTTCTTTGTAGCTCAGAGTTCGGTCCAGCGTGACACGTAGGTATTTCGGGAATGGGTTGTATTTCAGTTTTTCACCACGAAATACAACATTTGGCTTGTAGTTTGCTAGTCGGTTGGCAAGATGGAAGCATGAAACCTCTGTCTTAGACATACTTGGGATCAGTCGCCAGGACTTGAAGAACGTTGACATTTTCTCCAGATCGGTTGTAAGAGTGCCTACTACATCTTCAAAAGTTCTGCTTTGAGCTACCAGTGCAATGTCATCTGCGTAAATAAACTTAGTAGCTGTTGTTGGTGGCAAGTCATGAATGTACAGATTGAATAGAACTGAGGCCAAAACTGATCCTTGGGGTAGACCATTATTTAGTTTCCTTTTGCGACTTTTAGCATCATCTAGAAATACTACGAACTCTCTTTCACAAAGCATGTTAGAGATAAGATTTGCAATTTCCAAACAGGGGATAGCTTCCAGCACTTTGAGGATCAGTCCATGTCGCCAGACAGTATCATATGCGCTAGTCAGGTCGATAAAGACAGCTGTTGATTTTAGCTTCTTTTGAAACCCTGCTTCAATGTGAGTGGTGAGGGCCAAGACTTGATCAGTACAGCTTCGGTTTTTCCTGAATCCAGCTTGTTCTGGTGGGGTTACAGCTTCAATGAGTGGTGCTATCCTGGCAAGAAGGACTCGTTCTAAAAGTTTATAAATGCAGCTAAGAAGTGCGAAACTGAAATAGCGTAATAGCTAGGTTATAAATCATGGTTATATTTATTAGCTAATTTTCACATTGTCACGTACTGGTGCTTGGATAACTTTGCTTTAATTATGAATGATAAGGCTTCTTCCACTGACATTTTTGTAGATCGTTGACCCCCCTTTCTCCATGCATCCCATATTCATTTGCCCCTTGTTGGTGTAGTCTTGGCAGCTTCTTTTAATAGCTTGGCTGATGAAACGTCCCCCTCGGCCCTTAAATTCATAGCGGTCGCATAGGCAAGCTCTGATGAAGTGGTACTCTCCCTTAAGTCTTTGATTTTTCTTCTTTTGCTTCTCTCCGTTACCTCTTCAAATTCTTTTGAAGGACGACCTCGATCTTCTGATTTTGCGGAGCCAGGCATGCTCGGATTTGAAATCACAATTTACTTTTCAACCACTGAATATTTCTTCAAAAAAGCATGTTCTAAGAGGTGACACTTTCTCCACCGGTCAAAATAAGGCAAAAAGAAAAAGGTTCTTATATTATTATACACTGTTTTCTCGACACTCTCGTCAACATTTAATTGGAATTTGTAAATGAGATATGTTACCACGAACTTTTCTTGGTGAGCGCGAGATTGATTTTTGTTCTCTCGAATCTTGTTATGAAGTTCACTGCGACTAACAACGAAATTCATTTTTCACACTTCACAACACACACAACTACCACTAATCAATTACTTCTCGCGACTAAAGTTTATTTTGGTTTCCTGGCCTAGAGATATACCTTGCGTAGCATAAACAAATGTCTCAACAGGCCCTTATCTCGCGCGAGTGTTTATCCTCAGAGCGCGCAGTAATGTTCTCTCCCTTCTCAATCACGCATCTGGCGTGTTCTGGCGAAGAAACCTGCAAGGATATATTCACCAGTCTTCATTTTAAAACTTGCATACGTTTCATGCTATACATATGTATACATTTTTTTGTAGGTCAAGCATTTTTTTTTAATAATGCACTATAAAAGTAAGTATAAGAGTCCTTATAAGTGATTTGAAATTGAAAATCATACTATAAACACTTATATCAGTCCCAAAACTACATACTGATACAGTATTAAAGACCCCGAGTTTCATTTTGAAGTTAGAATGATATTTCAAAGTTTACTTAACGGAGTGCGGAGTTCAGAAACGAAGAGTTGTATCACTTTTGCAGTAATATATCTGAGACAGACAGAAGCAAATTCCAAAGAAAAAGTGAAATGAATGTACACTGATTAACATAACTTACTTCACTTGGAAGGTGGTTTGGCGTTTCTAACGTAAAGTTGAAAAATCGATTTTTGACCGCTTTTTTACGGATCCGGACCACTGTGGCGGCGGTCCCATGTGATAGATTTATGGCATGTTAAAGAACCTTCCACTAATTGCACCTGTGTGAAGCTAAATAGGTTAAACATTTGACAAACGCTCTTAGGTTCCGACGTTGGTCACCAGGAGCCGACTGAGGTGGCATCTGGTAACCAAGTTCTGAACTAGTAGACGTTGACGGTGGCGTTTGGCGACAAAAGTACGAACTACTTGAAAAAATTCAATGTCTGCAGTCCTTACATGAATTGAAAACAGATAACACACACTAATACAGTCATCAATATTAACACCGGTTATCAGACAGATTCTACACTCGCCCCAATGTACACGGGGCCACATGACCGCGTTGTCGCAGCCCCTAAACTGAGGAACCGTTTACATTACAGAATTCACAGATGCACATCGGGTAGGATATGATGTAGAGAAAAAATAAAATAAATCATCATTATCATAAATACATTTTATTATTTAAATAGGCTCATAAAGATGAATATGAATTAATTTACATTTATTTTTACAATGAATTGTGGATGATAATAAATACAATGTGTTTTCTTTTTCTTTTCAATAATGTGATTTCTTTTCTTGATGATATGAGTGGGTAGGATGTTGTATCTTGGTTCCGTAGCTGATGGGATGTACTTCAACAGCATGATGTTGTTCATATTTACCAGAGCTTCCGCCATACCCATTGCCTCCTGAACTGCCTCCATATCCACCAGAGCTTCCACCATACCCAAGGCCTTCTGAGCTTCCTCCATATCCTCCCGAGCTTCCGCCATACCCATGGCCTTCTGAGCTTCCTCCAGAGCTTCCGCCATACCCTTGGCTTAAGCTACCACCGTATCCATGGCCTTCTGAACTGCCTCCAGAGCTTCCGCCATACCCATGGCTCAAGCTACCACCGTATCCATGGCCTTCTGAACTGCCTCCTGAGCTTCCGCCATACCCATGGCTTAAGCTACCACCGTATCCATGGCCTTCTGAACTGCCTCCAGAGCTTCCGCCATACCCATGGCTTAAGCTACCACCGTATCCATGGCCTTCTGAACTGCCTCCAGAGCTTCCGCCATACCCATGGCTTAAGCTACCACCGTATCCATGGCCTTCTGAACTGCCTCCAGAGCTTCCGCCATACCCATGGCTTAAGCTACCGTATCCATGGCCTTCTGAGCTGCCGCCATAATCACCTCCATCCCCACCGCTGCTGTAACCATGGCTTTTATATTCTTGATGAGAGTCATGGCCATAATCACCGAGACTCGATTCGTGACCACCATATCCACCAGAGCTGCCACCTCCCGAGCTTCCGCCATATCCATGGCCGCCACTGCCACCCCCTGAGCTGCCTCCATAACCGTGCCCACCAGAACTTTCAATGTTGTATTTCTGGTACGACGTTGCTTCCTTGTGGTATCCACCGCCAGAGCCTCCACCATAACCGCTGAGGGCTCCATCCGTAAGCGCTGCAGCGATCACCAGACATACCTGTTGAGAATAATCAGTATTCATTAGAATGACCGACGAGAACTGAACCCCCCACAAGTTCACAGGGAACTCAACAAGTCCCCGTCAAACATTTCATTAGTGACTGAATTTAATGACCATAAAATGAAACATCTATATAGGTGTTAAGGTGCCTGTACACTGGAGAGTAATTTTCATAGAGCAAGTCTAGCTAGCTCGCTCTAGCTAAACTGAGTGCCTGTACACTGTAGAGTAATTTTCCCTAGGTAGAGAATTCGTAGAGCGAAGATAGACAAATCTACCTAGAGCACTCTCTGAACCTTAGTACACTGTCAAACGTAAATGCACTAGGTAGAACAGCGCTAAAAATTTCTGAGAGCAGTATGAGTCTAGATTTTTTTTTTTTTTTTTTTTTTTTTTTTGCGCTGTGTTGTGTAGTTAAAATGTCTTCAAGAGAGCGTTTAGCATCTGTGGTGGTTGTGTGTGCCTTGTTAAAAAAGAAAACTATGAAGAGGAAGAAAAGGTTGTGGGTGAGGAATTGGATATCAAAAAGAGAATACGAGGGAATGCACGCTAAATTATTGCAAGAGTTATGTTCAGAAGATTCTGAAGCGTACAAGAACTTTTTAAGAATGAGCAAAAAATTACTATTATTATATTTTGGCCAAAATAACCCCCCAGGATCAGCATAGTGCCTCCCATGGCTTCTGCTATCACCCGAAATGACTGTGCTTTCGAATTAATTCTGTCTCTGTATTCTTTCAGAGTACAATTCCAATTCTGGATATTCAATTAATATTATTGTTTTTCGCTACTCCACACAAATGCAGCCATATTCAAACTCTATATCAATAATAACCACCACAATCCACCACGGACTCTATGTATAGCCCTTTCCAATATTCAACCGGAGGAATGGAGCTAGACTGGTCTAGCTAGGGTACCCAAATGCTGTTTACACCGTAGAGTCGGCCATCTTGATCGAGCTTAGAGCGCCCTAGCTAGGGCTAAAGCTCTCCAGTGTACAGGCACTTTTAAACAATATTAACCCGTTAAGTGCTAAGCACGTTTATAGACGGGCGGCAGCGCCCTGGTCACTACTGCTACGACCGTCTATGGACGGTGCACTACTTTCTTTCTTTTTTTTTTCACATTTCACCTTTACTCTCGAGTGCCGAGTGGATCTGTGGCATGTTCTGCCATTTGTTGGGCATTAATGGTACTATTTGAGTATAGATTGTTGCCAACAGACCATCTTGTAGACATCTGTGATGTAAAGCGTGTTTCACTTGAATACACAACAGTTGCGCCTTGGAGGCTGGATTTAGACAGCTCCTTAACCCGGTCCATGAGTCAATCCTAATTGGCTACATGGATAATTCTTGCCAGGCGCGTCCACGTCGCGGGGGTGGGCAACGGTACTGTAATATACCATGGAACTACAGTACCGGCTAAGTTCTGGTGAGGACCCAGTCCTATGGGGTATAACATAGGCCCCGTGCACAGGGTTACGTGCGAAGACCTCAACGGAATCTGCAGCGGAGAAGATGGACTTCGGAACGGTGGAGATTGCGGAAGAGGCAACCCAGTACTCGGGGAATAGTATGAGTACAGCATCAATCGGCAGCGTCTGTTTCCCATGTTAGGGGCGGCTGCAAGGGCGTCTGTTCTCCATGTTAGGGGCGGCCTGAATAATAGCTGGCAGTAGCTTCATAAAATGCCTTTGGGAGTGGCGACCCCATCGTAATAATAGCCTAAAATGGAAATGGCACTTCCCATGATTCGGAAAAGGTTAGGGCGTACCCTGCAGGCGACGCGCAGTTCCTTTGGTACTGGGGGAACTGTGAGAAATGGGCGACCAGTAACCGAAATGAAAGTGGGAATCATGAATGTCATGACCCTGACAGGCAAGGTGGAGGAGGTGGTAGACTTCATGGAGAGGGAGAAGGTTGGAATGATGGGGCTGAGTGAAGTGAAATGGAAAGGTAAAGGAAGGAAGAAATTGAGGAAAGGATATACATTATACTGGAGTGGTGGCCAAGAGGCACAAAATGGCGTGGGACTGATAACCTCGAAACAACTGGAGGAGTATGTTGAAGTGGTAGAGTGTGTGAGTGACAGAATAATGAAAATTAGAATGAAGATGAAGAATGACGTGATGGACTTCATACAAGTGTATGCACCACAGACTGGAAACAGAGAAGAAGATATTGAAGTATTCCTGGAGAATGTAGAAAGAGTAATCTCAGATGTAGAAGTGGTGATCATGGGAGATATGAATGCACAAGTCGGAAATGAGAGACAAGGAAAGGAAGAAGTCGTTGGACCATATGGATATGGGAAAAAGAACCGGGAAGGAGAGGAACTTGTAAACTTTTGTGAAAGGAATGGACTGATAGTGGGTAATTCATGGTTTCGGAAGAAAAACAGCAGGAAAATTACGAGATATGGGTGGGGTGATAGAAGAACAAAATCAGTAATTGACTACTTCCTGGTGGAAAGGACAAATCGCAGAAAGCTGATGGATGTGACAGCTTTACCAGGAGAAGCATTTGATGGGGACCATAGAACTGTGGTGGCAAAATTTAGATGGGGAAAATTGGAAAACCTAAAGGAGATCAGAGAAAGTAAAATAAAAGTATGGAAATTGAAAGACAAAGCTGTACAGGAAGATTTTCAGGAGAGATTGAAGCAACAAATCCCAGTTACTGAAGTGGAAAATGTAGAAGAGGAATGGTCCCACTTTAAAAAGGCATTTGCTGGTGCAGCAGAGAGTGCTTGTGGTAGGACGTCAACAAGAGTGAAAGAGAAGGAGACACCTTGGTGGAATGAGGAAGTGAGGAAAGCAGTGAAAGAAAAGAAGTTTGCATGGAAAGAATGGAACCGAGATCAAACAGAAGAAAGCAAAAGGAAGTATCACGACAGCAAACGGAGGTGTAAGAAAGTGGTAGGAGAAGAAAAGAAGAAAAGTTGGGAAGAATTTACACGAAGAATGGAAACAGATGTAAGTGGCAGTAAAAGGATGCTGTATGGGCTTCTAAGAAGTAAGAGGAAAGAAAGGGTTATTACAAAGCTGGTGAAAAAGGAAGATGGAGAGTTGTTAACACACCCGGAAGAGATAAAGGGACGATGGAAGGAGTATTTCGATAAGCTATTGAACGTGAGCAATTGTAATGGTGAGATCGAAGTGACACAGCCTGACGACTCTATAACAGAAGATGATATAACAATGCTGGAGGTAGAATTAGCAGTACAGAAAATGAGGATGGGAAAAGCAACAGGGGTGGATGAGATCAGTGTAGAAATGATAAAGGCTGCTGGACCTGTTGGTATGCAATGGCTGTATCGACTGCTAAAGTGTGTGTGGAAACGGAAATGTGTACCAGAAGACTGGGTGAAAGGGCTAATAATACCAGTGTTTAAGAAAGGGGACAAGAAAGTGTGTGATAACTATAGAGGGATCACCCTCATATCACAGATAGTAAAAATACTGGAAAGGATATTAGAAAGATGAATGAGAAGAAAGGTGGAAGGAGAGTTGCAAGAGGAACAGTATGGCTTCAGGAGTGGAAGATCCACAGTGGACCCAATCTTTAGCTTGAGGCAGGTGATGGAAAAGAACTGGGAATATGGAGAGGATTTGATCATGACTTTCATAGATCTAGAAAAGGCATATGATAGTGTCCCCAGAGAGAAGGTATGGGAAACCATGGTTAAGAAGAGACTGGGAAGAGAAATGTTGGAAATGGTGCAAGCAATGTACAACAACTGTGTTAGCAGGGTTCTGACCCCTGTTGGAAAGACAGATTGGTTTAGGAACAAGACTGGACTAAGACAGGGGAGTGTGCTGTCACCTCTTTTATTCATAATGGTAATGGATGAAATTGTAAAGGAAACAAAGGAAGCATATGGACATAAAGAAATGAAGTTACTATTATTTGCAGACGATATTGTGGTCTGGGGAAGGAACACCGAAGAAGTGCAAAAACAACTAGATGCACTGAACGAAAATATTCAGAAGTATGGCCTGAAAGTCAGTATAGAGAAAAGCAAGACCATGGTGATGACAAGAGGGGAAAGACAAGGAAAGGGCATTGTGAAAATTGGAAGTCAGAGTTTGGAAATTGTGGACACGTTCAAATACCTAGGAAGTGAATTGATGCAAACTGGTAGGTTGGACATGGAGATTGGCAGGAGGGTACAGCAGAGCAATGCATTCTATCAAAGTGTAAGAAAACTTGTTTGGGATAAGGAAGTACCAAGGAAAAGCAAGGAGGTAATGTATAAAATGTACTATGTACCCATATTAACGTATGCAGCTGAGACTTGGACCCTGACGAGCAGGCAAGAGAGTAGAATCCAAGCCAGTGAAATGAAATTCCTAAGAAGTATGATAGGTAGGACAAGGAAAGACAGAGTGAGGAATGAAGATGTTAGGAAGGAAGTTGGGATGGGAAAACTAAATGAGAGAATTGAGAAGAATAAACTAAGGTGGTTTGGACATGTAAAGAGGATGGAGGAAAATAGAATACCAAGACAGATGCTGGAGGCAAAGTGCAAGGGTAAGAGAGCAAGGGGAAGACCTAGAACAAGGTGGATTGATTCAGTGAAGGACAGCGTGAGAAAAAGAAATCTGGACTGGGACAAGATCGTGGAAGAAGAATGGTGGAAGGAAAGAGGAAAGTGGAGAAGTGCCATAAATACCCCGACCCGGCAGGAGCTGGATAAGGGGAAATGATGATGATGATGATGATGATGATGATGACACAACAGTTGCCTACCACCTGCAATAGAGCCGCGACAAGTTCTTGCTCGCTGATTCGTTTATCTCTGGGATAAAAAATGCATCGGTCAAATCAATATGTCACAAGTATGAGTTGGACAGCCATATTTTATCTTCCATATCTTTTTTAAATTTAACGGCAAAGTGGCCCTGGAAATCACAAGGATTTTATTTAATTAAGAGTTACTACCAGAAAAAATGTGGCACACTGAACTTTACTGCTTGATACAACTATTATGAACATCTCCTGTGTTCGTAAAAGAAAAGAAGACAAACTGTTGACTAATTTTTAGTCAGAACATTATTTGCCTGACCATGGGCCAATAAGAAAAATAAAGGTATTCAGGCTCGGAATTCAAACCCAGGACCATAGGCTACGCAGTCTCTCGCGCTAGCGTCTGAGCCACCGTGACAGTATTTGAAACGAAAGGACAGAAAAGACCAAGGCACAGGGACCAGTGATAGACGAACTTGTCGCGGTTCTATTGCGGGTGAAGCTCGCTGTACTGTAAACAAGCATGGCGGAACAAGAAGCGATTTCCTCTCACCGCTTTGTGATTTTGGATCAAAGTACAGTAACATGACTTAGTGATTTTAGGAACATTTGATTTTGCACCCTTTACCGAGTATGGAGTTGGAAGCGTGAGCACAAAAACTTTAATTTTGATTTTCTCCAAATCAAAATTAATACGAGGCACGTCCAGAATGTAAGTTCCGTTTGGTAATAAAATTAAATTGTGTACAGATACAGAAAAATTATTTATTGCACAACATTCTACACCTCTTAAACTACTTTTCCACATAACTGTCGAACTTTTGCAGGCATTTGTCATAGCGTGGCACAAGTTTTTGGAAACCTTCTTCGTAGAAGTTTGCCGCCGACCGTAAACGAGAGTGAAGACTCCCCTGTAAGATATCCTACCGTTTGGCCACCACTGTTAGTCAAATTGCGTGCTTACCAGGAGAACTGCGTATGTTTAGGAGTTCTCCTGACCGCATACGCAATTTGCCTAACAGTGGTGGACAAACTTATAGGCATTCTAATCCTGTGGTAAGTTGAAAATTACGGTTTCTCCAATATTGTGAAATGCGAATGAAGAAGCTCAGCACCTACGAGGTTTTGGTGATAATAATAATAATATTTAGGATGCACAACAATAGATTAACAAAAAGGTTATTCAATATAATTAATACAAACAATTCGAGGATAAATTGGTTGAGGAAACAAGGGGGGACCTGAATGAGATGAACATCGGAGGGAACATGATGAAAAATCGAGAAATCTTCAGAACCTCTGTAAGTAAGCACACATTTGAGGTGTGGACTGGTACAATACAGTGAGTTCATGACGAGATTTTAGGACACGAAGAAGGCAAAAGTCATCAAACCAACGCGCTCTGTGGATGGGCGTAAGAAAGGAAGACAATAATAAGAATAATAATGTCTCGCCATGAATAGAAAAGGCATAATGCAAAAACTGGAGACCAAGGAAAGGAAGATATTGAGGAAAATCCTGGGTCCAGTCAAAGAACACGGCGAGTTCCGAGGACGCCACCACCAAGAGTTGTACGCACACGTCGAGCAAATAACTAACGTGATGAGGAAAAGGAGGATTTCTTTCTATGGACATAGCCTATAACCCGAATGAAATCAACACGGCTATCCAACAGAATTTTTGCTTTTCTCCGTGAGAAAAAGACAAAGGGGGCTTGGTTCAGTGGACTAGAGAATGATCTGTTGGAGGCTGGGATTACACGTGAAGATATCCAGGAGCGTGGCCCACTTAGGGAAAAACTTCAAAAACATCGGAGTTTTCAACTTAAGCCGAAACTAAAAACCGGGAAGGCGTACAGAGAGAAAGGTGCAACATCGATTGCGAATGAAAGAATACTGGGCCAACATTAAAATGCAGAAGAAACAGTTGACATGACGTGGTCTTTAGTTGGCCGTAACGAAGGAAGAAGAAGAATACGCCTCATAAACCATATCTTTCGGTCGTCACACTAAATTTATAGAAATTGAAAAACAAGAACGGAAGTTTCTCCGGAAAATGTATGGTAAAAAAAAAAAAAAAGGTTGTGGATTAAGAGGAGAAGAGCGGACCTGACTGGTTCAGTGATGCCGTACGCAAGAGACGCCATATCCATAGAATGGATAGCGACAGATTAACCAAATGATTATAACTCAAAGAAGGTCAAAATAAATTGGCTAGAAGAAGCTAAGGCGGACCTCCAAGAAATGAATATCACTAACGATGTCATAGCAAATCGTGGAGCCTTTAGCACAAGAGCAGGCACAGCTTCAAGGAGAAACCTAAACAAAAAAACAGTGACAGTCAGTCGGAAAGACTAGACTTTATATCATTTTAAATGCTACAAATGCTGAAAAATGCTGGGTGAAACCCTCATGATCCTGCAGCGAACTGCGTGAACTCAAAGTCCATTAGCAAGTGCAAACCAAGGTCAAAGGAGGTAGGCGGCTGGATGACGTCACGCTCACCGGAGCGCATGCGTGAACTCAAAGTCCATTAGCAAGTGCAAACCAAGGTCAAAGGAGGTAGGTGGCTGGATGACGTCACGCTCACCGTAGCGCATGCGTGAACTCAAAAGTCCATTAGCAAGTGCAAACCAAGGTCAAAGGAGGTAGGCGGCTGGATGACGTCACGCTCACCGGAGCGCATGCGTGAACTCAAAGTCCATTAGCAAGTGCAAACCAAGGTCAAAGGAGGTAGGCGGCTGGATGACGTCACGCTCACCGGAGCGCATGCGTGAACTCAAAGTCCATTAGCAAGTGCAAACCAAGGTCAAAGGAGGTAGGTGGCTGGATGACGTCACGCTCACCGTAGCGCATGCGTGAACTCAAAAGTCCATTAGCAAGTGCAAACCAAGGTCAAAGGAGGTAGGCGTCTGGATGACGTCACGCTCACCGGAGCGCATGCGTGAACTCAAAGTCCATTAGCAAGTGCAAACCAAGGTCAAAGGAGGTAGGTGGCTGGATGACGTCACGCTCACCGGAGCGCATGCGTGAACTCAAAGTCCATTAGCAAGTGCAAACCAAGGTCAAAGGAGGTAGGTGGCTGGATGACGTCACGCTCACCGGAGCGCGCGGGGAAAGGAGGAAGCTCAAGCGGTACTATGACGTCACACACCTCAGTGCATTCTCGGTACATTTCGGCCCGTCGCCGTAACGTAACGCCAGACCCCAGCGTAACGACGAAGTTGACAAGATCATTTAAAATGATAAAATTGGTAGGAAGTGGTCCACAGAGCAACACAGTGCATCATGAAGAGATTCTGGGAGGAAACTATCAACAAGTTGATATCGCTGTTTTAATGGGCATGACGAAGACACTAACGAGCCTAATTGAGGAAAGGAAGTTCAGTTTTATGTGACTGTTAATCTCGCGATCATGTGCCATGTGGTGTAGTGGCTAGCCTTCTTCTGGTCCGAGGGCTGGAACGGGGTGCACTGAGATGTGGGGGGTTCAATTCCCACCTCAGCTATCCGTGGTTTCCCCACCTCTACTCCAGGCAAATGCTGGGATGGTACCTAACTTATAGCCACGGCCGCTTCTTACTTCAATTACACATTAGTACAGACATCACAGGCCTACCAAGCGACCGCTGCCCTGTCATTTGGCCCACAGAGTGCGCGGTGGTGCGTCGTCAGCGCATCGGGTCCCCTCGGTCGTCAATCATGGTTTTCCAGATCGGGGTGGTGCCTCACTGTCAGACAGCTACTCAATTGTCCTCACGAGGCTGAGTGCACCCCGTTCCAGCCCTCACGTCAGTTTCTAAAATACCTGACGAAACCGGGAATCGATCCGGGGACCTCCGTGTGAGAGGCGTGCGCGCTCTATCCCAACACCACGGGACCAGACAAGCGGCTTCGGTGGCGTAGTTGGTAGCATGCTCAAGGTCGCGGTTCAAACCCGGCCGAAGTCGTCGGATTTTTTAAGAGCGTTAAAAATCCCTCAGTATGCCTTCTTTCGGAGGGGAAGTAAAGCCGGCGGGCCCATGTCATAGATTTATGGCATGTTAAAGAACCTTCCACTAATTACAATTGTGTGAAGCTAGATTTGACTAACGCTCTTAGGTTCCAACGTTCGTCACCAGGAGACGACTGTGGTGGCATCTAGTAACCAAGTTCAGAACTAGTTGTCGTTGACGGTGGCGTTTCGTAGCAAAGTTGGAAATACTTGAAAATTGAATGTCTGCAGTCCTCACTTGAATCACAGATTACACACGCTAATACAGCCATCACAATTAACACCAGATAGGGCGTGGTTGCTCAGCGGTCAAGCTGTTGGTCTCTCACCAACGCGGACCGGGTTCGATTCGCAGTGAATGCATGTGAGATTTTCTAAGTGAAATGCCATGTCCTGTGGTTCGAATTCCACGTAAAAAGGAGGCCCCGTGGCTCATGATCTAGAGATTAACAGTCACGTTAAACTACAAGCTTTCTTCCTTAACACCGGTTATCAGACAGATTCTACACACGCCCAAAGTACACGGGGCTACATGTCGCAGCTTCTAAACTATGGGACCAACCAGTCAATCATGTCCTGACAAAAACAAAATCTATGTTGACGATTATATGGGTTGGAGATAGGTGGACAGGCGCTGGCTATTTGGTTTTCTACATTTGTAGATTGTTTTTGGGGCTTCACCGTTTGACTTGAAATACCAAAACACATTGGGAGTAGTACAGATCGCGATACCTTACACTAACAAATTTCTCTAGATACAAAATTACGGCAACTATGACGCACAAGGTTCAAATGATGCATACTCGTTAAATTCTACATCTTAATAAGGCTTTACATACAACCTACGCGCCAGACCCCCTTGCTTGTAATACAAGCAGACAGTCGTCTAACCTCTTCATTGGTTATCCTGCTTGCTACGGTGTGTGAGTGGTTATCGTGTCGGACTACCAACCCCATATTAGAAAGAAAATAAAGGGATTCTGCCTTTTCAATACTTATATTGAACCTACTCACAGGTACATGTTTCGAAGGTAAAACTCCTTCTTCCTCAGCCTGTACATAAAAATAACAAAGATAAATCACCTTTATAAGAACATACGTTACATGAATAAAGATTCCACCCATGGGCGGTCGCAGCATATTTTCCAGGGGGGGGGCAAGTAATATCTTTCATTTCATTACCTACCTGTCACTAGACGTACCCAACCCCCACCCCCACCGCCCGCTACTTTCTTCGTGATATTCATTATTTGGCCGCTTTGAAACCGTTGGACACTTCTTTATGCTATGAATGGCGGGAATAGTTTCTTTTAGTTCAGAGTTTTTGTCCATACAAGTTCACTTTTCTTTGTAAATCATCGTCATAATATTCAGATAAAAGTAGTGGTGCCATCATGTATCAACAAAAATAAAAATCAAGCAGTTCCTTAAAATGTTAATGTTAATCCAGTTCGCCGATCAATAACAGGAGATATTTTCCAATAATCTCAAATTACTAAAAAAGATGGTATATTGGCTTTCACGGCCAGTGAATTAAAACTCAGCAAATTTTCTAGGTTTGTGCCGTGTCTTGTGTGGGGTTTTGCCTAGGACACCAAGCTGGTCATCAGCGGGCTTCATAGGGAGGTTATGGCTGCTTGAGCATTTAGTTATCGCAGTAAAGAGGTGAAGGTGCGCGTCATAAAAAAGGGAGGTAGCGCGCAGTTCGCTACTCCTGTGGGGGTCCGGCTGGGGACACCAAGAACCCGCTGGCGAGTCAGCATGGTTGCTGAGTTTCAAATTACTAAGTAAAATAAAAGTGTGGAATTATCCCTACAACTAAATCAGTTAACTACCAGTAACTTCAATTTATGAAATAAACTGGTGTGACAATGAACAATGGAAATATTCTCGGCATTCCAGGGGGAAGGGAACGGCCCATCCTTGCCCCCTTACTGCGAGCGCCCATGTCTCCACCTACCTTAACGTACGTCATTCCTCACATCCCCCCCCCCCATTTTTAGCCTACTTTTCACATTTTGCAAAAATGAGGAAAAAGTAGTGTTATGAGATCGGGCAAATGTGTGTCTGTCTGTCTGTCTGTCTGTCTGTCCTTCTGTCTGTCTTTCTGGCTGTGTGTGTGCCCCCCCCCCCTATCAACTCCTAAACGGTTGGAGCAATCAAAACAAAATTTGGTAGGAGTAAAGATCTATACCAAAATATCTCACGGCCATATTTGAAATTGATGTCAGTGCTACCAACTGCTGAAAAATCGCAATTGAAATTTGAGCTCCATGTTGGATATCTTGAAAGGTATGAATGGGAGTTATTTCAAAATTGGCACACGTATAGAATATAATATTGCATTTTTATTTCCAGGCCATACATGGCAGTGTTGCCAAAATGATTTTAAGCCTGCTGATAGGTCCAATTTTTAATGCATATAACTTCTACACTATCAATTGGATTCAACCAAATTTCGTATGTTGTATGTGTACATAACCAGATATGTCTAAGTGTATTCTGAAGAGCCACCAGGGCTGCCAACTGTTAAAAAATGCTCTTAATTTATTTTATCCAAATACCAATATATCAGAAAGTAGGCAAGCCGACAGCTTTAAACTATGCACACGTACAGTATAGTACCTGACATTCTATATTAATTTGGAGTAACTAATATACGTCAGTGCTGCCAACATGATTCTAAGCCTGCTGATAGGTCAAATTTTAAAATGCATGAAACTTGTATACTAAGAAATGGATTTCATTCAAAATCGGCACAACAATAGATCATATTATTTCAGATTATTTCTGACCAATACATGCATGACATTGTTGCCAACATGATTTTACGCGCTGTTAGATCCAATGTTTAACTGCATTTAACGTCCATGCTACCCATTGGACTCCAACCAAATTTTGTATTCTATACCTTAAGAGATGGAACTAAGATTATATCCAGTCACTAGGGCTGACAACTGTAGTGCTCTATTAGGCTACATTATGCCATGTATACAGTATTTTGAACTAATTAGAAATTTCGATATTACCAACTTAATTTCGTCATTATTCTAGATAGATCCATATAGATTAATCTTTGTCTTGAATCTTAAATTTTAAGAAAAGTAGGCTCTTTAGTTCGTCACGGAACTACTTGTTAAAATATATTAAGGAAAAGAACATAAGCGATAAACTGTAATTACGTGCGAATTTAATTATTTCGGACAGTTTGCTGCTAGACACAAGTGACTGTAGCGCAAACATGCAGTACTAAATAGGCGGGCCGAAAAAAAAACACCATCGTAGTTAAGTTTATAGACAGAGAAAAGTTTTATTTCCGAATGTTAAATCAAACAAAACTTATCGGCTACAATGGTTGTTAGAAGAGGAAGGGGTATGTGACAAGTGAAACTGTGGCTGTGCTTCTAAAAGTTTTTCATAATCCGATTGAAACTGATGAGCTGATTCTTAGTAGCGCAGCTAACTGGTGGTCTGTCAATCTATTTTGCAAAGCGCCTGTTCACAAATATAAGAAGATGCGAACATGGCACTTATCCTCTGTGCCTGAGATTTCAAGTTTGGGAAGCTTCATTTTCGTAGGCCTTGTAGAACATTGTTACGTTGAACTCAATTTTCGAAACTTTGAGGAATAGTTGTTTCAATTCGTTGGTACATTGAAACTCAATCAGTTCTAGCTGCAACTCTATTACACAAAACGTATTAACACAATGAGATTGAAACAGTTTTTCACTTCTAAATGTGTAATTGTAGGTAGTCGTGTCGCGGGCCGGATCAGACTAGCGTATTAACGTTCTTAAGATAAAGAGGACTTACCAAGAGACGCATGTTGACTGTCGTGTGTTATCCAGTGTACGAATGTGGGAGGTGTGTTCTCCAGTATATATATGCTGGCTGCTGTAACCAACTTTCCCTCGTGCCTTGTTCTACCGCTACTCCCAAAGGCTAATTCTCGCTTTATGTAAACCATAAACAGTTTAACTGACCATTGACCTCCAATCAGTTAAAAATCTAGGCTGATGGCACAGGACAAGAGCACCAATCCTGGCTAACAAGGCAGTGCAACAAAGATTAGTCAATTACTATAAACTATTGGCCACTTCGTGGTGTAGCGGCTAGCATTCTTGGCTGTTGCCCCTGAGGTCCGGCTTCGATTCCCGACTGTCAAGAAATTTTAAATTATAATAATAATAAAGTAGAGGGATAGGAGGGGCATCTACAATCTATACAGAAATCAGACAGCAGTCATTTGAGCTGAAGGACATGAGAGAGAAGCTGGTATTCAGAAAGGTGTGAGGCAATCTTTTCAACTCTGAGATTTGCTGATGACATCGTCATCTTGGCCGACACGCCTGAGGATTTGAATGAGTTTTTGAATGGTATGGACTCCGTCTAGAGGAAGGAATTCATGATGAAAATTAATAAATGTGAAACAATAATATTGGAATGCTGTCGAAAGAAATCAGAAACCCCAATGGATATCAAATTGGCAGGTGAAAAGCTAATGGAAGTAGGAGCCTTCTGTTACTTAGGAAGCAAAATAAGCAGTGATGGACGTAACAAAGAGGATATAAAAAGTAGGTTGGCTCAGGCAAGGAAAGCATTTCTACAGAAGAGGAATTTGTTGACATCGGATATAGATTTTAGGTATTAGGAAGTCATTTTTGAAGGCCTTCGTCTGGAGCGTGGCGCTCTATAGAAGTGAAACTTGGACTATTGGTGCAGCAGAAAAGAGGAGAATTGAAGCGTTTGAAATGTGGTGTTACAGGAGGATGATGAAGATCAGATGGGTAGATAGATTTACAAATGAAGAGGTACGGTATTAAGACGAGTGGGAGAGGAGAGATGTTTCTGGCGACTGCTAATGAAGAGAAAACATAGGTTGGTAGGACACTTACTAAGACACCAAAGACAGTGATGAAGCGTGATATTTTTTGTAGGGTAGGCTGAAGTTGAATGAATTCCGAAAGTAACAAACGTGCTCAACTCCTCAAAATTCACAGCTTTAGTCTACTGGAAAGGCTGTGTCCCCAGTGTCCCTTAACTCATCAGAGGTCGGGCCTTGTTTTACCTTAATGAGGCACACACAGTTACTCATACCGTGTATGGAAAATATTAAAATAGAACAATTATCTTAACTAAATTGTATTCTTCACTTACACAGTCATAATAGAGCAGATGAGTTATTTCAAATAATTAAATCTAATTCGACAAGGAGCATAAGCAAATTAATACATTATCACTCACCATTAATTTTTTTGTAGATAAATTCGATCCTTCTGTCCTTTTTCTGAGCATAGACGTCGATAACCCGAGAAATGAATTCTTGACGTTTGGAAGAAGATTTAACAGTTCTCTTCTCTATAGCCAAAATTGCCAAATTTGATAGTCTGTCGTTCGTCATTGTGTTGCGGAGGTGTGTTTTAACACGTTTCAATGTACTCATGCTTCTTTCGCATGAAGCAGTGGTCGCCGGAACTGAAAGTACCAAGGAAAGTAGCTTCACGCACGAGCACATTTTTTAATGCATTATGTATAATGTATTTGAATAAATCCCTAGGCGATAGGTGTTTATCCTCACTACTATAAACGAACATAAGTTGTCCTGTCAGTTTTTCATGATCGAAGAATTGATACACTTTAAGCAATTTTTCGAGAATAAATGTCGGGAATATATTTGGCCTACTGTAATACAAAAAAATTTCCTGATCTACCAATTCCGTAAAATCTAGCTTCTGAAAGTCCTGGAATCTGGTTTCCATATTCACTACTATAGTGTCAACTATTTCAAACGCAAGTCTCTTCAATTTCTGTGATCCTGCTTCATTTAGAGTAGTTTTAAGTTCACCTGCTGAATTTAGGAGAGAGTTGGCTTTCTCTATGCAGGCAAGGAATACTTCTTCACATCTCAGTTTATCAACCGCCTTGGTGCAATTTTCAATTTCGTACTTGCAACGTCTTATATCTACGGTTTTGCTTTGCAGGATGTCAAACAATACACCCGTATGCTGAACAATCAAATTATAAAGCTGCAGCAAAAAAAAAAAAAAAAAAAGAAACGTCAGATCATTCAATATATTGCCGAGTCCAATTGCCTGATGTAAGGAATTATCATCCCATTCATCATTGTCTATAATATCATGAAATGCGGATAATTGTTGCAACAGCGCGCGAATGAAAGTTCCATCTTGTTTCACATGAGCTTGGCAATTTGAAACCCCTTGCTCTAAGAAGACCGCTTCTTTTACTAGAACGGCTAATATATATATTTTTATTTATTTATTTAGTCAATTTACCCTCTAGGTTGGTGGTTCCCACGGACGCAGCGAGGGAACTCACCACTGCCGCCTCTAAGGGCAGTGTCCTGGAGCTGGGAACATCTGGTCGGGATGGATACAACTGGGGAGGTGTGATCAGCACTTCGCCCAGGCGGTCTCACCTGCAAAGCGAACAGGGGCCTCATGAGGGAGGGGAGAGGATGGAAGATTGGGATGGATAGGCTAGGAAGAGGGAAGGAGGCGGCCGTGGCCTTACAGTAGGTACCATCCCGCCATTTGCCCGAAGACGAAGTGGGAAACCACGGAAAACCACTTCGAGGATGGCTGAGGTGGGAATCGAACCCCCTCTACTCATTTGGGCCACCCGAGGCTGAGTAGACCCCGTTCCGGTCCTCATACCACTTTTCAAATTTCGTGGCAGAGCCGGGAATCGAACCCAGGACCTCCGGGGCGGCAGCTATCCAATATATAAGAAAGTATGGAATCCTGCGATGTTTGCTACAAAAATCTTAACTTGCATAATTGTTTTGCAAGCATGAAGCAGAACCAAATTTAACTGATGCGCGTAGCAATGGATGAAGAGGGCATGAGGATATTCTCGTTTTACAATACGGTGAACACCAGCATTTTTACCTGCCATTGCACTGCATCCATCGTACGTTTGGGATATTAATTTCCCTTTCGAGATCTCCCAGGTTTTGAGGACGTCAAGCAAATCAGCGGCTACACCTTGAGCACCGGTCTTTTGAAACGTCATAAAATCCGACGAGTCTCTCTATTTCTCCCGATTCGTTATTGGCATAACGGAAAATAACACTCATTTGACTTGTAGTTGAGACATCCGTGCTTTCACCAGCCTGTATGGAAATAAACGGGCTGTTTTCAAGTTCACTAAAAAGCTGTTCTTTAACTACTTCCGTAATGCATTCGAGTAGTTCGTTTTGTGTGTCAGAGGAAGTGCCTTTATATACCCCATCGGATAATAAATGATCTTTCATATACGGTTCTTCCTCTGTCAAGAATTCCAAGAATTCTAAATAATTGCCTTTGTTTAAAGACGTCTCAGATTCATCGTGACCTCTGAGAGCTAACTCTTGCCGCGCCAGGAAACAGAGAGTTGAAATCAGTCTTTTCATTATATTCCTTTTTCGCTCGACTTTTTCATTGTGTTTCAAAGCTGCAAGACGCATCGCCTCAGAAAGGGCATGGTCAATACTAGCGGTACCTAAATGATTATATTTAACAGCTGCTGTGATGTGTGATATTGAACACTCATGTTTTTAGGTAGATTTCATTAGAAAGCTAACTATTGCAATGGGTACCGTACCATGTTTCGACTTACGGAAAATTTCGACATATCTTCACGTTTCACATCCCCTTGACCCCAAAACCACCGTCAGTTAAAAAGTTTATATATAATTTATATATATATATACATATATCACTTTCTTGTGGACACGATAACTACCGCAATTTTGCACCAATCAATTTGAATTATTTACATAATATGTATCCCTATAAAATCTCGGTCGAGTTCGTTAATGGGCACAATCGGTCGACGGGGGTGAAAATGGGGGGCTTTTTTTCGAAAAAGTGAAATATCGCTATAACTCTCTTAATATTTGAAATATCGAATCCATTCAAAGTTCATACTATGGGTCGAATAAGGCCCAAAAATTCATGTTTGAAGAGTTTTTTTGATAGCACCAACCATTGACCAAAGGGGTGGGAAAAAGTGGGTTTTTCGGGAAACATTAATCATATCTCTCTTAATAGGCACAATATCAAAACCGTACAAAATGTACAGTATTCCCCTAATAATTACCTAAAACTTTTGTCTGAAAGAACTTTTGATATGACCCACCATTACGCCAAGGGATGAGAAAAATGATTTCGGAATTATAAGAAAATGCCAAGAGCTATCAGAGGTTGCCATGACAACACTACTAAATTGATGAGGGATGTGCCATCAGACGTTGCCATGACAACGCACTTGCACGCGATCACATTTAGCTTTCCATCTGACTAAGTGAGAAGCGGCCTCGGTGACGTAACTGGTAGTATGCTGAACTTCTATGCCAAAGTTCGCGGGTTCAAAGCCGGCCGAAGTCGTCGGATGTTCTAAGAGCGCTAAAAATCCCTCAGTAAGCTTTCCTTTGGAGGGGAAGATCCAACGTTCGTTGCAAGTTGCTGGTTGCAGTGGCATCTCGTAGCCAAGTTCAGAGCTAGGTGTCGTTGACGGTAGTATCTGGTAGCAACATTAGGGACTACTGCGTGATATTGACCGTCTGCAGTCCTTACCTGAATTACAGACTAATACAGCCATCACAATTCACACCGTTTATCAGACAGATTCTACACTCACCCAAAGTACACGGGGTTACTTGACCGCGTTGTCGCATCCCCTAAACTGAGGAACCAACCAAAATCTCTGCGGGAGATATAATTTTGCGTGAAAAAGTAACAGACCGTTAGATAGTTACACATCAGTGTCGAAACCTTGCATAAGGACAGTGTGACCACAAGTACAAAAATGTACCCCAAATGACAAGAAGGTTACCGTCCCCATAAGACAATAAAATGTTTAAAATATTCATAAAATGACGAATTACAAAGTTAATTAAGCTCCAATTATAAAACACTTTCTCGCAATAAATGAGGTCTGATCCTTCTACGAAAACGTGCATATTCTGCTATTTTCGCCTATCCCCAAGTTTGCCCGATGAAATCTACCTCCGCCTTCCGGCGTGCCGAGAGGAGTTTTTTTTTTGCCTTAGAAAGAACATTTTTAAGACTTTCCTCACCAACTCCTCTTTTGCCCCATTCTAAATTTTATTTAGCAAAAAAACAATAAACACAAAATAATCTATTTCGGGTGGCACTACCACTCAACCATGGTTTCGACTCGTACCATTGTATCTGAAACCGTCTTACAAACTTTCCATCGGTTTTCCGAAGTGACAAGCTTGGCGTGGGCTTCCGTTCTATCACCTGGATTTTTTCCTCCAAAGAGAGTTGAGAAAAAAATGTTGGATTTTCAATAAGAAAATTCAATGGATCTTGAGATGTATTGAACGCATCTATTGAAACGCATGTGTCGTGTAGATTCGCGTACTGATGCCAACTATTTGTTTTCAACTACACTGTAACACAAACACACCACACAGTAAGATGCAAATAGATTAATAGAAACACACTTCACTGCACTTACAATCCACACTGGCGTGGTATCATTCACCGTGTAGCCAGGACTGCCAACATGTCGAAAGAGAACATTTAAAAAATATCATTCTGCAAGTTAAGTTATGCATTTTAAAGTAAAACATAATGAGATTTATCTTAAATTCATTTTTTGCGTATGTCTGGGTCCTGTTCAGATTTATGTCCATGTTCAATAATTTTACATGTCAGAAAATTATGCTATCTTGCATTTTTAATATCGTTGACAACCCTGTAACCCGTTTCATTCATAAACTGGTGCTGCCTTAGTTCTGCCAAACACCCCTAGATTGCAGCAGTTACTTACAACCAGCGTTGTGGGGTGTCTCCCTCCAGGTCCTTGGGCAAGCCTTACCGCACAAGTTGCCCTCTTCACCCCGCCCACCGAGTAGTTGCTACTGCGTCTGCGCGCGTCATTCATTCATTCATTCATTCATTCATTTATTTGCATTGGGGGGAGTGTCCCCCGGTGGCAAATTGGATATACATAACAAATAAATAATTACATAACAATTATACAACAATTAAACTGGAGTATTTACACAAATAGTCAGTCTTTTCTTAAACACACCTATATGTTTGGGAAAAGGCTCTAAGACTGCGGCAGGTAGAGAGTTCCAGTTATCAATGGCACGGTTTACAAAAGAATATTTACCATAATTTGTTCGCTGTGGTCGGCCCTTAACTTTGAAAGGATGATCGCTCCTACCCAATCGTTTGCTAAGCTCACCCCATGCTGGTTGATTTATATACGTGTTGTACATAGCGCAGAGTCTAGATTTCATCCTCCTAGCCTCCAGTGATTCCCACCCAAGTTTCTTTAACATACGGCTCACACTGCTCCTGGGATTAAAGTCACTGAGCACAAATCTAGCGGCCTTTCTTTGTACCATTTCCAACTCATTGATGAGCCCTACTTGATATGGATCCCAAACCGCCGAGGCATATTCCAGAATAGGTCTTACAAGTGACAAATAGCCTAATTCTTTAGCAGAGGTACTACTTCCTTTTAATACCCTCATTACAAAGTGCAGGGATTTGTAAGCTTTTGAAACTACACATCCTACATGACTACTCCATTTCATATCATTCCTTACGTGAACGCCCAAATATTTGCAAGAATCTTCTTCTACAAGTATTTCCGAGCCAATGTTATATTGAAAATCCTGCCTCCGCACTTTCCCTATTTTTAAGAGACTACATTTTCTTGTGTTTATTTTCATTTTATTTTCAATCCCCCACTTATAGACCAGGTTCAGGTCCTCTTGAAGCACTGCATTGTCTTGTGAGTCATGTATCTTTCGATATATTACACAATCATCCGCAAACAATCGACAGTCACTGCGAATCCCATTTGGTAAGTCATTTATAAACGCCAAAAATAACAAAGTTCCGATTACGCTGCCCTGAGGGATACCCGACGTTACGGTAATTTCATCCGAGAATATGCCTTCGACTTTCACTTTCTGTGAACGACCCGTCAAAAATTCTTGGATCCATAAAATTACTCTTCTATCAATCTTCGTCGAAGCTAATTTATGGAGTAGCATGTCATGCGGCACGAAATCAAATGCCTTCGCAAAATCTATAACCACGGCGTCGACTGAAACTCCATGGTCTAACGATTCGCTAATGTCTTGAAAAAGTGATAACATCTGACTCTCGCATGAGTAACCTTTCCGAAATCCATGTTGCCTATCATTAAACCATGATAATGTTTCCCACTGTTCCCTCAAGTAGTCGCAAATGAGATGCACCATCTGTTTACAAACGATGGACGTAAGGCTAACCGGCCTGTAGTTGCCCAATTCAAGTCTGCTCCCTCCCTTAAATATTGGGACTACCGTAGCTCTTTTCCAGTCATCTGGGATTTGCGCATTGTTTATGGACACATTAAACATCACCTCCAAGTATCGTGCCACGGCCCTACCTCCTAGTTTAAGTACTTCACTAACAATATTATCAGGACCCTTTGATACATTGAAACGTAGTTTTTGTATTAGCTTTACAATTGCTGACTGGTTTATTTGGAACAGGGGAGCCCCTGATTCGTCGTTAAGGTCCAACACACAGCTATTGGATTTATTGAACACACTACCGTAAAAGACATTTAATTCATTAGCAATGGCCTGTTTCTCAGTAATTAATTTACCGTCACCGGACATTATCATCGACAAATTATTTGGATTTCCCTTTCTTCTCCTAACATAACTGTAAAAATTTTTCCACCCATCACCTCCCGAACCAAGTAAACCTTGCATATAACTGTCATGAGCAGCCCTCTTTTTTAAGACGAGCTCTCTTGATAAGGACTTAAATTTCAACATATACTTGTCACTATCATGTCTTTTATTGTATAATTTCCTAATTTTCCGTTTTAGACTCCTAATTTCTCGTGTGTAATACTCAGGATCTGGGTTTTGTTTCAGCAATTTAAATGGGACAAATTTATCAACAGCGCTATTTAAAATTTTCAAAAAGTTAGTGCACAGGATATTAATGTGATTTCCTTCCGATGCCCATCCTACGAATAGCTCATTCAAATACCCCTGAAACTTGCCCTGATCCGCCCTGCGATACTGGAATATGATCTTTTTTGCTACATCAGAGTCTAATTTTGTAATGTCACCATATCTAATATTTAATTCAACCCCAGAATGGTCACTAATTCCTGGTAATTTCAGACAGTTAATATAGCTCTACAGGCCTTACGAGATAAACATCTAAGGTATTATTGTCTCTAGTTGGGAAGTCAACTACTTGGGAAAATACCCCCTCCCTTAAGAATTTATTTGCAGCGCTCTGAGCTTGACTACAGCTAGTTGACTCACCAGACCAGTCTACTTTGGGGAGGTTTAAATCTCCAGCAATTATTATGCTCTTTTTCATAGCATTACCCGTACAAGTTTTATCATACAGTGTTTCGAGGAGAGCAAAGTTATCTTTCGGTGCTCTATACGCCCCTATCACCTGAAGAGGGAATTTATTTCCTTTATCCGAAATTTGTACACATAACATTTCATGATCCATATCAGCCCACTTAAAGAAACTACCTATATTTTTGCGCACACTAATAAATAGCCCACCATCTCGCTTCCCCCGATCCCTTCTGTACATTTCGTAGGTCCCTTGAATTATTTCGCTACTATTTATGTCCTCATATAACCAAGATTCAGTTGCAATGACAATGTCCGGAGAATACGTCTCTACAAGATTCCAAAATTCAATTAATTTATTTCCTAAACTCTGACAATTAACCTGCAGTAATCTTAGAGTCTTACCTCCGCAGCAAATATCTTGAAATAGCTCCTTCTGTTCCCATCGGCTGGCAACCTCTGGACCTGCTCCTCCTCACAAAAGGCGGCACGAACCGATGACCCTGTCATGTAGGCTCCCTAGGTTAAAAGCGCCCCGTCGATTTAGATGCAGCCCGTCTCGGGCGAAGTCACGGCCACCAATCCAGCAGTCAGCTTCTACGTACACTAATCCCAGTTGTGCACAAACCCAGTCCATGCGGTCATTTACAGTCTTAACTCGCCTTAACGGAACATCTCCCCGCCGAACAATGCCACTCATTATAATTTTTGCATTTCTAAACTTGCTTTTAGCTTTTCTGCCTAGTTCGTAGAGCTCCCCCACGATGTAATCAGCTGTAGCCCTCTTCTTCAAATCGTTCGTCCCAACATGTAGCAACAACACTTTAACTTTGTCACAGTCCTCTACATTTGATTGTTCCACTTGTTGGGCAAGCTGGTCAATTTTAATCCCCGGATAACACCGCACTTTCGCACCTGATTTCCTCGAGATATTAGCACTCCATCGTATCATTGAATCACCCATTATGATAACGCCATCCTCAGTTTGCTCCTGCACGCCCTCTTCCACACTGATCCCAGTAGAAAGCCGTTCAGTCACATCCTTCACCGTTTCTTCTGATTCACGAAGCTTTGCTCTAAGTTCCTGTATTATTTGATCCCTTGCTTTGATTTGCACCCTCAAACAGTCCGGCTTATCACATACTTTACAAAACCAATTTCCGACATCACAATCCTCCTTCTTGACCTTAATACAGCCGAAGTGAAACCATTTCTCACATAGTCCACACTCAACACCATTCTTCAATGTTTTACTGCACGTCGAACACTTTAAAGCAGCCACTGGATCATTTGCCTGATTCACATTTGGAGTAACAGGCCCTGGATTCACTTCCACTCCACCAATAACTAGCAATGCAGCTATCACTAGGGCTATGAACCACAAGTTGCTAGGTCCCGTACGCACACACAAACACCGGAAATCCCGACTACCCTTCGCATACCACAGTCCGATCCTCGCCCGATAACACTCCTGAGAACAACCCATTTCAGCACACCTGAGAGCTCGGGAAAAACACGACCTTTCACTTTGACTGCCAGAATGATTAGTCAGGCTGAGTTGAGGTGAATAGCTATTGGTTGATTTGGTTGTGAGCGGTTTCAGCGCTAGGCAACGCGAGTTCAAATATATATTTGAAATATCAATCGAAAAACACCAATAATAGCGGAAGAAAACTAATTAAGTTTTTTCTTTTACGGATAGGCTGAGCCTCAGCGCCCCTGCTTGTTACCACTGCTAATAAGCCACTTATCCATGGGTAATGGCGTTACCGGTATCAGTTTAACAACCTACACTGAACATGCACTAGAATTCACCTGTTCACTCACTGTCTGTGGACTGACTGCAAAGACCTGGCTGAATTCGAGTCGACAATGGTAGGAATAGAAGTATCTACTATTGTAAGAAAGTGGCGCTCACATTGTCTAGCGAATTATTGTTATTAGTGGATGTTACCTGTTGGCGGGTGAAATGTTACTCTACACCTGCTGGACAGTTCTTGTGAAATAAGACAGCAAAGGTACGAGTTTATTAGTCTTGAATGGTCTTGGAGCTTCCTGCCTGGGATAGGTTCATGAATATGAGGAAGCAATATTTATTACAGAATATGAAATATAAATATTTCAATCAGAACTTACTCACTCTCTGCGTCGTCGTCCCCCCCCCCCGGTCCCAACCCCGTAGAAAATATAACGGGGACAATATATTTGTTGTTGCTTGTTTTAGTAGCTGCGACATCGTGGTCATAAGTCCCCTGTATTTTGGGTGTGTGTGATAACCTACGTTATTGTGATGTCTGTACTAGTGGGGTAGGGTTGGGAAGGAGGAGACCTTGGCCTTTAGTTAGAAACTTGCCTGGCATTTGCCTGGAGTAGAAGTGAGGAACCACGGAAAACCTCTTCCAGGATGGCTGAGTGTGCCCCATTCCAGCCCTCACATTCTCGCGGCTGGCTGCGTGGCTCAGCCGTAACGTTCTCGCCTGCTGTGACCAAGGGTGCAGGATCGAATCCTGGCGCAGCCAGTTGGCATTTGACGATGCGCAAATGTTAGGGAGGCGTGTCAGTAGATTTACTGGCACGTTAAAGATCCCCTTCGGGGTGAAATTCAGCCAACCCGGAGTTGTCTCTAAAAGTCACATTAGTTAAAAGGTACGTAAAACCAATAAATAGCATTACCGGTATTATTATTATTTTTATTATTATTATTGTGTTTGAGTTTTCAGTCCTTTGACTGGTTTGATGCAGCCCTCCATTCTTCCCTGTCCTGAGCTAATCGTTTCATCTCTACCCAACTACCACACCCTACATCCGAGGCAATCTGTTTAACTTATTCTAACCTTGGTCTACCCCTACAGTTCTTGTCCTCAACACTTCCTTCCATAACTAAGCCTGCTATTTCTCGGCCATCAACCCATCTATTACCTAGGAATTTTCTTAATATCCTGCGCTCTCCTTTTTCCAGTTGGTCAGCAGTCATTCGAGCTGAAGGACATGAGAGAGAAGCTGGTATTCAGAAAGGTGTAAGGCAAGGCTGCAATTTATCACCCATACATTTCAATCTTTATATAGAACAAGCAATGAAGTAAATTAGAGAAAAATTTAAAGTAGGAGTGAAGATTCAAGGAGAAATAATTTCATCTCTGAGATTTCCCGATGATATCGTCATCTTGGCCGACACGCCTCAGGATTTGAATGAGTTTTTGAATGAGGAAATAATTCATGATGAAAATTAATAATTGTAAAACAAAAATATTGGAATGCAGCCTAAAAAATCAGAAACATGTATGGACATCAAATTGGCTGGTGAAAAGCTAAAGGAAGTAAGAGACTTCTGTTACTTAGGAAGCAGAATAACCAGTGATGGACGAAGCAAAGAGGATATAAAAAGTAGGTTAGCTCAGGCAAAGAAAGCATTTCTACAGAGAAGGAATCTGTTGACATCGAATATAGATTTAGGTATTAGGAAGTCATTTTTGAAAGCCTTTGTCTGGAGCGTGGCGCTCTATGGAAGTGAAACTTGGACTATTGGTGCAGCAGAAAAGAGGAGAATTGAAGTGTTTGAAATGTGGTGTTACAGGAGAATGATGAAGATCAGATGGGTAGAGGGTTACAAACGAAGAGGTATTAAGACTAGTGGGAGAGAAGAGATGTTTCTGGTGACTGCTAATGAAGAGAAAGGTTGTTAGGAATAGCAAGCTTAGTTATGGAAGGAAGGGTCGAGGACAAGAACTGTAGGGGTAGACCAAGGTTAGAATATATTAAACAGATTGCCTCGGATGTAGGATGTGTTAACTATGTAGAGAAGAAACGATTAGCTCAGGACAGGGTGGCATGGAGAGGTGCATCAAACCTGTCAAAAGATTGAAGACTCAAACAACAACAACAACAACAACTTGACGTTTACTATTCATGTTCAAAGTTTCGGACGTACTGTATATACTCCCTCAGGTTTAGTGTCGGAATTACTATTATTACTGTATTTTCTTGAAAACAAGGGGCGTAATATATTGATTTACACTTTATTTTTCTACACAAATGAAGTACATTACACATCAGTTGTTACGTCACCTTCTCAACATAATCTCCTGTAACTTTATGCACTTTTGCCGTCGATGAGTCGGTCTCTCCAGACCTTCCTGAAACCATTCTTTCGGAGTGCTGCTTACCCTTGCCTTGATAACGGCGACCAAGCAATGGAAGCACAGGGGCGGGCAGTCCACCGCCAAAGGAATGTCGAACAGTGCCATCAGTTGGAAAGCGAATGGCGACAGTGTTCTGGGACACAATGGGCATCATCCTCATTGACTGGCTGGAATTGGGGGCCACCATTAACAGTGCAGCATATGTGGCAACCCTTAAGTCGTGCCATTCAAACTAAGCGGCCAGGAAAATGAGGTAAAGGTGTGCTTCTGCAACATGACAATGCCCGCCCCCACACTTGCTGAGAGACCACCGCTGCCATTGATCGAATGGGATTCACGGTGCTGCCACACCCACCATACTCTCCCGACTTGGCACCAAGTGATTATTACCCGTTTGGGAACACGAAGAAGTCTCTGGACACAGCTGTCAATGGATGGGTATGCAGCGCTGCGAAAGAATGGTTTCAGGAAGGTCTGGAGAGACTGACACATCGATGGCAAAAGTGCATCAAGTTACAAGGAGATTGTGTTGAGATGGTGCACGTAACAACTGATGTGTAATGTACTTCATTTGGGTAGAAAAGAATAAAGTGTAAGACAATATAGTGCGCCCCTCGTATAACGTTATGCGCACCTAACAAGGAGCGCTATTTCACAGATGAATTTGAATTAGCTTTCTTCTGTTCACAAAATCTCTTCATTCTGTCATTGTGATATTTATTGATGTGTAACATCTTTCCACTCGGTTGCTGGATATTTTTGTGGGAGTGATTTTGAAAACTGGGACGGAAGTGGATCGGACGGAAGTGTGTAGGACGCACTGCCAGCTGGATCGTATTCCTCCTGGACATTCATCAACACACAAAAATCTTTTTTATTTACACACTAATAATACATAACAATTCCAAGACTCTCTTTTTTTCTTCACTGCCTACTTGATATTTCTACTCTCGCACTGCCTTCTTGATACTCTGCTGCTAATCATATCAATATGACTCATTTTAACAGAATCCATATGAAATTATGTGTTGGTCTGTGAATGAAGAGGACCTGTTTATAAGGAATTTAAGTTTATGAGCTCAGTCGCGTCTATTAATCTAGTTGATCCATATCGTATTCTTTATTTAGGCTAGTGCTGGTGGAAACTACAAATCATCTAATAAAATGAGTTCCGTATTATAAACTACAATATCTGTAAAACACTCCCTTTTACAATAGATTAACATTTGTGCCAATAATATTTAAAAAGATCACGTGAGGTTTCTTCTATGTCAGATATTACACATCATATGCGACTACTGTAAGGCTCGTTAAGTTTTATTTTCCCCTTTTTGCAGTCCATGCAGTGGCGACTCTCATCCGGGGGTTTACAACAAAGTGATGTGTGTTCACCAACGTTCTGAAGCTAGGGCTGTACCATAGACATTCGTCTGTTACGTTGATTTCTTGAAGGTCATTTTCAAGTTGTATTATCCAGTTATTGTTGGCTTTTAATGAGGAGGCATGATTACATATCCTTTTAGTAAGTGGGGTCACTTTGACCATCATATTCTTATTTTTGTAAATGCGACTAAAACTACTCAATATATTGACAATAAACTTTTTGGGAAGTTGCAAGAGGTGTTACTGAATGTGACAAAGCAAATTATATGTTTTTATCCCCCACACTTTTAATTTGTTATTTTAAAACATTTTTGACTGTTCAATTTCACCTCATGGGTGAACATAGAGACATTCGTCTACTCTGTGGAAGTCATTCCATGCACTGTGCAATGACACCCCCATCATATGTATATAAAAGTGGTTTTGAAAGTAACTTATTTTAAATAGTCGACTATTATTTACGAGTTTTCTTAACAACCTCAAAATTTTTATACAATTATGGCTACATTTTGCTAATAACGAGTGCTAACCTACGTTTGAAATAAGAAAATAATGTTAAAACAGGCCTTTTGAAAACAATTTGAATGACTTTAACCATCAGCCATCACTGAACAGCTGATCTATCAGTGTCAAAAAACATTGGAGCTGCTGTTCAAAGTTGCCCCTTGAAAGACAAGTCTTCATTTTTTTTCGACACCAAAGAATAAATATAAAATGTTTTGCTTTCTGTAAATGTCCATTCAACGTGTTTACCTTGCCCACAATGACTCGTTTTGAATTCTGAATCTTAAAATACTTCCAATATTAGGCAAATGTATTTGAGGTTAGAAAAAAGACCAACATTTCCAGAATGTATTCTATTTTCTGGAGTTGGTATACGACGTTATTTCACATCGACTGTTAAATCATCTGAAAGTATCGATTATTGGCGATTTTAACGCTCGTAATCAAAGTTCCTTATTAACACAGTAGAACACAGCATTAAATAAAAAACACGCTAAATTACTGTTAAAAGTAACCCCACTTTACTAGGCCTAAGCCTTTCATTGTCCATTCTTTGAATATGTCCATAAAATTTTAATCGTCTTTTTCTAATAATGTCTGATATTTTCTCGGAATTTTGGTATTATACTTTCTTTCTTTCCTTCTTTCTTAATCGTTTAGGCCTACTTTGGTCCCCTGGGCTCGTATCTACTCGTCGGTATGGTTGTACTTTCTTCTTCTTCCAATAGTCCCTCATTTTCTGACTATGAGTCAGTCTGTCCACTTAGCTCCTGTAGTCTTCTTACTTGTAAGGGACGTTGGGAACACGCCCTGTCGGATGAGCTGACGGAACAGCAGACGGTCACGAGTTTGTTCCCGTGGGATATCCAGTTGTTCCATATCTGACTTAACTGACGCAATCCATTTGTTCTTTGAAGCCTTGCCTCTTCCTGTCACTGTGAATATCCTGTTGGTGAGTCTTTCATAATCCAGACGTGCCAAGTGTCCATAAAAGGCCAGGCGTCTTTTCCTTATAGACGTGATGATGTCCTCCAGGTGTTCATACAATTCATCATTATGACGGATTCAGTAAATGCCTCCTTCCTCTCTAATTGGACCTAATATCCTCCCTTTTAACTCCAGTTTTCTGAGTGGACCCTTTCTGGTCATTACAAGGCACTCAGAAGCATACAGAACTGATGGCTTGATGACCGAGTTATAGTGTCTGAGTTTGATGTTCTTAGAGGCACTTAGATGAATAGATAGGCTACTAGGACAGGAATGATAAGCCCTTTCAAACTTGGTACATCTCGCTCTGATCCATTCTCCAAAGTACCGTACGTAACTGCAGGTACCTTGCGTAAGATAGTGTCTGCGAGAGGAATATATTTTTCATTTGAAACTGTTCTGCCTTTCAGTGTCCAATCTAGTCTGCAAGCCTCTGTTTGCGAACAAGTCACCTCTATGATCCCCTATTAGCAGTTAGCACTGCGACCTCCTCTGCTTATACACCTCTCACTTTGAAATTGTTCAACACTGAAGCCAACCATCGTCATTCTCTGCTTCTCTTACCCTCTACCCCCCAGTGGGACGTGGGTTGGCGACCACGGGGGCCCAGCTGAGTCCGGCATTGCTTCCACTTACTTGTGCCGGTCTCCTCTCCGGCTTCTTTCCTGTCGACCACATTTGGTCAACTCTTGTTCTCTTCCGACCCCGACGGTATTAGGGTATCCGAGGCCTAGGGAGTCTCTTCCTTTCTCGCCTTAATTGGCCCTTGTCTCATCTTATCTGATTCCTCATTCTTCTAGGGGTCAGCCTTCTTCTGTTGTCTTCATATCTCCTGCCTTCTGCTCAAGGCCCTCAATGAGCCTGGGTGTTTGTAACCCCACCCTAGATATTGCTACACCCTCAGGGGCTCACGGCTGGTGAGTTCGGGAGTTGGCGACCCCGAGGGATTCCTGAGCTGGGTTTGGATTTCTCCCTTTTTCCCATTAGCTCTGGGGCAGACCCTCTCCTCTTTCACTTTCCTATCTACCTTTCATGGCTCTCCTTCCTTCCAAGTCCCTCAATCCGCATTCTTCGAGGGTTGAGGGCATTTATTTTCCTCCTGTTCTTTATTTGCCTTATTCTCCTTTTGGTTACCATTTCTTCTTCTAGTTAGTTAGTTGTAGTTTTACTTTTCATTTTCGCTATCACCCAAACCATTAGGGGCCGATAACCTAGATGTTAGGCCCCTTAAAACAACAATTATCATCTTACTCTCTAGAGTCGAACTCATTACCCTCTTAGGTAATCTCTCCTCCCCTAGTCTCATACCATGTCCCCACCATCTGAGTCGGCTTCATCTAGCGTGTTCATGTTTAACTGAGGCCTAACCTTAATCTCTTCATTACGAGTACCTTCCTGCTATTTGTCCCAAAAAGCGGCTTCGGTGGCGTAGTCGGTAGCATGCTGAACTGCTGTGCCCAAGATAGCGGGTTCAAATCCGGCCGAAGTTAAGAGCGTTAAAAATCCTTCAGTATGCCTTCCTTCGGAGGGGAAGTAAAGCCGGCGGTCCCATGTGATAGATTTATGGCATGTAAAAGATCCTTTCACAGACTAAACTTGTGTAAAGCAAAATTGTTAGGTTAGATTTCGTCAGAACGCTCTATCAAAGTTCCAACGTTCACCACTAGGTATCATTGATATCTGGTGGCGAAAGTTGGAACTACTTGAAATTGAACGGAACTTGTAGCTCGCCCTTTAGGGTGTCCGCTGGAAGCAGCTACAGACTCAGGCGAGCCGAACATGTCCTCGGACACTCCCGGCACCAAAAGCCATACGATAAATAAATAAATAAATAAATAAATAATGTCCCAAAAATCATTCGTGCTACCCTCATATCAGCTACTTCTAGCTTATGTATCAGCTCTCACTGCCATACAGCAAGGTCGGTCTCAACACTGAGCGATGTTTCGCCGCTACACTAACATCTTGCAGGCTGTTGTGAATTCACGTACACCTTGACTCTATTCCTGAGAGAATACACGCCCTGGAGCTTTGTTAGTTTTTAACTCAAGTATTGTTTGCACAACTTCTTCTATTGTTGGAGGTTCTGAATCTGGATTTGATTCTGATGTTTCAAAAGTTCCTTGAGTGCTTCTTTGTCCAGTCCACTTTTCGTGATGATCTCTCCTAAGTACGATACTTAAATTTTTCCACTCGGTTGATCTTCCGGTATTTTGTCTGGAGTTTTGCTGGGGCATCTTTGATGTTAGTCATTACTTCTCTTTTTTCGAATGTTATCTGCAAGCCAGTTTGTTCAGCGATTTCTTTTAGAGGGTCAATTTGTATCTTAGCAGTTTCTACGTCGTTCGACAGAATAACGATGTCATCTGCGAATGCTAGACAGTCGACTATGATCCCCTTGGATTTTGTTCCCATTCTCAGAGGGCTATACTCAGCTTCTAATAATTTTGTTCGCCAGGTTCGAATGACCTTTTCGAGAACGCAGTTGAAAGGCATTGGAGAGACCCCGCCACCTTGTCTGACTCCCGTTTTGACCTCAGGAATCCGACAGACATCCTAGGAACTTAACTTTGGACTTTGTTTCAGTTAGGGTGGCTCTAATTAATGCCAGCAGTTTCAGGTCAACCCCGGATTTGTTGAGGTTGTTCAACAAAACTTCGCGGTCTATCGAATCGTAAGCCTTCTTAAAGTCCACAAAGACTGACACGTGCGGTTTGGACTTGAGATTGCAATATCTAATGTTCGTTTTAAGGCTGTCGATCTGTTCGGCAGTTGAACGACCCTTTTGAAGCCCCCTTGGTAATCTCCTATTTGATGCTCGACTACGGCTTCTAATCGCTCCAGGATAGCAAGTGAGAGAATTTTGTATGTTACCGGTAGGAGGGATATTCCTCTCTAGTTGACGTTTATCATGCTGCCTTGGATCAAGGCCGTTTTCCAATCTTCTGGTAGGATTTCTTTTTTCCAAATTTGTTCTATTTGCTTCTGCAAGATTTCAGCTGCTTCTTCTGGAGCATATTTCCAAAGCTCTGCAACTACAGAGTCTTCTCCGGGCGCTTTGTTGTTTTTTTAGTCGATCAATGTGACGCTTGATTTCGTCTTTGTTGGGTGGTCTCGATTCTGGGCATCTGCGAATGGGGTCCTCGGTCTTGATGGGATTTTTGTGTTGATCGCAATGTAGTAAGTTCTTAAAGTAATCAGCTAGGATGGTACAATTTTCTTCATTTGAGGTCGCCAGTGTACCGTCCTTTCGCTGAAAGCATAACGACAGAGATTTATAACCCTAAGTTTCCTTTTGAACATTTCGTAGTACTCTCTGATCTTGGTCGATCTTCTCAATAAGTGACTTTTCATATTTACGTTTCTCAGCTCGGATCACTTGAGCTGTCGGGGCTCGTTGGGCTTTGTAGGTTTCCCAATCAGTTAGCGATTTTGTTGAATAGTATTATTGCTTCCATGCATCAAGCTTTTTCTTGAAAACTGAAATACAGGTATCATTCCACCAGGCATGTTTCTTGCTTCTTTTAATTTCGGCAATTCCCTTGGCAGCCTCGACCAGGCGGTTTTTCGTGTTGTTCAAGTCACAGTCGATTGGTCGAGCCTTTCCCTGGAACTCCGTTAGATACTGTTTGAGTTTATCAGTGTCAAAGCGAATAATTTGTTTGGGCGTCTTGTCGGTGTTTGCAGGGAGCGGGTTGAATTTAATTATGGACATGTAGTTGTCTGAGGCCACGTTTACGCCTTTTTAACCTTAACGTTCATAATCTCAGGACTGTTTTTCCGAGAAATCGCGACATGATCTAATTTGAACTCTCCGATGGCGTCGACAGGAGATCGCCATTTTGTCTGCTTTCTGGGAAGATGGCGAAAGTGTGTCGACTTGATCTGCAAGTTATGGTTTTCGCAAATGGAGACCAATCTCTTGCCATTTTGATTGGTTCTTTTGTGAGCAGGATAGTTTCCAATGATTTGCCTATACTTGTGTTCTCGACTAGGTTGAGAATTGAAGTCCCCCTAAGACGTTTAACATGGTGTTTAGGAATATTGGCGAGCTTTTCACCCAGTAGGTCCCAAACGTTTTCCACTTCATCCGGGTCAGATCTGTTCTTGTCATCTGTGGGGGCATGTGCGTTAACTAGGCTGTAGGTTTTGTTGGCGCATTTGATTGTTAATATGGACAATCTGTCATTTACTGGCTCAAAATTTGCGACTGACTTAAGGATTCTGGTTCTCATAGCAAACGCTGTTCCAAGCATCACAGATCCATTGAGATCTGTTCTTGAAAAAGCGGTAACCTTCAGACTCGAAAGTTTCTTCGTCTGGGTAACGTGTTTTTTGTAGGGCAATGAAACTGTTACGGCTGTGAGTTTGTTTCGTCGCCTCGCCGCATGGGTCACAGCTGCCCCGGGCTGTGCTCTGCCTCAGTGTATTACGTGCGCCTTACGCAACGGGCTGCGAGGACAAAGGGATGGTCCAGAATATTCGTGACCCAGCTAGTGATGGAAATCTCGAGAAGCCGTGAATCCTGGACGGGTCTAGAAGCATTCATTGAGTCACCAGCCTGCTATATAAGAGCGACCTGGCCAGCGAGGTGGACAGTGTGTTTTTGAGCTAGTGCGTGCTTTTACCTGAGCGACAGTTGTTGGTGACGTGACTTGCGAAACCCTAGTGAAGCTGATTCTCTTGACAGCGAAGGAGTGTGAAGCCTACGGAGGGACTGTATTTGAAGAGTGTGTGTTACCTAGTGCGACAGAGATATTGTGGTGAATTGCGAAAACACAGGGGGCTGTTTCCCTAGCCAGCGGACAGCGAAGCAGAGTGTAGTGGTGAGTGACTGACTATCGTAAATAACTGTAGCTTGTGTATTCAAGGAAGTGTTGCAGGTAGCTCTACCGAGGCCACCGGTCCCATTAGGAGGGATTAACTTCTGAGGTTTATTGACAAGTGAAAGGGAAGTGTTCCCTACAAGAGGAAACTAGAGTGAGATACTAATTGCTTGTATTTGCTATTGTGTGGTGTATATTTCTGGCCCGCAATAAAGCTAATACGTTTCTTTAAAGGAACAATTTGTGTTGTGCTTTTACCCACCGTAATCCAGTTAACGGAAGTGTCACTAGGGGGTGGCACGCAGCAATACATATCTGATTTCCATGTAGTGCGTCGGTCAGACTTTTCAGTTTGCCAGTTTGTGTAAGGGTGTTAATGCCGAACGTTGCTAGGAGGGTTTTTGATTGGGTTCCGAGTTTCTGACTGGTTGGGATACACCGAGACGCTCCAACTCGTCTCTCGCATGATGTCGAGTCTCTCCCAGAATCCGAATGAGACACGTGCGTCGTAGGTTTCACGATGAGGCATTTATCCAAAGACTTACCCCCTGGGGTAAAATAAATGTTGAAATGTTGTGCCATCATGGTTACTTGACTTGAGTTTGTTTTGGACGCGTACGCAATTACGGTTGTTAACCCTAAAGGTCCCCTCAAGGCTTCAAGCCTGGGAGTCCTCCAGCACTGACCCAGCTTCCCGCTGGGATTTGTTACCCAACCTTCCACTGGGTTGCTCGACTTAACAGAGGCACCTCGTGTAGGTTACGTGCCGGAGTTGGAGTGAAAGAGGCTAGGTTCGATTCTCTTGCTGAATCAAATAGGTTAATGTTGCAGATGTTAGCAACGACGCATTTCATTCCCATTTGCCAGAGTCCCAATGACTCCTCCCAGGTTTATTCCTGGGAACCTTCGATATTGATTATTATTATTACTGTTATTATTTTTGTCAATTCCCAATAAGGAGAGCGTTAAAACACAATCAATTTTCATATTTAATTCTCTGTCCGTTTCTTCTTTCTTCCCAAAACCTACTGGGTTTCCTCTTTCTTTCTTCTGTCTGGGCGGCTTCAGTAATAATAATAATATCGTATGGCCTTGGTGCCGGGTGCAAGCTTTGTTAATTGACACCCAGAGGGCAGCTTGCATGTCGAATTTCGTCGTTCCTTTGAACGCTATGAAAGTCAAAGAGGTTAGATATCTAAGCTCCTTAACACTACAGCGCTTTCTAGTAGAGAATGGAGGAACTTTGTGTAGGCGGAAAATCCCGAGATTAATTTTGCCATTATGAACACGGCCTACTGAATTCAAATGGGTTATTTAAAATGCCATCAACGTATGACATCCATGTCGTGATTTTTGTCGACTTTCAAAAAAAAAAAAAAAAAACACTTGCCACGGCCAGGAGCGAACCTGCAAGCTTGGGGGTTGGTAATCCGACACGTTAACCACTAACCCACCGTGGCAAGACGGGTTCAGTAGTAGTTGGTAGCATGCTGAGCTTCTATGCGCAAGGTCGCGGGTTCAAACCCGGCCGAAGTCGTCGGATTATTAAGAGCGTTAAAAATCCCAAGTATGCCTTCCTTCGGAGGGGAAGTAAAGCCAGCGGTCCCATGTCATAGATTGATGTCATGTAAAAGAACCTTCCACTAACTAAAATTGTGTGAAGCTAAATGTGTGTAGTTTAGATTTCATTTACACTCTATTAAAGTTACAACGTTCGTCTCCAGGTGCTGGTTTCGGTGGCATCTAGTAGCCAAGTTCGCGGCTAGGTGTCGTTAGCGGGAGCATTTGTTAGCAAAAGTAGGAACTACTTGAAATTGATCGTCTGCAGTCCTTACCTTAATCACAGATAACACACACTAATAAGCGCCATCAGAATTAACACCGGTTATCAGACAGATTCTACACACACCCAAAGTACACGGGGCTACATGACCGCGTTGTCGCAGACCCAAAACTGAGGATCCAAGCAACCAAGGAATTAATTAATTGATTTTAAAAATAAGTGTTGTTTAAGACAGTATTTGTATGTATCAAAAAGTAATTGAATGGCTCCATTTGAGCCCAAAACATGTACAGATTTAGAGAAAAAATACATTGCATTGACAGGGGCAGAATAAAATTATACATTGTGAATAAATTAATTAAACAATTGCTGTATTAAACAAATAGGTGATCTGTAAGATTCAGATGTTAAGGAAGTCATATTTTTTTCTGAGCTCATTTTGACCGAAATCTGAAAAATAAGTTTGAATTACGGGTCCCTGACCACGTTTAAAGCAATTTGATGTTGCCTATAATTGCATATTTCGGCCATTTTTATTGTTTTGGTCATATTGTTACGGCTGTGAGTTTGTGTCATCGCTCGCCGCATGAGTCACAACTGCCCCAGGGCTGGGCTGTGCCCTGCCTCAGTGTATTGCGTACGCCTTATGCAACAGGACTACTAGGACAAAGGGATGGTCCAGAATATTCGTGACTCAACCAGTGAAGGAAACCTCGAGAAGCCGTGAACCCTGGATGGGTCTAGAAGCATTTATTGAGTCACCGGCCTGCTATATAAGAGCGACCTGTCAAGCAGTGTTGTTGTGTTTTACGAGCTAGTGCGAGAGTTTATCCTGAGCGACAGAAGTGTGGTGACTTGCGAAACCCCTAGTGAAGCCGTTTCTCTTGACAGCGAGGAAGTGAGAAGCATATAGGGGACTGCCTGTGTTTTGAGTGAGTGTGATTTCACTGAGCGTCAGAGATATTGTGGTGAAGTGTCGCGCGAGTTACGAAACCCAGTGACATTGTTTCCCAGCTCGTGAACAGCGAAGCAGCGTGTAGCAGGTTTTCGTAAGTAACTGTAATTTGTGCACATAGGGGAGAGTTGCATGTAGTTCTGTCAAGGCCACCAGACTCATTAGCGAGAAGATTAACTGTTGACAAGTGAAAGAGGGCAAGAGCTCTCCATAAGCAAGAGACTTGAGGAAACTGGAGTAAGGTTCCAATTGCTTGTATTTGCTGATGAGTAGTGTATCTTTCTGGCCGCAATAAAATTAATTATTTCTTTAAAGGAACATCCTGTGATGTGCTTTTTACCCACCGTAATCCAGTTAACAAAAGTGCCACTAGGGGATGGCACGTAACAACTGGTGTCAGAAGCCAGATTACGAACTCAAGCACATGCACAACACCTGACGGTCCTGGTTTCAAAACCCGAGCAGGTCATTTTCTCTAATTTTCCTGTGAGTGCATGCCCTTTACAAGACAAACAACTATAATGGAGGCGCAATTGGCAGCATTGCTAGAAAAGTTAAGTGGCATGGAAACCAAGATGGAAGACGGTCAGAAGAAGATGGAAGACGGCCAGAAGAATTTAACCAAGGACCTAACTGCCAAACTAGAAGACGGCCAGAAGAAGATGGAAGACGGTCAAAATAAGCTAGCGGAGGACCTGAAGAGGATAGTGGACGGCCAGAAGAAGATGGAAGACGGTCAGAATAAGTTGACACAGGACCTGAAGAAATTAGAACTGGGTCTGCGTGAGGAAGTCACGGCAATTGATAAAGAAGTTCGACGCCTTACAAGTGGAAGTTGCCGAGCTGCGCCAACGCCCGCTGATGGGGGTTGAGGAGAAATTCAACGCCTTACAAAAGGAAGTTGCCGAGCTGCGCCAACGCCCACTGACGGGGGAGGAAGAGAAATTCAACGCTTTACAAAAGGAAATTGCTGAGCTGAGCCAACGCCCGCCGACGGGGATGGAAGCGAGATTCAACGCTCTACAAGAGGAAGTTGCCGAGCTGCGCCAACGCCCACCCACCGTTACACCGGGAATATCAGGAACGGGACATAGCAGAGTGACGCCCCCAACCTTCCACGGAAAGGTCCCGTGGAGCACCTACTTACGTCAGTTCGAGGCGGCCTGTTCCATAAATAACTGGAACAACACAGAAAAGGCTACAGCTCTCATTGTAGCGCTGAGAGGTGACGCCCTTAACGTCCTTCAGGCCATCCCGACTGGATCCCAGGACTACGCTTCACTGATCGCCCATATGGAGTCCCGATATGGAGATAGCCATCTTCAGCAGGCCTACCAGATGCAGCTCCGGACCCGGGTACAGAAGAACGCGGAAACCCTGCAGGAGTTCGAGATGGACATCGCACGCCTCGTAAGGCTCGCCTATCCAACAGCGCCGGCCGACTTTCTGGAACAGATTGCGACGCAGACCTTCACCGATGGGCTACGGGACTCGGACACTCAACAGGCGCTGCGACTCGCGCGCAATAAGACCCTGGCAGATGCGCTGAGCCACGCACTTGAGTTCGAGACGGCAAAACAGGCATCTAGAATGCACGCGCGGGTGCGTCAAGTGGACGTCGACGAACCAGCAAAAACCAACGAGACCAAGCCCCTGGCCGACGAATTGATGGAGGCGCTAAGCCGTTTCTTCGATAGTCACGGCACCACCAGCAACGACACAGCCGGAAGACAACCGGAGAGGCGGCCCGGAAGAGGACTACCGACCTGCTGGGCCTGCGGTAAGAAAGGCCACCTGAGCAAGGACTGCGGTGATCGCCGCCGCCGAGGGTATCCGACGGGAAATCAGTCGTCTGAAAACCGCGCGGCCCAGGGAAACGAGTATTAGCCAGCCTTGGGGGGCAAAGGTTGGCTTGTGACAGTCGTCAAGCCCCGGCAGTCCAAGTGCGTGTGACGAAGTTACGGAGGGACAAGAGCAGCCTGATGGTCGACGGAGTCGTCAACGGAGTGAGCTGGCCCATGCTGATCGACACGGGAGCGTCGAGGACCATCGTCAATCCCACCGTGATCCCGAAGTGGAGAGTGCAACCCACACAAAGGAACCTCCAGCTAATAACCGCGACCGGAGAGACCGCACCGGTACATGGAGAAGCATCACTGGAGCTCGTCATTGGTCGACGGGTGGTGAAGCATCCAGTGCTTGTGAGTGACGTATCAAACGAAGTGATCATCGGACTGGACTTCCTGGACCTGAACAACAACATCTTGGACTTGAGTACCAACACTCTGCACTTCGGAGGTGAGGAACTTGCTTTGCAACCAGCACACGAGGCCGTTACCGCACGACGAGTAAGGCTGAGAGAGGACGTCATCGTTCCTACCAGGACGGAGGTCAGCGCCGCCGTAATTGTCGACGGAACTGCTGAGGGAGTGGTGGCTGTCATCGAGCCAAAATATGAGGACATCCAGACAAAAGGATTGCTAGTTGCCAAGACCCTCATCAACACGACGCCTTGGCCGTACGTCCGCCTGTCCAACCTGAACGACTACGATATTACGGTTCACCGGGACACCAACCTAGGAGTCTGCGAGCCCGTTACCTGGATTGCCCGCATCACAGAATGACGGACGGACACCTGCAGATGGACAACCGAAGAAGACGCGCCCTGCCAGAAGAACTACAGAAGCTGTACTGTGCCCTTGCAGCAAGAAATATGCAAATCACAGTATGCCAGCATTGCTCAATTCGGGATTTTTCGGGGTTGCAGTATGTTCTCCCACTCTGTGACTTACATATTTTGGATTAAATAGAGGATACACTTGCAAAAATAACAACAAATCAACTCCTATTTTAACACATTTAATTAATCAAAAATTATGGCGCTACAAACAATACAACAATAAACTACTGACCAATATCATTCTACTTGTCCAAAGTGAACAAGGAATAGCATAAAAATAAAACAAATATTAGATTAAAACACATGGTTTTCTTTAAAACCAACAATTCACGATTATTTTCACTTCCATAAAGTACTTATCTTAAAGTTCCAAATAACTACGAGCTTCTTCGGCTCGATACTTTCCCATAATAATGGTGTCATATTTTTGTACACCTCAAGAATTATTTTTATCTTTTCTTATCATCAAAACAAATATATAATTACATTTAAAATTACATGTTAATTATTCACTTCAATATTTGGGCATATCACATGTTCTCCGTATTTACTATCTCTCTCAAGTTTTGCAAATTCACTACGGTGATCGGGAAAACTATTTGTGTACTCCAGAGTTATAAAGATTACTTGACAATGTCAAAAACTATGATCACTCCCGAAACCTAGTTATCTTCACAAAACTCGTGGATTCCTTCTTTTCCATACAATATTACAATAGGGATTTTATTTAATTCATTTGTCTTATAAGACCATTATCACATAAGAAAACTACGATCTGAATTGGCAAGCGATAATATCAATCTACAAGGACCTCGGTTCAACGCCCGGGTCATTAACAACTTGAAACACTCACGGTGTATTTAACACATCTTACAAGACGGTTTTTACCCACCCTCGCTCTATGAGGGTCAGGCCATTATACTCGGGCGTGATTTATGACAAGGAAAGCGACTCTCTGCCTAACCTACGGCGGCAGCTCTCTTCAATGCTTTAAAACAAACCTTCACATTATTCTCAGTTCTGTGGAGAGACCTGGCTTTTACTTCACTTATTTCCATTCAACAATATTCTTTGGCTCATAAACCACTTTCGTAACCTTGGCATTTATTAATTATGAGAGGGTCCTCATTGATTGGGAAGATTAATACACATTCTACGACGAATAATTAGGGGCTTTAACAACAAGAGGATTCTAGGTTCGAATCTCTTAACATGCCTCGGGAACATTTCCACATCAGAGGACTTATACAAAACGCGATTTAGGGTCAAGCCGTAGCTTATAGGACCTACGCTCAATAATACCATACATTAGCTCCCTTTTAAATAATACACACATGGCCTCGTGATCCACGTCACAATTTAGAGGACTTACAACATATCTCAATTCACTGCAATCAACTACCCTCCATAAGTAACTTACCAAGTACTTTAACTTTTACGCGTTCCTAGCGTGACTTTTTATTTAATTGCGTTCCATTACGCTACACATTACTGTACAGCCGAATGTCTTCCAAAGAACTGATAAATTTCATAGTAACAATTGATACATATCTTAATTCTTATATTAATCTTTTCCGTTGACAATAAATCGCTCCCCTTTTAAGAACACGCATTCATATCATGTCTTATACATTTGTTAAGGCTTCAACGCTCTATATTTTTATATCATTCAATTTAATCTTTATTTAGATTTCTTTACCTTGTTATTCACATCATGTTTTCATTCCTTACAAAAGCTCAAAAGCTATTTCTTTCATATAATTCAAATTTACCTTTATGTAAATATCTTTGTTATAATTATTATTATCACGCTTGCTTTTATAACATTCATTAAATACTGACATTTTATTCCATGCCTTTCCTCTACAGGATTTATTATTTCACATAATTATTTATTATTTCTTAAAACTTTATTTTCGTTCAGATCGCGTTCTTATTTAGTTATTATTCATTTAAAAACATCCCTTCTACTCAAAACTCCGGTGGAATTGTACACAAAATTTTTCCCGACACCAAAACATAATGAAAATCTTTACTTACATGTTTAAGGTCGCTTTCTGACCTTTATTCTCGTTTGATGTGACATTTTGGCCCACCTTCTTGACCTACTCCATATTGTACAATCTCATCTTATGTACAGAATTTTCTTGACACATATTCACTATATTTAACACTGACAACATTTTTTTTATACACTGGTGTATCCGTTTTGAACACACATTAAAACACTAAAAAATATTACTCTGGTACATATTATAACACATATCACTGTGCATAAAACGCTTTCACTTTACCTAAAACACTTAAAATGATACTCCTATTTCTTTTCTTACAATATTTACACTTCACTCCTAGCACACGGTCGTATCTCAACGATTTTGACAATTTCTATCGGCTGTTGATGATCCCTGATGTGAATCCTATCGACCTGCATTGGACGTGTGATTTTACTCGTTCAAAGTTTCTCTCTCCTACAATGGAAACTACTGGTTTCAGTCTCTCAAAACCACTTCTATTGTCGATTACTCGGCTTTACTTTATCTGCTTTAACTAGGCGATAAATGTCTTTACTTTGCCGTCACTTCTATTTATATATGGTGGTCTATCGCCCCCTATTGTTTCTATATCTTGGCCTCCCTTCGAGGACCGTATACTGTCTATCGTACCGTTTCGTTTCTATATCTTGGCCTCCCTTCGAGGACCGTATACTGTCTATCGTATATTTTTGACGTTTTCTCACTAGAGTACGTTTTCCCTCTGGTTTCAAACCTAAGTTCCTAAGTTCCTTTCGCTTGAACTTCTATCTTTCGCGATCGTAATTACTGTAAAGTTCCTTTACAGGACTTAATGTCCTTAACAATGTCTTTACTAAACGTAACGCCGTTTATTTGTTGGAGTTCTTATAACTTCGTAACTGTATTGAACTAGTGTTCTTCTGGAACTCGAAGTTCCCTACTGGCCGCTGTGTCTTACTTTGGCGATATTGCTTTAAAGTCCGTATATTTAATGTTCTTTATATTTTAGGACTCTTCAAAGTCTCGAACTGATAACCCTCAGCGTAGCGTACTTATATCGTAACTGGTCTACACTCGGTGAACTTGTAGCATAGCCTCCCACAGGCTCTGGATCAATGTCTGATACAGCTTAACGTCCCCCTCACGGGCTCTTGAATACTGCGTATACGATGTGGTGCAGCACTTCCGCTCACGGAATGCTCGTAGACTGATGATTATGATGCTCCAGCGTAACGCCCCCCTGGACGGACTAATACTGCATGTACTGATACAGCGTGACGTTCCCCTCACGGGCTCTCGTAGACTGCATGATTGGCTTGGTGAGGCCAGGAGTTTTATACCTTTCAGTCACAAAAAGATAAAATCCTAGTCCTTTTCGTGACCAACTTTTGAACTAATTGTCGCACAATTATAAAAATCGTATCTCCAGACAGCTCGTCTTCCAAACGTAAAATAATCTTCCTGTGCATGGAAATCGATCGTGCATTTCCGAGATATTAATTAATTTCTCGTCGTCAACTGTGTGGGTGGTGCTGTTCTTTTTTTATTCTCCCTCTCCTTGGGTCTCGGTGAACCCCCAATGACGTCTACTTGCGTTTGCAGTTTTTTCCTGTGCAATTTTTACAAGGTTTATCTTTACACAAAAATCTCTAATCCAAAATGATTCACCGTACTGTATCTGTTTACTTATTTTTATACTCGTAAACGGGTTAAATTTAATTATTCCTGTTCTGACTCAGCAGCGAGGTTGCCATATTCCTGCAACGTAAGAGCAATTTCCGAGTCCAGCTTCTTCGTCTTACAGTCAAAACTTTCCACTCGTTCTAATAATATCCATGACTGGCTCCTTATAAATGTCAAGAGGCATGAGCTCATCTAAGGAACACCTGGCCCTAGCGCTTGCACAATGTTAAGCTATAATCCTGGCTTGAAATCTCTCTCCGTTCCCTTAGAAACTGTATGATTCTTTCACTCTTTTCTCAAAGTACATGGATTCGACTCCCTTTGAGGCCTATGGTACATGGGTTCAGTACCAAGGATCCCAGGACCATTTAGACGAGGAGCAATCACGCCAACTTCAGGACCTGCTACGCGAATTCCAGGATGTCTTCTCCATGGGGAGCAAAGACTTCGGTAGGACAAGCTTGGTCCAGCACAGAATCGACGTTGGGGACAGCACACCGATTAGGGCCCCATTCCGACGTGTCCCGCTCGCCAAGCAAGCCGAAGTCGACCGGATGATAGAAGGGAGGAAGGAGCAAGGGGTGATCGAGCCATCACATAGTCCTTGGAGTTCTCCGGTCGTGCTAGTGAAAAAGAAGGACGGTTCCACCAGGTTCTGCGTGGACTACAGGTGGGTGAACGACGTCACGAAGAAGGACAGTTACCCTCTACCCCGGATCGACGACACGCTGGACACCATATCAGGGTCAAGATGGTTCTCCGCCTTGGATTTGAAGAGTGGCTACTGGCAGGTGGAGGTCCACCCTAAGGACCGCGAGAAAACGGCGTTCTCTGTGGGCAGCGGGCTATGGCAGTTCACCGTCATCCCATTCGGTCTGTGCAACGCCCCTGCGACCTTCGAAACGCTAATGGAGTCCATTCTGAGGGGACTACACTGGAAGACCTGCCTGGTCTACCTAGACGACGTCATCGTTCTGGGAAAAAAGCTTCGAGGAGCACTACAGCAACCTGAAGGAGATCTTGATGAAGCTACGGGCTGCCCAGCTGAAGTTGAGCCCCAAGAAGTGTCAGCTCTTCCAGAAGCAGGTCCAGTACCTTGGGCATATTGTCTCCGAGGAAGGGGTGCGCACCGACCCAGAAAAGACCGCAGCTGTGAGGGAGTGGCCAGTTCCGAAGGACAAGTCCCAACTACGAAGCTTCCTGGGACTCTGCACTTATTACCGTCGCTTCGTGAGAGGATTCGCCGACATCGCCAAACCACTGCATCGACTGACTGAGAAGGACCAACTCTTCACATGGACAGCAGAATGCCACAGTGCCTTCGAACAACTCAAGCAGGCTCTGTGCACCGCGCCTATTCTGGCCTACCCCAGGCCTGGAACAAGGTTCATCGTCGATACCGATGCCAGCGACTTTGGTATAGGGGGAATCCTGTCGCAAATAGTGGACGGCGAGGAGAGAGTAGTGGCCTACTTCAGCAAAGCCTTGTCAAAGCCAGAGAGGAACTACTGCGTCACCAGGAAGGAACTGCTCGCCATCGTGAAGACCATCGAACCCTTCCACAAGTACCTGTACGGGCAAGAATTTCTCATCAGGACCGACCATGCATCCCTGCGGTGGCTCCTGAACTTCAAACAGCCCGAGGGTCAACTCGCGCGGTGGTTAGAGAGGCTTCAACAGTACAACTTCGAGATCCAGCACAGGAAAGGCCAACTGCATTCTAATGCCGACGCCCTGTCACGAAGACCGTGCCCCGAAGACTGCACCTTCTGTACTAGGAGGGAGGAGAACACCGGGATACAGTGCCGACGGACTCCTGTGGAACTTCAAGGGAACTGGAGCCGCGAATCTTTCACGCGGGCACAAGCAGAAGATGATGACCTGGGACAGATAGCCGAATGGAAGATTGCCTGTGTCCCCAGACCCGGGTGGAACATTGTGAGTGACTGCAGCCCAAAGTTTAAGTCCTACTGGGCGCAGTGGGACTCGCTGATTGTAAGGGATGGCCTCATCTGCCGCGCCTGGGAGAGCACCGACGGGAAGACATCTCGGGAACAAGTCGTCGTTCCAAAGGCTATGACGGAGGAAGTCCTGAAGGAAGTCCATGGAGGATCATCTGGTGGACACCTAGGGATAAAGAAGACCCTGAAGAGGCTGAGAGAGCGGTTCTACTGGATCGGATGCCGAACCGACGTGGAGAACCACTGCGCGAGGTGCCACGATTGCGCAGCCAGCTAGGGCCCAGGACGAAGACGACGGGGTCCACTGAAGACCTTCAACGTGGGCGGCCCCATGAAGAGAGTGGCCATCGATGTTGCTGGGCCATTCCCGTTGAGCGAGGCAGGGAACCGCTACATATTGGTCATCAGCGACTACTTTACCAAATGGCCGGAGGCGTATGCGCTCCCTAACCAGGAAGCCGCGACGATTGCAGAGACCCTGGTGAAGGAATTCGTCAGCCGGTACGGAGTACCCCTGGAGCTGCACTCCGACCAAGGGAGGAACTTCAAGTCGCAGGGGTTCCAGAACCTATTCCAGCTGCTGGGAATCCGGAAGACAAGGACAACGCCGCTACACCCTCAGTCCGACGGGATGGTAGAGCGATTCAATCGCACCATCGAGAACCATCTCCGAATAGTCGTCAGCGAGCACCAGAGGGATTGGGACAAACATCTTCCACTATTTCTCCTGGCCTACCGCGCCGCCGTGCATTAAGCCACCGGGTGCACACCAGCCCGGGCCATGTATGGGAGGGAGCTCCGTCTACCTGTCGATCTTGCCTTCGGCCGACCTGGGAATGATCCGATCCCGGTAAGCCAGTATTGTCAAGAACTGGTCGACCAACTGGAGGACGTGCACGCGTTCGCGAGGAGGAAACTGCGGTTCGAGACCGACCGAATGAAGACCCGATACGACCAGCAGACGGATGCCGGCGGATTCCACGAGGACGACCTGGTCTGGCTCTTCAACCCATTACGGAAGAAAGGCCTGTCACCCAAACTGCAGAAGTCCTGGGAGGGCCCGTACCGAGTCGTGAAACGGATCAACGATGTCGTCTACAGGATCCAGCGGAGCCCGAGGGCGAAGATGAAGATCGTGCATCGAGATCGCCTGGCAGCCTACGGAGGGACACAGACGGACCAATGATTGATCGGGACGATCAGCCATTTAGGAAGGGGGCGGTGTTACGGCTGTGAGTTTGTGTCATCGCTCGTCATGCATGTGAGATTTTCGAAGTGAAATGCCATGTCCTGTGGTTCGGATTCCACGTAAAAAGGAGGTCCCGTGGCTCATGATCTCGAGATTAACGGTCACGTTAAACTACAAGCTTCCTTTTCCTTCATCGCTCGTCGCATGAGTCACAACTGCGCCAGGGCTGGGATGTGCCCTGCCTCAGTGTATTGCGTACGCCTTATGCAACAGGACTACTAGGACAAAGGGATGGTCCAGAATATTCGTGACTCAACCAGTGAAGGAAACCTCGAGAAGCCGTGAACCCTGGATGGATCTAGAAGCATTTATTGAGTCACCGGCCTGCTATATAAGAGCGACCTGTCAAGCAGTGTTGTTGTGTTTTACGAACTAGTGCGAGCGTTTATCCTGAGCGACAGAAGTGTGGTGACTTGCGAAACCCCTAGTGAAGCCGTTTCTCTTGACAGCGAGGAAATGAGAAGCATACAGGGGACTGCCTGTGTTTTGAATGAGTGTGATTTCACTGAGCGTCAGAGATATTGTGGTGAAGTGTCGCGCGAGTTACGAAACCCAGTGACATTGTTTCCCAGCTCGTGAACAGCGAAGCAGCGTGTAGCAGGATTTCGTAAGTAACTGTAATTTGTGTACATAGGGGAGAGTTGCATGTAGTTCTGTCAGGGCCACCAGACTCATTAGCGAGAAGATTAACTGTTGACAAGTGATAGAGGGCAAGAGCTCTCCATAAGCAAGAGACTTGAGGAAACTGGAGTAAGGTTCCAATTGCTTGTATTTGCTGATGAGTAGTGTATCTTTCTGGCCGCAATAATATTAATTATTTCTTTAAAGGTACATCCTGTGTTGTGCTTTCTACCCACCGTAATCCAGTTAACAAAAGTGCCACTAGGGGGTGGCAACGTAACAATATTTCAGTGATATAAGGTCATATTTGGTTATAATTTAAGCATTTTTGTTTAAATTGAGGCGTCGTTAACAAGGTACGTGTTATCTACGTTGAGTTTCCCGAGGGCTTTGGACTAAGAACATTTGTAAGCACCAAGATAAAGATATGAAGATAACATATTGTGAATTGCGAGAATATCAAAAGAAAACACAAAATATTGGTCGGAGTTACCTGATTTCATCACACCCCGTATTCTTATGACTCTGACAATATTACAATAATTGATTGAGTCAATTAAACCAGAAGCTGGTAAGTCACCACACTGCACCTTGAGCTAATTCACAGCGGTACCAACGCTGTACCAGTCTCACGACTCACTTTCCATCGCCTGCAGCACCTTTCTTATTCACTAATAACTGTGCGATATATTAATTGTGACATCATAGTCATGATTATAAATTATAATATACCCATTCAAAGTGCAATTAAGAAGCTCTCCCTTACCCGTAACGATGAGGTTATCGAGATGACGATGATGATGATGATAATAATAATAATAATAATAATAATAATAATAATAATAATAATATAATAATTCATGGAACCACTACAACAAAAAAAGCATCTCATCAATGCCAAACTTACCGGAAGCCATATACGCTTCAGAAACGACAGCAATCAACGGAAGATACTAGAAAACCACCAGAGAACAAGTATTTCCATGAAGAACTAAAGGCTATTTTCATATATCCTACTCATGTTAATTGCTTCTATCAACATACAAAATTTCAGTTTGATTGCTGTAATAGATTCGTAGATATTGAGAACCGTCTAATATTACGGATGTTCGCCATGTTGGATTTTTATATATGTAGGTCTTAGAGCTATGTACTGTTACATGAAGATTATTGTGTACGTGTAGCATTCAAATTACAATCGCATGATTAGGACGCAAGAATTTAAAAAAATCACACATCTGCCATCTTGTGGTTATGAAAACAATTGAAATAAATTAGATGCCAGTGGATTAACATTTGTATAAGCATTTACCGTACTAAGTTTCATTGCGCTGGGATGGTTGAATGGCGAGAAACGTCCATTTAAAGATTTATATATCGCGTCACCGCCATCTAGGATTTGTGCTCACCAGGTTATTGAAAGTCCTATACGTAAACTTACGTTCATAGCCTCTATGAACATGAAAAAATTCAGTTTGATTGCTGTGAAAGATTCGTAGATATTGAGAACCGTCTAAATATTTCAGATGGTCGCCATTTTGGATTGTTATATGCATAGACCATAGAGTTATGCACCATAAAAAGAAAATTATTGCGTAGCTTCATTATTCAAACTTTCACTTCGATCGCGTGATTACGACACAAGAATTAAAAACTTAATTTTAAAATTTCTTGAGGTTATGTAAACAATTGAACTAAATTAGATGCCAGTGCATTACAAAATGTATAATCATTTACTGTACCGTATTTCACTGCACTCAGATGGTTAAATCGCGAGAAAAGTCTATTTAAAAGTCTTAACTTCGCTTTGCCGCCATGTTGGTTTTTTAGTTACCAGGTTTTTGAAAGTCTCATAGTAGTTCAGTCAATTTGTACTCTAAAGGGCCGCTAGTGGGAAAGTTTGGGGTAGTTCTGATTTCTGTCATTCTATATGTATTTTGGGGTGCTGAATCCGAATCTGAGGTTTGCGGACAAAATTTCGTGACGCAACATTGAAAAAAAAAAACAACGCAAAAAAGCAAAAAAAACTGCTTTTTCCGTTTTTTTTCTAAAACTTGAAAACTATTTAATTTTAGTAAATGGTTTGTTTACAGAAATTAAAGTATTTAAAATTCTCTACAAATATCACTACTTAGTTTTTATGTTCATACCAACCGTTCGGTCTCAAATGCGAGTTGAAAGTTGGCAATTTTCAGCGGTCTCTGCAAAACCCACTTTTTAGTTTATATTGACATGCTTTCAGTTAATTTCACCTAGTTTTTAAGTTGATTTCAATAAAGACCGAGTCACACGGAGAATTCTATGCAAAAGTAAGGTCATACCACTATTTCGGCAAACCTCGACCGTGCCTTTCAAATTTTATTACGTCTCACCAATCCAACAAGGCGGCTGTGCAAATTATTTCACCGGCATTCCATATCTCCGAAACTATTACTGATATCACCATGAAATTTTGTACGGTGATGAAGGGCACCACTATACGTTCGCCTATGAGACTTTCAAAAGCCTACAATGCCAACTGCCGAATATGAGCGTTGTATGTTCTAAGAACCAATTTAAAAACCTATCTGCGTCTGCTGTTGTTATGAACATCCTCCGTTCCCAGAGACCAGTTAACTAATATCTTTAAGTACAGGTATTGTCGCAGATGAGAGGATTACATGCCATTTGTCCAAGGAGGTGGGCATGAAAGGTATACAGCGCATTGTTGGTGGTGATTTTCAAGCTGTAAAATTCAAACGAAGCGAAGCCTCTTGCGATCATGAACAGCTCTATTCAAATACAAGACAGGGCTTTAGTTATCAATCCAATCACACTTTTTCAACGAATGACCATCGCGAAACATTCAGATGAAGAGCTGCGAGAATTTTTACGTTACGAACTTAGCCCCTATCCTCTTGCTTTTTTTACGAGCATGGGATGAGGAAAGGAACAAAATCCTGCTTGTACAACGCTTTTACACCGACTGAACAGACTGACTTGAACGATACAAAATATGTCATAGGTTCAAATGGCGCCACGGTCAGACATATGCAGAAATTTGCAGCAGTTATGTATCATATGTCAAATAAAACTACAAATCAAGTGCCATTGTCATTTTCGACGGCTATCCTGACGAGGCTTGTGATAGCACCAAGGGCATAGAACGATTGAGAAGAGCACAAAGAAAACAATCTGCTGCAATATCATTTACAGAAATGATGGTGCCCACTGTCTCGCAGGATAGTTTTCTTGCAAACTCAAAAAACAAGAGCCGGTTAACATATATGTTAATGGAGAAACTTCATGATGCAAAAATTGATTCAAAGCAAGCTGTGGAGGATGCTGATATCCTAATTATCACAACAGCTCTTGAGATGGCCCCGTCAAACGAACATGTGACAGTGGTGGGGGAAGATATCGACCTTCTGGTCATTTTGATTGGCCTGTGTAGCTGTGATATAAATAATGTATTTTTTCTGAAACCAGAAAAAGGAAAGATTTCGCAAAGCCTCTACAACCCTCATCTGGCTGCTGAGAAAATCCCATTAGACCATATATTATTCCTGCATGCGATGAGTGGTTGTGATACTACTTCTGCATTGTTTAATCAGGGGAAACTGAAATTTCTGAAAGTCCTGCAGAATAACAATGACTTACAACCAGTCATTGAAGCTTTCAAAGACCCTAACGCACATCAAGATGAGATTGTCACATCAGGAAACATGTTTCTCATGGCTCTATATGAAAAAAAAAGAGACCAGTCTGAACGATTTGAGATACAGACAATACGTAACCTCATCATACAAAAATAAGACCAACATTGCCTCATTACCCCCTACCGAAGCTGCTGCACGAGAACATTCCCTGAGAGTTTACTATCAGGTGCAGCAGTGGTTATCCGGTCAAGCCATACCTGACGAGCAACAAAAAGACCCAAGTGAGTGGGGGTGGAAAAGAACTAGTAGTGGTCTCGTGCCAGTGCCAACCACTTTGGACCCTGCACCAAACTCAATACTACGGTACATTTCATGTAAATGTAAAAAGGGCTGCCAACGCAATTGTGGATGCAGGACGGAGGGCCTTCATTGTTCCCCAATCTGCACATCATGCGAAGGTCTGTGCGACAACGTTGAGCCCCCGGAAGACAGCTCTGACATAGACATAGAAGAGACTGAAGAAAGAGACAGAGGTATGTCGAATCTCAAAAGATATTTTGTATTCATTCATCTCTCCTTGATATATAATCACAAGTCAGTGTCTCACCACCTCTTTTATTTTCCAGGAGAACGACCCCTAACGCTGACGATGGAGCAATCAGGCCCTGAGCCGGGACCCGATGCCATTGAAGAACCTCAGCACGATGCGGAAGGTAAGTTTAATCTCACAATCTATTTTGCAATCCTCATCTCTCCTTGAGAAATGAGACCACGTCTTTCAATTTCCAGAACAAGCAGAATATTTGCCGGGACCCATCGCCACCGAAGAACCTCAGCCAGAACCTTCTAAAAGACAACGGCTCATATAATTTTTGCATATTATAATTTGTAATATTATTAATAATTATATGATCATAAGTAACGATATCTTACGTTTTATTTTGTTAGAGTCCTACCTTTTTTGATACTGAATTTTAATAATTTCGATCCTTTTTTTTTTCGTTTTGATTACTTGTGCAGTAAACTAGGAGAAATTTATCAAATAACAGCATTCTAATAAAAATAAAGTTTTGGAATGTAAAAATTGGGTTTTGCAGAGACCGCTGAAAATTGCCAACTTTCAACTCGCAGTTGAGACCGAACAGTTGGTCTGAAAAAAAAAACTAAGTAGTGATATTTGTAGAGAATTTTAATTACTTTAATTTCTGTAAACAAACCATTTACTAAAATTTAATAGTTTTCGAGTTTTAGGAAAAAAAACGAAAAAAAAGCAGATTTTTTTGCTTTTTTTTGCGATTTTTTCAATGTTGCGTCACGAAATTTTGTCCGCAAACCTCAGATTCGGATTCAGCATCCCAAAATACATATAGAATGAAAGAAATCAGAACTACCCCAAAACTTTCCTAGTAAAAACACAATTAAACTGAACTTCGCTTTGCCGCCATGTTGGTTTTTTAGTTACCAGGTTTTTGAAAGTCTCATAGGTGAACTTCTAGTTGTGCCCTTTATCACCGTACAAAAGTTTAGGGTGATATCGGTAATAGTTTCGGAGATATTGAATGCTGGTGAAATATTTCGCACAGCCACCATGTTGGATTGGTGAGACGTAATAAGATTTGAAGGGCACGGACGGTGTCGGCCAAAATGGTGCTATGACCTCACAGAGTTTCATTGCAATCGCTCCAGCCGTTTAGAAGTTATCACAGGCACACACACACACACACACACACACACACACACGGACGAAAGATGATCTAATAAGCCTTTTTAGCCTATTTTCAATTTTGAAAAAATAGGCTTATGAGATCACCTTTTGTCCGTGTGTGTGTGTGTGTGTGCGTGCGTGTTTCCCCCTAATAACTTCTAAACGGCTGGAGTGATTTCAATGAAACTCGCTAAGTTCATAGCACTATTCCGCACGACCCCGACCGAGCCCTTCAAATTTTGTTACGTCTCACCAATCCAACATGGCGGCTGTGCGAAATATTTCACCAGCATTCAATATCTCCGAAACTATTCCCGATATCACCCTGGAATTTTTTACGGTGATAAAGGGAACTACTAGAAGTTCACCTATGTGACTTTTGGAAAACTGGTAACTGCAAAACCAACATGGCGGCCATGCGAATTTGCGACTTTTAACCAACCAAACGCAATAAAACTTGATACAGTTATGTTTATATACATTGTAATGCACAGACATCTAACATGGTTCAATTGTTTACATAACCACAAGATGGCGGATGTGCGAAATATTTCACCGGCATTCTATATCCCTGAAACTATTAGCGGTATCACCCTGACATTTTCTACGGAGATAAAGGGCACTACTGGAAGTTTATCTATAAGACTTTCAAAAACCGGTTAACTACAAAACGAACATGGCGGCCAAGCGAATTTGAAAATTTTAAATAGACCTTTCTCGCGATTTAATGTTCCAACCGCAATGTATTCTGGTACAGGAAATGTTTATACTCATTGTAATACACTGGTATCTAATTTAGTTCAATTGTTTACATAACCTCAAGATGGCGGCTGTGCGAATTTTAAGATTAAGTTTTCATTTCTTGTGTCGTTATCATGCGATTGATGTGGAAGTTTGAATAATGAACCTACGCAATACATTTTCCCTTAATGGTATATGACTCTATGGCCTATACATTTAACAATCCAACATGGCGACCATCCGCAATATTTAATCGGTTCTCAATATCTACGAATCTATTACAGCAAACCAACTGAAATTTTGTATGTTGATAGAGGCACGAGTAGGATATGTGAAAATAGGCTGTATAGTTCTTCACGGAACTACTTGTTTTTTTTTTTTCATAAAATGAAAATAGGCTAAAATACAGAGAAAGATCTACGCGCCAGTTCAGAAAGAGGGAATATGGACACAAACAAGGGATGAGGGTGGCCGTCGAATACATAGAATACGATGTGGTGGACTGTATAAAGAAATATATTTTACATTGTATGTACATGATTAAACACTGAACAAGTACAGTAGATATTACATGCGTGTGATGACACCATGTCCGGTAGCCACTGCTACCTTCTTGCAAGTGAGTCCTGCTTGACGCAGGTAAGAAAACGACCCTTCCTCTTAATGGGTCAACAACCCTCCAGCAGGGGGACCAACTGTCATTAGAGTATGTACAGTGCCAGAGTTGCCAACATACTCCCCCCCTTGAAATAGCAAATATTTCAAACAACAATTAAATACTGTCACTTTGTTCTATTAACTGGAATGAGAGTTGAAATAAACACTATGTACACAAACATTTAAACAATTCACTTCTCTTCACTCAACAATGGGCAAAGTCTTGACACTGCTCTTTTCAAAAGAGCTCCGCTGGGTGTTTTGATGGTAACAACCCTCGTAACTCCGTCGGTTCCTGGATGCACTGCTGCGACACGGCCCAGTTTCCAATGAAGTGGAGGCACGCCCTCTTCCTTCAGAACAACCAGAGTGTCGATTTGTGGGGATTGTCCGGGCGACCGCCATTTAGAACGCTGTTGGAGTTGTCCGAGATATTCCTTGGACCATCGACGCCAAAATTGCTGGAACATAGCCTGAAGCAGTTGCCAGCGCTTCAGTCTATTCAAGGGAGTCTGAGACACATCTTCTTCCACAGGAAGATGAAATGAGCCACCGATCAGGAAGTGGGATGGGGTTAATACTTCCGGATCATTGGGATCAGAGGATAGTGGGCAGAGGGGGCGCGAATTCAAAACTGCCTCTATCTGTACAAGCACTGTAGTCATTTCTTCAAACGACAATGCAGCATTTCCTACTATTCTCTTAAGGTGATACTTAGCTGATTTAACTGCAGCCTCCCACAACCCTCCGAAGTGAGGTGAACCAGGAGGACTAAAATGCCACTGAATCCCCTTCTCAGTAGCAAAGATTATGAGTGACTGCTTGGTATTCATATCATTAAAGAATTTCTTTAGCTCACGTGATGCACCTACGAAATTAGTTGCGTTGTCAGTGAATATGTGGGTGCAAGTTCCTCGTCTAGCCATGAATCTTTTCACTGATGCTAAAAAAGCAGCTGTAGACAGATCGCTTACAAGTTCAATATGTACAGCCTTTGTGGCAAAACAAACAAACATAGCTATATATGCCTTAATCCGAGCGCCCTTCCTGGAGGAAGGCCGTAAATATACTGGGCCACAGAAATCTATTCCTGAAGATGCAAATGGTCGACTGGGAACTACTCTCCTTTCAGGTAGCGATCCCATTATCGGTTGATACGGCCGAGACGAGAATTGAAAACACGTCTTACATCGATACACTGCCTTTCGAGCACCGTTCCTCCCGCATAGAGGCCAGTATTGCTGTCGCATCATTGTCAATAAAGTCTGAGCTCCAGCATGAAGAAAAACAAAATGAAAATGATCAAATAACATTATTGTAATGCGATGATTGCCAGGTAATAAAATAGGATGTCTTCTGTTGACCGATAGTTTAGTATTTTGCAGACGGCCTCCTACCCGTAACAGACCCTGCTCATCCAAATACGGTGCTAATCCATGTAATTTGCTTCCCTTGGGTAGTGGCAAATTTTGTTTGAGAGCCTTTATGTCTTGTGAAAATTCAGAACCTTGCGCAATTTTACACCATAAATACTTAGCCTGCTCTAGTTCTACCGGATTAAGAGCACCTGTTTGTCTGTCTGTTTTAGTTTTAAGATTTTTGATAAATCTGAGCACGAGAGCTGTTATTCTAATCAGCTTGCTCCAGGAAGAGTATCTGTTAATCAGATTCGATCCAAGGGATTCTGTAGATGACACTAGAACGATTTTAGTTTTCCTAACTTCAGATAATTCTTGAGAGCTATGCCTCTGCTGTGAAGGCCATTCGTCTTTATTATCTGAAAGCCAAGATGGTCCCGATAACCAAAATGATGAATTTAACAGCTTCTCCGCGGTAACTCCTCTCGAGATCATATCTGCTGGGTTATGATGAGTAGAGACGTGCTGCCAACAATCAATATTTGTCAACTGTTGAATCTGCGACACTCGATTAGCGACGTATGTTTTCCACTGGTGTGGAAGGCCCGAAATCCATGCTAATGCTATTGTGGAGTCAGTCCAACAAAAACACTTGTCTTTAGTTACGTTTATGGATCTCATGACTCTTTCGACCAACTGAGCAAGTAATACAGCACTGCATAGTTCTAATCTTGGTAAAGTTACTGAGCCTAATGACGCAACGCGAGACTTGGAACACAATAAGTGAACTGTTATTTTACCATCTCCTGTCTGAGATCTTACATAAACACAAGCGCCGTAAGCAATCTGAGACGCGTCACAAAATCCATGAATTTCATACTCCACAAATTCTACTGCCCTAACATGACGAGGCACTTTGAACTCCTTCAATTTAGCAATATCCTGCATATAACGAATCCATTTAATTTGAAGTTCTATTGTGAGAACGTCGTCCCAATTTAAGTTCATTTGCCACAGTTGCTGGACGAAAATCTTACCCTTAATCAATACTGGGGCCAAAAGCCCTAAGGGGTCAAATATTTTAGCCAGGTCTGATAGAATTATTCTTTTGTTTATCTGTGTCGAACTGAAATCACTTCTCAACTCAAACTGAAAAGTGTCTGTGATGGGTTTCCAAGATAGCCCCAACAACTTCAAGTCTTCAGCTTCATCTACCTTAATAATGTACTTGGGATCTGTTTCGTGGTTAGAAATGCTCGATAGTACATTGGGCTCATTCGAACACCATTTTCTTAAGGTAAAACCCGCATTGGATAAAATATCTGAAACACACTTGTGAGTGGTTCTTAAGCCGTCAGTTGATTCACAACCTGTCATTAAATCGTCAACATAAAAATCCCGCCGTATTACATTCGAAGCTTCAGGAAATTCCTCCTTAGTGTCATTCGCCAATTGAGAGAGGCATCTTGTGGCCAGGAAGGGTGCACATGACGTGCCATATGTGACTGTTTTGAGACGATAATGTTTAAGCTCGTCCTTAGGGGACTCCCTCCACACGATGCGCTGAAAGTCAGTATGTACAGGTTCTATGAGGACCTGTCGATACATTTTTTCTATGTCAGCGGTCAATACATAGCGATGCATGCGAAATCTAGCCAATATTGAAAATAAATCATCTTGAACGATCGGTCCTACTAATAACAAATCATTGAGGGATAATACAGAATCGCCCTTCGAGCTGCCATCAAATACCACGCGAGTGCGCGTTGTCAATGAATTACCCTTAAATACACAATGATGCGGAAGGTAGTACTGTAATGGTTTGTTTATCTCATTACTGGGAATTTCCTCCATATGATCCAGGTCAGTGTACTCTCTCATAAACTGTACGTACTCCGACTTGACTTGGGGCTGCCTTTCAAAACGCTTCTCTAGGCTGTGAAACCGTCTAATTGCCTCATTAACATTGCTACCTAGCTGACTCGGGTCCTCTTTAAGGAGTAGTGGGACTATGAACCTACCCTGTGGATTCCTTCTGTGACCGTCAGTAAATAGCCTCTCACTAATCTCTTGCTCAGAATGTCCTTGGCCAAGCAGTGCTTTCCCCGGCTCATTGAATATCTTACCTGACACAAAGAGGCAGGAAGAACTGTTATCTGCGTGCTTTTCAGACAAACCAACACTACCTGCTGCTACCCAGCCAAGAGCCGTGTTGCGAAACAACGGTAGTTTGTTTGAGAAACTGTCGAGCTGAAATTGTTCTGCGCCGATAAGATCGTAAAAGAATTCTGCTCCAATGAGAATGTCTATGGATGATGACACATTAAATTGAGGATCCGCAAGGTTTTCTAATATAAACTCTGGAATACTCCAATCTGTGATGTTGATATTTTTAGTGGGTAAGCACTGACCAGTAATTGAAGGTATTACGTGAAATGTCATGATTCGTTCAAAGGAACCGAACCGCGAAGAAATCTTTGTTCTTACCACCGACCCCACCTTGATGGTAGTGTTATGCAACCCATGTATCGGAATATTAGTCATTGTCTTTAACAATCGTAATTGATGAGCTAATTCCCTGGTTATGAAATTGAGTTGCGAGCCGCTGTCTAACACAACCCGAGCATGACGGGTTTTTCCCTCTGAATTGTTGACATTCACTACTGCTGTCGACAACAATACATGAGAGGAAACATCATTGTTGTGATTGTGCAATGAAACAGCATTACTACTATGTTGCTCATTAAGGGGAGACAATGAAGTATTATTGGACACAATACTCTTGTTTGAAGTTTGACTATTATTGTGGTTCGGTGATCCTTGGTCCCTGTGAAGCAAGGTGTTGTGTTTATCCTTGCACAGCTTACAACATGAACGAGTGCACTCGTTAGCGAAGTGATTTCCAGACAGGCAATTAACACAGAGCTTATGCTTCTTGATCTCCCGCCATCTGTCATAAACACCCATAGAAGTGAATGTTTTGCATCTAAATATGGGATGTTCTTCCGTGCAAAGCGGGCATTTCTGATTTTTCTGTGAAAGGAAACAATTTTTTCCTGGGTTCGTGAATGGCCTCGGTTTGAAACCAGATGCATTCGGTTTAGATGAAACGCCTACCTGCTTCAGCTGTTTTGTGCGATCACAATTCTTAGTTTCGATCGATTCCAATGCATTACATGTTTCGAGTAGAAATTTGTCCAGTGTCTGATACGATGGAAGATCAAAGGTTGGTAACGAGGTCTCCCATTTTTTTAATGTTTCAGCGTCAAATCTGTTTGTTATTAAATGTATCAAAATGGCATCTAATTGTTCTTCACAAGACAGACCAAGCGCTGATAGCGACTGTATGTGCCTTCTGAAGCCGCCATACAAGTCTCTTAATGCCTTGGAAGATTCTACTTCTATTTTGTTAATCTGAAGGACCGAATTAATGTGGGAGGAAACAATTGCTCGCCGGTTATTGAACCTTTCATTTAACAGGTTCCACGCTATGTCGTAATTCGCTGCAGATATTTCTAGAGACTGTAACACGTCTGCCGCCCTGCCTGATACCACTGATTTTAGGTAATGAAATTTCTGTATTTATGACAAATTTGCATCTTCATGAATGAGATTCTTAAAAGTATCGGCAAAATTGGGCCATTCTAAATAATCACCTGCGAATGTAGGTAAACTTATTTGAGGCAGTTTAACTGAACGTGTTTGCGAACTGGAAGTTGATTCACCAATAGAATCACTTAACGAAGTTGCTGACTTGGAAATTGCACTGTTTATGGATCTTATAAGACCAGATGTTTTGAAGTATTGCTCCTCAAAGTCGGAGCGATAAGATTCTTGTTCTGCTTGAAATGATTCATCCTCTTTCAAATCCTCTATTTGTGATTGAACTGTTTCATATTCTTCCCAGATTTTTGATAAGTGAGCCCGTCGATCTTCCAACTGATCTACGTCCTTAGATTGAGAATCTAATTTCTCTACGAAGCCTTGTATGCGAGATAAGCTAGCCTTTAACCTACCCCTTTTGCTACACAGTGATTTTATCTTTTGTTCCATTTTTCACTAGCAATTCCCAATAAACTGCTGAATGATATAAAATCACAATAGACCAAATGCCTATACGTAAAAGAATGACAAAACGAAAAGACAAATACCTAACATATTTACATAATACAAAGATGAACTCCTGGTTTTGTTTCAAAGAGTTGCGGGAAAACTGCGTACAAATAACATACAGTTTTACGGGCGAAATCATGTGTGATCACTAGCAATACCAATACATTGCAAGTACAAACGAACAGTTTTGAATGGAGAAACAAAGGAATGCATATGAGTCACAAGGAATAATTAAGGATGATCGGTGACTTACCAGGATGATGAATTCTGTTGTCCAGTAGTCGCCATGCCGCCAACAACCCACGCCATTCGTGCGAAGCCATGCTGTCTTGGGATCACAGAGTTCAATTTTCACTGTTTTCCTTGCCATCTAATCGTGCCCGGAGGACCAAAACTTATGTCGAATACATAGAATACGATGTGGTGGACTGTATAAAGAAATATATTTTACATTGTATGTACATGATTAAACACTGAACAAGTACAGTAGATATTACATGCGTGTGATGACACCATGTCCGGTAGCCACTGCTACCTTCTTGCAAGTGAGTCCTGCTTGACGCAGGTAAGAAAACGACCCTTCCTCTTAATGGGTCAACAACCCTCCAGCAGGGGGACCAACTGTCATTAGAGTATGTACAGTGCCAGAGTTGCCAACAGCGACCATCCGCAATATTTAATCGGTTCTCAATATCTACGAATCTATTACAGCAAACCAACTGAAATTTTGTATGTTGATAGAGGCACGAGTAGGATATGTGAAAATAGGCTGTATAGTTCTTCACGGAACTACTTGTTTTTTTTTTCATAAAATGAAAATAGGCTAAAATACAGAGAAAGATCTACGCGCCAGTTCAGAAAGAGGGAATATGGACACAAACAAGGGATGAGGGTGGCCCGGAAGTGGGCGTACCCCACTTTATTTTCCACATTTGTTAGTTATGGTTGAATATATGTTTGTTTATTAAAGGAAATGCCCATAAACATGCATAGTACAGTAGTACATACATAAATAGAATTGTCAATTTGAATGAGTGTATTCCTTTAAGGATTTCAATCGCTTTTGGCAAGCAAGTATATGGTACTTGTCACAAAACGCATCACATAGTGTGCAAACACAGTCATCATCAGGGGTGTGATATTGTATCTTGTGATGGTAGCCATGGACAGCTAAGCTTGTTAGCAGGTGTCTTAGTTCTTGATACGGTTTAGTCCATCCTCTGTCGATCATTGCTTCTGTGTTATAGAACTGAGGCCATACGTCTTCTTGCTTTTCCTTCCTCTCTGCCATAACGTGGACCCATTGTGGAGTCGATGGAAGGGCCATTTTCAATCTTAGGTCTTCCAGAAGGAAAGATTCTCTGGCTCGACTATATGCAAGTCAGGAGGGCGCGTATTTTGAGATTCCGAGGGTTGCCTTCAGAAATCTCGCTTTTATTTTCTCTATTGATCTTAAGTCTTTAAGACTTAGCTTATCCCAGATTAACTCCAGTCCATAGGTGAGTATTGGGATTATTTTCGCTTCAAACAGGAATCAAGCAGTTTCACGTGACAGCGCAGTGACGTTTTTGATGGTGCATATGGCTCTAATTGCTGCTGATGTTCTGTCTTGAATGTGTATCCTGAAGGATCTCGAAGATGTTTGCAGTGTCATTCCTAGGTACTTGAAGAAATTCACGATTTGTAATGGCTCACCTTTGTAGGTTAATGTGTGCTTTGGCCTGAGTTTCCCTCCTTTTCTAAAGATTGAATATATGTTATACCCAGTTAACTTAAAGTGTTAAGAGTCATGCCGGCCTCGTGGTGTTGGGGTAGCGCGCCTGTCTCTCACCCAGAGGCCCCGGGTTTTATTCCCGGCTCCGTCAGGGATTTTGAAACTGACGTGAGGGCTGCAACGGGGTTCACTCAGCTTCGTGTGGACAATTGAGTAGCTGTCTGACAGTGAGGCAGCGCCCCGATCACGATAACCAAAAATAACGGCCGAGAGGACCCGATGCGCTGATCACGCGTCACCCCAATATCTGCAGGCCAAATGGCTGGGCAGCGCACAGTAGGTCAAAATCGAAATCTAGGGGACAAAATTATTTTTACCTTTTAATCATGAATTTAGGGTGAAAGCAACGCATATAATTTGTTTACTTCATAATAAACATGAGTTAAGACCTTTTTTAAGCTACGTCCACACATGCAAGAAATTTTCAATGACTAGGAGTTGGATAGAGCATTCAGATATCTCTTCAGAACAATTTTCTACCCCTAATTTACTTCTAACAAAGTCACAAAGTTCCACTTTTGACATAATTGTCGACCCCCTGTTTCAAACAGTTGTAAACGTGTGAGAACTGGTTGCACGGCATCTTCTAAAACGTTAAATAACTAAGTAAGTTGCAAAAAATATCCAAAGAATCTTATAACAGGCGTAAACTACAAGACTTTATCTACATTTTAACATTAAGTAGAAAGTGACGCAGAGTGACGCGACATACTAAAAATCTAAGTGAAAATATAATTTTAAAAATAATAGTTAAATATTATATAATGAAAATATAGCTAAAATTACATAACAATTACGCCCATTAATAACTGAAACACGTTACAAAGACCATACCTTCAGCTGCATGTTCCATCTTAAAGCATCTCACTAACTACAAAGACATCCAAACCACAGCCACGTACATTCAGACTGCTCGAACAGTAGTGACAGATTTACACTAAGATGTGTTTATATCCCAGAATAGTGAGGGACAATTATATGAGAATGCTGTAGAAGTAACACATATTTTTAAATTATGAAAATAAATAATTTTGTCCTCCTAGATTTCGATTTTGACCCAATGTGCAGCGGTCGCTTGGTAGGCCTAGGCCCTTCATGGGCTGTAGTGCCAGAGGTATTTTTTTAAGAGTCATAAACATCGATATGAGCACCATCCTTGTCGTAACACAGCTGAATTCTGCGCCATGCTCTCGCAGATGTTTTGCGGAGATACTCCGGAGTCACGAGGGTGAAGGCGTGTTCCACAGGTGCTGCGTTGTGTGATATCGAGTGCTTCTTACTTGTTGTTTTATGAAACCCCAGAGAAACCCCTGGTGTCGTCAGATCGGTACTTCTTGGAGGCCAGGCAAAGGGAGCTGGTAAAGTTGCAGAACCTCTTCCAATCCACCGGCCAGGAAAGATCTGATTCAGGTAATTGCGGACGTGAATCGCGAAGTGCGCTGGTGCTCCATCCTGTAAGGCAACAGTGTCTTGATACAAATTCTTGCAGTTGTGGCACCAACCACTCTTTAAGCATCTCATGGTAAGAATGTCCATTAACATTGTCTTCGAAGAAGAAAGGCCCGTTGCACTCAGTCCAGCCCACACCATCACGTGTGGTGGGTTTCTCTCCCGCTCTTCGTAAAACCGGGGATTTTCCTTACACCACATGACAACGTTCCGAGAATGCGCACTCCGGTAGATAGTACACACGTCTGTGAAGAGGTCTGCACCTCGGGCCCGTTGGAATCAGAACACATTAAGAAGAATTCTGCATGCTTCTTTCCGCGCATCCATGACAGCGTCACTCAGTTCATTCACATGCATTGGACGGTAAACCGTCAATTTCAAATCTTCTTTCATGTGAGTTAGCGTGGCGGTTCGAGGAATGCCAAGTTCCACAGACCTTTTACGTGTTGATTTTAAAGGGGATTGCTGCACTGATGCTTCCACTTCACGGCATGTTTCCCTCCGTTTTGTCGGTCGACCGTCTCGGGGAAAGTCTTTCACACTGCCCGTAGCAAATGCACGAATTTCCCACCCCAACATTGTTGCTTTTCTTGGTGGATTAATACCAAAGCTGTCTGTTATGTTTCGCTTTAACGCTTTCAATGGTGTCTTTCGTGAAGCCAAACCGCAACATGCTATATGGACTTTGTTCACATATGGTTGAAAATAACTCCAACTTAACGGTCACCAAGGTTACCAAACGGAAAGAGAAAACAAATGAGTAGAACATGGCAATCAATGTTGCCAGCATGTAGAAAAATCATATCCTCCACCGTCAAGCAAACACATATGGGGTACGCCCATTTCCGGACCACTCTGTACACTGAAAGCCACTGATCTCTATACATGGATCGCTGATGGCAGCTCTCCGCTGCACGAGAAAGTACGCCAGGTTGAGCGCGCGGTCCGCCATGTTGGTCTACCCATTCTCGAGCCCTCCTTATGGGCAAGCAATGATAATCGAGTCAATTTTAAATCGTAATTAATGGTGCTTTGGAACACATAAAATATAGAGATATGTTCGCTCATAGCATAAGAGCATTGGGATCACTGACACGTCATTCCGAGGTCAGTAAATCTCCGGAATATCAATTAAAATGAATGTATAATAACGGCTGACAAATATCAACTTAGGTGCTGAGTACATGCAATTAGCGATCAGTAACAGAGTAACGAGTGAAAAACAATTTCTGGAAACATTCTTGTAAATTGTATATACGGTATACATGTATATATGCCACAAAATTATGCATTCTTCAAATGATGTACCTATAAGCCTAAACGTAGCTCACTATACAGGCCTAGATTCGACATATCGTAATCGGTAATTGGTAATGAATTCCTGTTTCCATGAAATAACCAACACTTCCTCCAAGTAATCCCAGCACTCTACATCAAATACTACAGCTTTTAATCACGCTAGCAGCACAATAAACTTAATAATAACGGGAAGTAGATCAAAGCAAAATGCACTTGAAGCCAACCCAATTTCACTCCTCAGCTCCACATAAAACTTAACACAACTAAAAACCTACTCAAAATATACTCTCCCCACCGTTTTACAACTATTAAGCGAACTATTCGCACCCAGAACCGAAAAACCCTGAAATGGGATCAAATTTAGACACGCAATAGCCTAGCCCGATCACGTCTGCTTCAGCACCACCGCATATGTACTTAACTTCACAATAACTTCAAAATTACGGCTAAGCGACCTATCTGCCTGAGAAGTAAAGGTATTACCGGCTTGCCTGGGATGATGGGTCACCAAACCGGTACTTAAAACTAAGATTTTACGCTTTAAATAACCAAATTCAGCCCATTTTACAACTACAAGAAACACAAAATATTTACTGCCAGTATAAATACATGCATAACATCAAACTACCAGTAACCAATCACAGAGCCGGATTCGCAATATTGCACCATGCGCTCGCTGCCATCTTGCTATACCTGTCATCGTCTATTCGGCTTACTATTGCCTTAGCAACCAGCCATCCATGTATAGAGATCAGTGCTGAAAGCAAATTGGGTAAGAAACCGTCGAAGACCTCAAGAAACTAAACATCTCCACAGAGGACATGGCATACAGGAAAATATACAGAGACAAAATCAGAAAACAGACATTTGAGCCAACCCCCCCCCCCCCCCCAAAAAAAAAAAGTTAGTTGCTTAGTTTAGGGGCTGTGACAACGCGGTCATGTAGCCCCGTGTACTTTGGGTGTGTGTAGAATCTGTCCGATAACCGGTGTTAATTGTGATGACTGTATTAGTGTGTGTTATCTGTAATTCAGGTAAGGGCTGCATACGATCAAATTCAAGTAGTTCCTACTTTTGCTACCAAATGCTACCGTCCACGACACCTAGCTTGCGTACTTGGCTACTAGATAGCATCGCGATCAGCACCTGGTGGCGAACGTTGGAACTAATAGAGCGATAATCAAAACTAACCTACAGATTTTGCCTTCACACGACACGCCGCGCTTAGCGTATGCGTGAGGTTGGCAATATTTTATTTGTCCCATTAATCATTGTAATGACAATGTCGCATATTCATTGTGAATAAGGTAAGCCATTTAAGCCAATACAGAACTAAGAGCAAGTATCGTGGTTTTTATCACTTCCACTTGTAAAGCATTCTTTTCTTGGGATTTCACCCAGCTGTACCGATAGGGCTCGTCAGTAGACGTCGGTACACCCTGTCTGGACCCTTTGTGGGTTAGCAGTTACTTCCTATGTGCTTTTTATGAAGCGCATTGCAGTACTTCTTGGTTCAAGAAGCTAAGAGCTTTCAGCACCTTTAGCACAACTTAGGCGGCAAAAAGATGGAAAGTTGGAGCATTGTATTAAATTACCTTCGCAGTGAAAACCAAAAACATTCCACCATTTATTTTCATTGAAAATCTGTGTTAGACTTTGTATGAGGCAACAGCGATAAACAAATCATACTTTTTTTGTTGTTTAAAAATTGAGCGTGATTTCCTAATTAATTTGAATATTTTTTCGGAAGGGTACGAAATAAATGTTCTAATTCATGTCAAGAGAATTCCACGTTTTTAGCCTATTTTCATTTTATGAAAAAAATTGACTTATGAGATCACCTTTTGCCCGTGTGTCTGTGTGTGCGCGTGTGTGTGTGTCCCTAATAACTTCTAAACGTCTGGAGCGATTTCAATGAAACTCGGTAAGATCATAGCACCGTACTGGCAGACCCCGACCGTGCTCTTCAAATTGTATTGTGTCTCACCAATCCAACATGGCGGCTGTGCGAAATATTCCACCAGCATTCAATATCTCTGAAACTATTTTTGATATCACCCTGAAATTTTGTACGGTAATAAAGGGCACTGCTCCAAGTTTATCTATGTAACTTTCTAAAACCTGTAAAGTACAAAACGAACATGGCGGCCAAGCGAATTTGAAACATGTTAATATACTTTTTTCGTGATTCAACCATCTGAGCGCAGTGAAGTGTGGTACAGTAAATGATTATACATATTGTAATGTACTGACATCTAATTTAGTTCTATTGTTTACATAACCTCAAGATGGCGGCTGTGCGAAATTTTAAAATTAAGTTTTTATTTCTTGTGTCGTAATCATGCGATCGAAGTGAAAGTTTGACCTCTATGGCCTATACATATAACAATCCAAAATGGCGAGCATCCAAAATATTTTGACGGTTCTCAATACCTACGAAGCTTTTATAGCACTAAAACTGAAAATTTTAATGTTCATAGAGGCTATGAACATAAGTTCACTTATAGGACTTTCTGTAACTTGGTGAGCACAAATCCAACATGGTGGCGACGCGAATTACAAATATTTAAATGGACGTTTCTGGCGATTTAACCATCAGAGTGCAGTGAAACTTTGCATGTTAAATGCTTATAGAAAAGTTATTCCACTGGCATCTAATTTATTTCAATTGTTTTCTTAACCACAAGATGGAATCTGTGCGAAATTTAAAAATCTCGTTTTAACTTCTTTGTCTTAATCATGCGATTGAAATTTGAATGCTACACGTACACAATAATCTTCATGTAACAGTACATATAAATAAAAATCCAACCTGGCGACCATCTGAAATATTTAGACGGTTCTCAATATCTACGAATCTATCACAACAATCTAACTGAAGTTTTGTATGTTGATAGAGGCAATTAATATGAGTGGGATATAAGAAAATAGGCTGTATAGTTCTTCACGGAACTACTTGTTAATATTAATACCCTAATTAACGGAAGATGATTGGGATGTTCCACCCCCAGGTCGATAATGATGCACCCTACGCTTTCTTGTCCAGTTCCTCAGTGTGAAAGGACCTACAACCTACTGGTATGAGAATAGACCTACACTCTTCTCATTGAACTAAGTTTCCCGAAAGTATCTTTTCCTTAAATTTAGTGCACCTTTTCTTAGAAACTATGGGGGCCAGAAACTCCTTTATCGTGGCTTTGGTGGCGTAGTGGGTAGCATGGTGAGCTTCTATGGCCAACATCGCGGGTTCAAATCCGGCCAAAGTCGTCGGATTTTTAAGAGCGTTAAAATCCCTTCGTATGCCTTCCTTCGGAGGGGAAGTAAAGCCGGCGCTCCCATGTCATAGATTTATGGCGTGTTAAAGAACCTTTCACTAATTACACCTGTGTGAAGCTAAATTGTATAGGTTAAGAATGTAAACAACGCTCTTAGATTCCTACGTTCGTTGCCAAGAGCGGACTGCGGTGACGTCTGGTAGCTAAGTTCTGAACTAGTAGTCGTTGACGGAGGCGTTTGGCGGCAAAAGTAGGAACTACTTGAAATTAAAAGTCTGCAGTCCTCACTTGAATTGAAAACAGATAACACACACTAATACAGTCATCACAATTAACACCGGTTATCAGACAGATTCTACACACACCCAAAGTACACGGGGCTACATGACCGCGTTGTCGCAGGAACCAACCAACACTCTACATATATATACCTGTTGGCCTCGGTGTGTTAGTCGGTAGAATGCTGAACTGCTATGCCCAAGGTTGCGGGTTCAAATCCGGCCGAAGTTGTTGGATTTTTAAGAGCGTTGAAATCCTTCAGTATGCCTTCCTTCGGAGGAGAAGTAGAGCCTGCGGGCCAATGTCATAGATTTATGCCATGTAAAAGAACCTACCACTACAATTGGTGGTGTGTAGCTGAATTTGTAGGTTATTAGGTTAGAAACGCTCTATCAAGTTCCAACGTTCGCCGCTAGGTGTCAGTGACAGTGCCCAAAGTTGGAACTACTTGAAATTGAAGTTGATAGGGAGCCTATCGGTGTTCAATTACAATACCCTGCTATGACCATTGGCTGCAATTCAAATATAATATTTACAGTACCACACAATTAATAGGAAAATCAGCAATTTGGATTGGAATCATAGTGACAACTATAAATCTAGGTTTATCATTATTAAGAGATACAAACATAACGAAGAATACATACACTTTTATTATAAATCATCATGTTTGTAGTGATGGGGGACAAATGGTAAGGTTACATTTTTAGTAACTTATTTTATGTGACGCGGACTATATATAATCACCATGTTTGTAGTGATGGGGGACAAATGGTAAGGTTACATTGTTAGTAACTTATTTTATGTGACGCGGACTATATATAATCACCATGTTTGTAGTGATGGGGGACAAATGGTAAGGTTACATTGTTAGTAACTTATTTTATGTGACGCGGACTATATATAATCACCATGTTTGTAGTGATGGGGGACAAATGGTAAGGTTACATTGTTAGTAACATATTTTATGTGACGCGGACTATATATAATCACCATGTTTGTGGTGATGGGGGACAAATGGTAAGGTTACATTGTTAGTAACTTATTTTATGTGACGCGGACTATATATAATCACCATGTTTGTGGTGATGGGGGACAAATGGTAAGGTTACATTGTTAGTAACTTATTTTATGTGACGCGGACTATATATAATCACCATGTTTGTGGTGATGGGGGACAAATGGTAAGGTTACATTGTTAGTAACTTATTTTATGTGACGCGGACTATATATAATCACCATGTTTGTGGTGATGGGGGACAAATGGTAAGGTTACATTGTTAGTAACTTATTTTATGTGACGCGGACTATATATAATCACCATGTTTGTGGTGATGGGGGACAAATGGTAAGGTTACATTGTTAGTAACTTATTTTATGTGACGCGGACTATATATAATCACCATGTTTGTAGTGATGGGGGACAAATGGTAAGGTTACATTGTTAGTAACTTATTTAAGGGGACGCGGTCAATACACCGCGTCGCACGACAACAATGGTATTTATCGACTGGTACATAGCAATGCAATTAATGATTTCTAAATTACATTTGACTTTTATGAAATTCACTTGATTATTTAGAAATACAGTTGATATTTTTAGAATTACCTTACAATTCGAAGAGTGTCTGTGGTAGTGCATCTGGCTAATGCTTCTGTTCGGAATCCTGGACATTTGGTTTAGAATCGCGATTGCGAGCTCATATACAAGTTATGATCGCTTCAAGATGCCCCATTGAGTAATGTTTTTCTGTGACATGGCTTGGCCAATATTGTCTTTCAAGATCAAGGCGTGATGAGCCCTGTGTAAAATGTGCGATACGTCATGACAATTCCACGAGGAAGGAGAACTGGTTTAATTGGGAACTGAGAGAGCGCCTAATTGCCTGACACGGGCAGTCACAACGTTATGTAATACTTTCATCTCGGTAACAGTATGGAGCTGGTAGTCCATGAACTCAACGTACTATGTCACTCACAATTAGTATGCTTGTATAAGCAGAGACACAAAAAGTGGAGTGACTGCTGGTTACAAACCAATTGAACCCCATGATTGTACCGTTTATGTACATTAGATTCAGCAATGTCATAACAAAACTGTCCAAATAAACAAAAATACGGGTAATGTTGCAGTGTTTTAGTATAAAGGCCTTATTCATCGCCGTCTTCAAGCCGTGCTACTGGTAGAATTGGCAACACAGGAACTAGGCTCTGTTTAGGCCTATAAACACGTAAGCTCACATGCTAAAAGCAGTTCGTATTAACTATTTCAACACCCATGAAATTCCTCGTGGTAAATCAGTCCTGCTGAAAGTTGTAGAAGTGAGTATTTCCCGTATTAAGTTGCGTGTGTAACCAATGCCTGGTAATGAATTCAACCAACAAATTCTCCACTAATATTTCAGATCCCTAGGAAGTGTTGTGTGCTTGACTGTAAGTCAAACTATGGCAGCATCATTAAAATAACTGGTTATATTACAGCGTTTTGATCACTTTCAGCGAGGTGGACGTTCAGTGCCTGGTAATTTAGTCTTGGTGTATATCTTCATGTGGCCTCTATATTCCAGTACATTATGAACTGTACTCAGCTCAGTTGGCAAGTGCCTTTAGGTAGATTTCATTAGAAAGTTATCTATTTTCAAATTAAGTGAGCAGTGGAGCATTATTGTTAGACTGTCAACATTAAGCTTGGAGGCCTATTGTGACTATGGTGAGTGCATCTGTCGACAAAAAGTGAAGGATTCATTATCAAAGGCAATCTCTAAGTTCGTAAGATTAGTCTTAAATATATTTTCTGAGCGCGCCAATGACGGCTGTGAGCAGCTAGAAAAGGAAACTTCAGACATTGGGCCATTGAGGTTCAGTACAGCCTTTTTTTTATACATCGAGTTGAGCCTCTATGGACTGCGTGGTAACAACCAACTTCACTTTAGTGTCTAGGTCTTGCTCTTGACTTCCTGCCAGTATCTTCTGACCCCAGCGACGAGTGCCTGTTTATGTTCCTCGGACAAAGGTCCTCTCCGTCTTCCGGAAGTTGATGCCATTTTAAAACCTTGGTAGTTGTTCACCAATCTTCTAAATGTGTTCCTGTCACGAATTTCTCGGTCTAGAATACCAATTTGCCTGAGATCTTTCTCGCATTCCTCGAACCATCTCGGCCTTGTTGCCTTAGACTTGATGAAACTCCATATTCTTTTGGTTAATCGATCATCATTCATCCTCAAGAGGTGACCGTAAAATAGTGGCCGTCTCCTCTTAATTGATGCTGTGATAGGGTCTATGTTGTTGTACAAGTCCTCATTTGCTCTCATTCGCCACTGTCCATCAACCCATCTATTACCTAGGGTTTTTCTTAATACCCTACGCTCTCTTTTTTCCAGTTGGTCGGCTTGACCTTTAGTGTTCATGGTTAATGTTTCGGACGCATATAAACCCTCAGGTCTTACAACTGTGGTATAGTGTCGGAACTTGGCCCCTATACTCATAGACTTTTTGTTATAGATATTTTTTGTAATGTGGTATGCCTGGTCTAACTTCCTCATCCTGACATTAATTGCTTCCTCTTCTAATCCATTCTGCTGGATGACTTCACCGAGATAACGGAAATTTGTGACTCGACTGATTTTTCCAAGGTTTGTGATAATCCATTCAGGCCCATCGCAGATGTTTGTCATATATTTTGTCTTCTGAATAGAAATCTGAAGTCCTACCTTTTCAGCAATTTCTGACAGCCTATTGATCTTGTTGACTGCTGAATCTATGTCGTTAGCAAAAATGGCCAGGTCATCCGCAAAGGCCAGACAGTCAACGTATATCCATTTGTGCTTAGGACCAAGTCGGAACCGATCTTCATTTCTTTCTTCTTGGTCTAACATCTTCCTCCATTCTCGAATGACTTTTTCCAAAACACAGTTGAAGAGGAGTGGAGATAGTCCGTCTCCCTGTCTGACGCCCGTTCTAATTGTAAACGGTTCTGATATCTCTCCCATAAATTTGACTTTCGACACTGTGTTGGTTAGAGTTTGTTTGATCAAATTTCTAGATGTATCATCCACTCCAAACTCTTCCAAAATATTCATTAATGACTCCCCGTACAGCCTTTATTATTACCTTATCGGGAATTTACAACACATCGCATGATCATATGTATCCTCTGTGATATTTGTGTGTAGATTTAGCAGATGTTATGTTCTGTTGTATTTTTGGAAACATTTCGCGTCAAAATGTATGTGTTTACGCAGTGTGCTTGCGCTAGGTCTACCAGATGACAGATGGGCGGCGTTGCCATGGTGTGCCATTTATGTACAATAGATTCAGTAATGTCATAGCAAAACTGTCCAACTACACAAAAATACACGTAGCCTAATGTTGCAGTGTTTTAGTATATAGGCCTTGTTTCCAAGGAGCATGTATTAACAGAGGAAGATATAAGATCTCTACGAAGATATAAGCTTCTTGGATGAGACCCATGGCCGCAATAAATTGTAATCACATGATAGCTAAGGTTCTAATTCGTGGATATTTATCATTTTTAGTTATGTATAAGCAAAGGGAAAGAATATGTATTTACATAATGATCGGTCTAGGTTGTGAAGTTTCGGGTACGTTCATATTGCCCCGCTGGTCTGTCTGTCTCGAGGGGGATGGATGATCTGTTGCGGTCGTGAGTATTCGGGTCGCTTCGTTAGCCCCGCTGATCTGTCTCTAAGCGCTAGTAACGGGTTGGCAACAAAACACAATGCCCGTACAAGAAGCAATCCTGAACAGCCGCTTCAATCGACCAAATACCTCACTGCGTGGAACATCTGACATAGAAGAAGCCTCTCGTGGAATTGTTGATACACCGGTATTTTATACTATTATTGGCACAAATATTAATCTATTGTAAAAGGGAGTGTTTTACAGATATTGCAGTTTATAATACGGAATTCATTTTACTAGATGATTTGTAGCTTCCACCAGCACTAGCCTAAATAAAGAATACGATATGGATCAACTAGATTAATAGACGCGATACCGCTCATAACCTTAAATTCCTTATAAACAGGACCTCTTGATTCACAGACCAACACGTAATTTCATATGGATTCTGTTAAAAAGAGTCATATTGATATGATAAATATCGTTTAAAATAATAATCTGGTAGCAAAAATATCTACCCCGTCCAGGATTCGAACCCGAGATCGCTAGATTCACAGTCATAGGTGCTAACCCCACGGCTATATCGACTACGCAAATATTGTGCACAAGAAGGTGACTTATTTTCACGTTCCAGTAATACTGCATTACGGAATTAAATTGCATTTATATTTTGCTTGTTTCGATAATGTTCCTGCGTGAAATTGAGTTTAAAATGCCTTATGAATAGGCCCTCTTGTGAGTAAAGAGAATGTATTCAGCAATATTTCATGAAGGCTTGCTCAATTCTCGTATAACCACAACGATTATATTATATTGATGACTGCATTACCGTTATGTGGTTTAATATTCGAATAGCCATTGTGCAGAATCGTAATACCGGCATTGCCGACTACTTACAATGTTTGATATTAAGGCATTTTACCATTTAAATACTGATACGAAGGCTTCGAACATGTACCATGTCATTTGTTTTAATCACTTGACACCAGAGTTCGCATGAGCGTTTTCCGTTCAGTATGTCATATACATTCCACATGGCCGAGAGTACATCATGGTATCAATTTCCGACACCGCGTGCTCATAGTTTCTCTTACCACTGCCAGCTGGATCGATCGATCGAGTTGGCAGTGCGTCTTACACTTCCGTTCGATCCACCACTGCCTCGATCGTTCCTATCCACTTCCGTCCCATCTTTCAAAATCACTCCCGCAAAGATATCCAGCACCGAGTGGAAATATGTTACACATCAAAAAACAAAAACAAAAACAAAAAAGAAACAAGGTCTTTCTATGTAATATTGAATGTATTGGTATTAATTGACTAATGTATTCATTTATATATTGTACTGTAATGTATGTTTTACTTTGTCTTGAATCGCTCATTGCATCTCATTTTAATGTGAATATTTTGCTTTCAGCAAGTACGACCTGTACACGAAGAGCGATAAGTGCCTGGTATAAGGGCTCTCATGCCATATTACCAGTCCCTTGTTGACAAGTACATCCCAGGAGAACTGAGCTGGTGAGCTTCAGTCACTGGATCTGTGCACCTACCTATTTGAACTCTTCTGCAGAAAGAGATGAAGAGAGAAGAATAAATTAAAGAAGAGATCGTAGTAAATCTTGCTGTGCAAGAAAAGTTAAATACTCTGTCAAGACCCCGATTTCCAGTGCGGCTGCAGTCATGGGAGTAGCCTATGTTGTGGTCGTTGTAACGAGAGAACGTAACAGTCTTTCTAGTGAATTAATGAACCAAATATACTGGGATGTTGTAAGGATCGCTATCATTAAGTTTATGTCTTGTTGTATGTATGGGAGTTAGTTTCCATCACCGTTCACCTTGCCACGATCCGCTGCACATTCTTTCTGGAGGCCCTGAATAGATGTAATGTCCGCATACCCTAAAACGCTTAGTGCTTTGTCTCAAGGGGTTGGAAAGAGTTTTACTTAATAGAATGATATTCCTACCTTCTTAAAACATGTTCTGGAAGGTAAGACGGCTACTGAGAATAGTAGCATTATATTATCATTTCTTTAGAAGGGACTTCCTGAGACTAATGATTCCTGTTATGAACATTTTGTTATTCTAAGGATTTACCGGTTTGTAGTTTGACAAAATATGATGCTTAAAGTTTACCGTACTATAATAAAGTATTTATTTTCAATTATTGTTTGCAACAAAATGAGTGAAATAATAGTACATTATGCAACGAGCCTATAATTGCAATAATTGCACGAGTCTGTTTATAAAACGAGCGAAGCGAGTAATTCCCATACGAGTGTCTTAATTACCATTACCATTATACCATTATACGACTGTTGATGTTCGACGATAATTATAACTTTATTATATGTTCTAACATAAATATTCATAAATATCTGTCGAGATTCTGTCGATTGAATTCTTCTTCTTGGGAATTGTGTGGGATCAGCATTTGATCTCTACCCAATAACGAATCCCACAGCTTTGAAACATTGTTTATCCTGAAGTAGCACCAACAGATAGCGCACTATGTTGGATCAATTTATTATTTTGCTCAAATAACACAAAATAGGCTGTTACAAACGCTTTAAAATTTAAATGTATCGTATTATCAACTAGTTATTCTTCAAATTCGATGCGTATAGAATGTCAACGGAAGGCAAATCAATTTAGTCCCAAATACAGTAGAACAGTAACGGTATCTGTCGGAAAAGTTTCGAATAAGAAATCCATTTACTGACCAGAGAGCTGGATTATAATTTCCGTGGAACTAATGTCATATGCCTGCTTCCTCCATGACGTTCTGGTGTGTTTATGTCAACAACAGCATTCGCTAAAATTGTCGGCGAAATCTTGCGAATGTGTAGAAATCGGAGTTGCGGATATTAAGGTACAGTGCTATTTCTTTTGCAATATTGTCCAGTTCGTTTATGCAGTGTAACTACAATGGTTGATCCAATATAGGCCACATTGTCTACTTTCAAATCATGTAATTCATGTCCGACATGTTAGATTTTGAGGGCATGTGTGAAGCTATCCTTACCTAATTGGACAATGAATGAATATATTGAGCTCTGTGTTATAATGAAAAGTAGTACTTTAATGACACACAATATGATACAGTAGCCAGGGTCGAACAAAAAGATATTATAGTGATATCCACTCAATCATTTTTAAGAGCTTCCAAATTGGCGTTAATTTAAATGAAATACCATGGGTATTTAATAATATTACACCTTATGGCAATAACATTGAATTAATAACAGTTTCGGCCATATTGTTTTTAAAAGAACCAATTGAAATTACGAGCAAAGTTTTAAAATAATATTATACTTGGATTTTTTCTGTGAAAAAATAATTTATAAATATATCAAAATAGTTACAAAACAGATCTGTAACAAATATTGATGCTAATATAAAACTATTTGGCGCTATTTAGAGGCAGATGACCTCCTAGTTCCGCCCCTTAAAAGAACACTAACTAACTTGTATATTTCTATAAAATAGACCAAAACAATTTTGTTCAAAAACATCTTGGGATGGTGAACGTGGTGTGATTTCTATGCGATGAAGAAAAGCTCCTCCCTAGGGTGGGCCAGATGATACTATTGATGTTTCACATTAAATATTGTTTTATATTTGGCATTCATTGTTGCCAATATTGCCATTATCATAATTCCACATAACAAAACATTTGAAACAAATTTAAATAAATAGTTCGTACTGTACTCACATGGCTCTTTATTTATAATTTTTTTCTCCTGTGCTTGGATGAAAAAAATGTATCTATCAGCTTGGTTGATGAAGTCCTAATTTTTTAATTTCTAACTTTTTGTTCAGAGCTATAGAAGAAAATGGATTTGTTAATAAAAATTCCACTGTATTTTCCTATGTCGCATACAATCGTACCGTGCCACAAAAGTTAAAAACACATTAACTTACAGAAATTAACTTCTTCCACAGAAGTCGCTAACACACCTGTACTGTATTTGGAGCTTCAGACAACTGAAATGTATCAAGATATTTTTGTCTAATGTCAGGAAGGTGCGAACACTCTTTAAAGGCGAGGGGCGGACCCTTCTCCAGCAGTCTGCTTTAACAGAGACAGAAGCAGATCTTCTATTTCACTTCAAAGCAACGCTATGGGCCCAATCTGCCTGCCCTTGAAGAGAGAGAAAATTCCCTTCATAGCACTGACAAATTCGCGTGCAAGACAGTGTTATGTCCACTGTTTTCTCACCCAGCCCATCAAGCCATATACTTTGCAAGGGACTTTCTGTGTAGCGGCCCTCACTATGACGATACACCGTGAGAGACTGTCAGGATGTTAAGCTAGGGATGAGTTATGTATAATGAATTCTTAGAGATTCTACGAGGGTAACACACTTATTTTATGTTGAGTTTCTGCAATTTAAAGTAATTTTGAAAGACATTAATTAAACAATTATTTGCAATGCTGCCTAACGGTCCTGGGTGGGCAGGACCCATTTCGGCCCTTAATGACGCAGCGCCCCTGGGATACTGTATGTACAGCCTGTTCCGATTCAACACGGAGCTGTAAAATGGGTTGCCTACCCACCAGCAATCGGCTTGAAATCTGCTCGCAGCGCGCTAGCGACGGGGCTGAGTTCGATTTCACTGATTGCCGCCTTCTTATGCAGCATTGCAAAGTATTTTCCTCTTTCAAAATATATTTACACACGCTTTGAAAGATTTCTTTTTCAGAACTTGTAATTTTACGCTTCTGTTAATGGCTTTTGCAGAGCATTTCTATGAAATAAAATTTTAATTTACAACATAGTTTCTTACAACACTATTACAACATGCTATTTCAACAAGATGTTCATCCAGCGCACTCCTCCAGACTGGCGGGAGAAGTTTTAAACCATTTGTTTCCTGGCCGAATGTAGGAATTGGTGGCTTTATAGAATTCCCACCACGTTCACCTGATCTGACCGTCCTGGATTTCTTCATTTGGGGCTACGTCAGGTCGAGAGCATTTTTAAGATTACCACAATCACCCGAAGAATTGGAGCTCGTCATTACCGAAGCCTTTGCGGAAATAACATCTCAGATGTTGTCGAACGCAATAGAGAACTTAATACGACGAGTGGCTCTCTGGTTGGAAAATGATGGGCGCCACTTCGAACACTTTATGTAAATGTCCATTTGCAGTAGATGTATTGTCTGTGATAAATTAACTTTTTTAGTCGCATGGAACACAAATTCCCCTTTCGTCCAATCTTAACTCGACTGTGAATTTTGCGGAACGAAAAGTTCACAGGCGAAATGAAGAAAAGCCGAGTTGCACTTCCAGGGAAACTCCAAACACAACCACCCTTCTCAGAAGTCTTAACACGACTCAACGGTTTGCTATTTGCTGTATCTGGGGCAATGGGTTCTCCCGCTAGCTAGGCTGTAACAGGGATGATAGACTCGCCCTTAGATAGCTCGTAAACTGTCACCTCAGTAGTTGAATAGACATGATTGGAAGAAATTAAAACGTAAAAACACTTATAGTGGGCGATGTATTGAAGATAGAGATATGCTCTCGTGGACTTTTTTGCAGAACATTTCATGCTGAACAATTCTTACACTCATAGTATTTAGATATTTTTAACGGTTTGTCCAGCGTAAGCTTACAAAGCGCTCCGATGCCAGGTTTTTTTCTACTTTTCCACTGAAATCGTTACTACTCGGCTTCCTTTGATCATAAATAAATCATTTTCTACAGAAATAATTCTCGAGATATCCTTTATAGAATGGCGAAAACCGCATCAAGATCCATCCAGTGGTTCTCGAGTTTACCCGTAACATCCAAGAACCGGGGACTTTATTTTATACCAAGTAGAGATGAACATATGTATCCGGAATCCTGAAAAAAGTAACATGAATGTAATAAGTGTTATTTTCTTCGTGTTAACGCACTAACTGCTGGACTAAGTCCCTAACTTGACGGCTGTGGTAATAGCACAACACCGAAACATGCATCTTGCTTCCTAGGACGCAAAATCACGGCAAAATGGATTTCTAAAAAATGTGCACCTAGTGTCTTTCAACAGCGAGCGATTCAATTCAACATGGCGCTTGTTCGAAACATTTCACTGGCATTTATATCTCCGAAACTACTACTCATATCACCCAGAAATTTTGTATGGTGATAAATAGCATTAATAGAAGTGCACTTATGTGAATTTCAGAAAGTTGTTAATTACAAAACGAACATGGCGGTCAAGCGAAGTTTAAACAATTAAATGGACTTTTCTCGCGATTTAACTATCCGAGCGCAGTGAAAAATGGTACAGCAAATGTTTATACACATTGTAATGTACTGACATATCATTTAGTTCAATTGTCTACATAACCTGAAGATGGCGGCTGTGCGCAGTTTTAAAAATACTATTTTTATTTCTTGTTTCCTAATCATCCGATCGAAGTCAACTTTTGAATAATTATTTATTTATTTATTTATTTATTTATTTATTTATTTAGCGCATGGCAACACATTGAAAAACACAACAATATTCAGCAAAAATTGTAGGGCATTATTACAATAAAAGAAAAACAGAGAATGTTAGTGTAACCTACGTCACAATTGGCACTTAACAGCATCTGGAGTCAACACGAGAAGATCCTCAAATCCCCTGAGTGTGACGTAATACTACACTGCTGCACAATGTGTTGTATGGTTTGACAATTGTAAATGTATACAAGTTTCCTCCAGTTCTTTGGCCATTGCATGTCTTGGAAGTTCATCAACATCCAACAGTCTGCTGTGGAGATTTTAACAGTCATCACGCTGACTGGAAATACAAAACGAATTATAAAAAGTCCTCTCGGCACGCCGGAAGGCGGAGGTAGATTTCACCGGACAAACTTGGAGATAGGCGAAAATAGGCAGAATATGCAGGTTTTCGTAGAAGGATCAGACCTCATTTATTGCGAGAAAGTATTTTATAATTGGAGCTTAATTAACTTTGTTTTTCGTCATTTCATGCATATTTTAAAATTTTTATTGTCTTATGGGGACGGTAACCTTCTTGTCATTTGGGGTCCATTTTTATACTTGTGGTCACACTGTCCTTATGAAAGGTTTCGACACTGATGTGTAACTATGTTACGGTCTGTTACTTCTTCACGCAAAATTATATCTCCCGCAGAGATGTTGGTTGGTTCCTCAGTTTAGAGGCTGCGACAACGCAGTCATGTAACCCTGTGTACTTTGGGTGAGTGTAGAATCTGTCTGATAAACGGTGTGATTTGTGATGGCTATATTAGTCTGTAATTCAGGTAAGGACTGCAGACGGTCATATTTCAAGCAGTAGTTCCTAATGTTGCTACCAGATACTACCGTCAACGACACCTAGCTGTGAACTTGGCTACTAGATGCCACCGCAACCAGCAACTCGCAACGAACGTTGGAACTTCCCCTCTAAAGGAAGGCATACTGAGGGATTTTTAGTGCTCTTAGAAAATCCGACGACTTCGGCCGGCTTTAAACCCGCGACCTTGGGCATAGAAGTTCAGCATGCTACCAGATACGTCACCGAAGCCGCTTCACACTTAGTCAGATGGAAATCTGAATCTGATCTCGTGCAAGTGCGTTGTCATGGCAACATCTGATGGCTCATCTCTCATCAATTTAGTAGTGTTGCCATGGCAACCTCTGATAGCTCTTGGCATTTTCTTATAATTCCGAAATCATTTTTCTCATCCCTTGGTGTAATGGTGGGTCATATCAAAAATTCTTTCAGGCAAAAGTTTTAGGAAATTATTAGGGGAATATTGTCCATTTTGTACGGTTTTGATATTGTGCCTATTAAGAGAGATATGATTAATGTTTCCCGAAAAACCCACTTTTCCCCACCCCTTTGGTCAATGGTTGCTGCTATAAAAAACTCTTCAAACATAAATTGTTGGGCTTTATCCGACACATAGTATGAATTGTGAACGGATTCGATATTACACATATTAAGAGAGTTATAGCAATATTTCACTTTTTCGAAAAACGTCCCCCATTTTCACCCCCTTCGTCCGATTTAGCCCAGTAACGAACTCGACCGAGATTTTATAGGTATACATATTCGGTAAAAAATTCAAAGTGATTGGTGCAAAATTACGGCAGTTATCGTGTCCACAAGAAACTGATATACATATATATATATATATATATATATATATATATATATATATACAGTGTGGTCCACCCGCCCCTTATTATTTAGTTTTATGAAACCCAACTAACACTGCATTTCTCCCGATGGTCGATATTGCTCTGCCCTCAGACTGTGTGACAGCAATATAATTGGGTCATGGGTCTAGCAAAGAAAAACCGACCTTGAACTTTTCCCCGCCAAGTACTATGGCCCATTCTACTATCATATGACTATTGCTCCTTGAAATAACACACATCCACGTAATACGATCGAATTAATAGCTTACGCCACGTGATCTGTAATAGTAGAAAGTTAAATCAACACCATAAACCGTTATTGAAGACTTTGAGATGGACTTAAACGTTCGAGGTGGGACGGCTACAGTAACAACAGCAAGTGCAGCGCGCGTTGTCAACCATGCATTAGTGGCTGATTCGGAGAGTTGGTCACTAGTCGTGGCCGAGTGCGGTACGTGTGTGCGCGCTGTGTGACCGCATTGGAAGAGTTTACGGTTCCTAATACCGGTGCTTCCTTAGTTCCACGTGTGTACTGACCTTCCGTGTGTCATTCGGACAATACATTTTTAAGTAGTGTTCCAGATAGGACAACAAAACCAGGAACCCAGAAAACCCCGCTGAAAATCTTGTCCGGATACCAGAGAAAAAACACCGTACGCTGCCAATGGGACAGGCAGAGTTCTCGCCCCTCACCCGGAGAAATTCACCGCTGGATTGGCGATACCCTCCGGTTGACTGTCGACCAAGTAGAAGCCATCCAGTTAAATGCGCACGAAAAAACCATGTACATCAAGGTAATCAGCATATCTATTTATCAGAAATTGTTAAATACTTTTGCAGATCCTATTAAATTTCAGTATGACTCAGGCGAAATGACAAATGTTAAGCTCTCCACAGCGGATTCCAATTTTACCACAGTGCGTATATTTAATGTCCCACTCGAAGTACCCCCTGAAATTTTCAAATCCGTCCTGTCGAAATATGGCACTGTGAGTGACGTCAGGAAAGAACAATGGTCTTCTGCTTATCAGTTCCCGGTGTATAATGGAATACGTGCCGTCACTATGGAAATCAAGCAAGATATCCCCTCCACTGAGACTTTTGGTGGCCATTCTGGCTATATAACGTATAATGGACAGAAACAGACCTGTTTAATTTGCAATGCTACCACACATCTACGTATTAACTGCCCAAAGAAAATGATTCCCCTCGGTATAACTCCTACACAACAACGACGTGTACAATACTCGGAAGTTGTGACGCAGCAAACGTCATATGAAAACATGATTATTGATCAGTCAGCTGGGACAACATCAGGAGTGACCTCGGATACATCTGACGCAGAACTGGTACCTTGCCCTGACCAGAGCTGCGAGACACAGAGTGCCCCTGTGCTATCGGCAACCTGTATCGCAGCCTTAGAACCAACTCTGCCGTCACTACAGGCTGCCACAGAAATTTTGTCTTCACTGCCTCCGCCTTCGCTGGTCCCTACCGACTCACTTAAGAATGTTGATCGGGGATCCGAGAACGTCTCTAAGAAGATTAAAACAAATGCCTCGATTGCCGTACCAGTCCCGAAGAATCAAACTGGCTCTACAAATGTTCCCGCAGCTGTGAAAAAGAAACAAAATCTTCATTCTACGTCATCTAGGGACCCACGAACGCTCTCAACCGCTGACAGCCGGCCTATGAATGGCAGTCAAAAGGAACTATCTCAACCTAATTTGACATAGTGAACCAGTATATTTCTCACCTGTGTCTTTTTTTCTTTTTTCTTTTTTCTCGAGTCCAACTTCCAGTATGTCTAGCACAACTTTTATACTTCTCTTAATGGCGCAATTTCTCACTGTGGCCACTGTGAATATCAATGTAATAGAATGCCCTCTGAAATTTCAACTGTTGGAGAGATTCCTTCGAGATGCAGACATTGACATTGCCTTCATTCAAGAAGTTGCTCTACCCTGTTTGCCCCTATCTGCCTTCTACAAACAATACATCAATACCGGTAATACGAATAGAGGGACCGGATTCCTCATAAGACATGATATCCCACTCGAAGGTGTGCTATGTCATCCATCAGGACGCATAATATCTGGACACATAAACAATACCACCCTGATAAATGTGTATGCCCCATCCGGGTCCAATAAACGTGTGGAACGGAAAATGTTCTTTCAACAGAGTATACTGCCTCATCTGCACGAAGTTAAGGAAAAACTTATTCTTGCAGGGGATTTCAACTGTATTCAACGCCCAGAAGATTCCACTAGCTCATACCAAGGTGTCAACCCGGCTCTCAGGACCCTTCTTACCTCCCTACACCTCATTGATGCTGTGGATAGTTTAAGGGTGCCCCTGCCCCATTACACCTGTATAAGTCACAACTCCTCATCACGACTTGACCGCATCTACTTTTCACAGGAACTTATCCAGCCTAGACGATATGAAGTGATACCTGCCAGTTTCACTAACCATCATGCTGTCGTATGTACAATCTCTTACCCCCATCCCATATTTCACATAGGAAGAGGTTATTGGAAGCTGAATTGCTCGCTGTTACTGGAGGAGGAATGCCAAGATATTTTCAGACAACACTGGACTCGATGGGTACAACAAAAATGCAAATTTCGCGACTGCACAGACTGGTGGGATATTTTAGTTAAACCAGGGATCCGCCGCGTCTTTAAGAACATATCTTACCAACGAGGTCAGGAAAGACGGGATACAGTTGAATTTTACTATCGAGTTCTTCGCCAGCTCCAGCAAAGATCTGATGCTGGGGAGCGTATATATGACCAGATCCGGGAAGTTAAAACCAAGCTCCTGTCTCTACAGCAACGAACGCTCGCTCATATCAACGTGGCTTTAAAAGATCGTACAGTGCTCCCGGACGAAATTGCAAGTGTATACCATATCGCCAAAGGACAACGTGAGCGGCAACGTAAATATATCCACCGCCTCCGCACCAGTACTGGAAGTGTCGTCACCTCCCCTGACGCTATACGTAGTGAAATATCATTATTTTATCAACGGTTCTACGCTAAGGCTCCCATTGATCCACAGCAGGTGACCCTATTGCTGTCATCTTGCAGTACCAAACTATCTCCGGACAACAAAACTCTGCTCAGCGCGGATATTACGGATGAAGAGATTCACTCTGTGGTTAAACAACTCCCAAACAACCGCTCACCTGGCATTGATGGATTGCCATATGAAATGTATAAACACTTCTGGCCTCTCATTGGCAAAGAATTTTGTCATGTCCTGCGTACCATTCTCCAACGTCGTGCTCTTTGTCAATCACATCACGAGGGTACCATAGTCCTCATATCAAAAACATCCTCTCCCATGGCAGTTGGTGACTTCCGACCAGTTACTCTGCTCTGCAGTGACTATAAAGTCCTTACCAAAGTACTTGCATGCCGATTGAAGACTGTTCTACCTGATATCATTGGTGATGAACAATGTTGCAGTATTCCTGGAAGAACTCTGTTAACAAACTTAGCGATACTACGGGACCTACACCTAAAAGCCGAAATGCTCCCCACTGAGCCAATGAGTTTTCTCACCTTAGATCTTGATAAAGCTTTCGACCGCATCAGTCATGAATACTTGTACATGGTCTTGCAACACTTCGAATTTTCTGAAATCCTTATTGACTACATTCGTATGATAAATTGTAATGCTACGTCTAGAGTGCTCGTCAACGGTTTTCTTTCCCCTCTGATTCCAATACAACGATCAGTTAGGCAAGGATGTCCCCTTTCTATGCTACTTTTTGTCATTGGCCTTGAACCGTTCATTCGGACTACCCAGGTGAAGCTACAGGGTTACAAACTGTCCACACATGTTTTTGGAATGTGCGCCTATGCTGATGACGTATCAATATTGATCCGCAATAAAGAAGACATCTCCCACATCGATAGCGTCCTTCAGCTCTACCATATCGCCTCTGGAGCACAATCGAACCCCCAGAAAACTGCTTTGCTTCCGCTCAATACTAACTCAGTGATTACCCCACAGCCCTGGTTCCGGATAGTAAATGAGGTGAAAATTCTTGGCATTACCTGGAAGCAATCGCTTCTGGACACAGTGCAAGTAAACTGGACTAAGGTCATTGCCAAAGTTAGGGGAGTCCTGATCCAATTTGGTCAAAGAAACCTCAATATAGTGCAACGGGTCATGGTCCTCAACGTGTTTGCGCTCTCTAAAATATGGTATGTCGCACAACTTTTCCCACTTCCCAAAATGTTTGAGAGCCAATTGGCAAAATATACAGGTTGGTTTATATGGCAAGGATTTTTGTTCCGAGTACAACGGGAACAGTTGTATCTCCCATCCCGGCAAGGCGGGCTAGGGCTAACAGCTCATGGCATGAAATGCCGTGCACTCCTCTGCAAGAACGATATCACCATTCTTTCCCAACATGACACTTTTACGAAAGCGCTATACAAAGATATTCGAAACACAGCCCGTGGTTGTGATAGAGCTTTGCCGAAGATTTTTAGGGACCATCAACAGCACCTTCTGGAAACTGTTCGCCAAATGCCTTCAGGGATTGTTCCAACGACGAAAAGTATCTATAACATGTTGCGGCAAGTGGTACACTCCAAACCGCGAATAGAGGCCACCACCCTCTACGTCCATTGGCCCACTGTTTGGAAAAATTTTGGGGCTATGACCATTTCTTCTGCTGTACACTCCCAAGTTTTTATCTTCCTCAACGATCTCATCCCAACCGCTCTACGGCGATATACCATCCATCTTGAAGCTTACCCATGGTGTACTATATGTGGTCAAACTGATACGGCGATACACCGCTTCACATCATGCACGCGAGTTGCCTCCACGTGGCTGTGGTGTAAGGGAAAAGTATGTCAACTATTAAATGTGCCCTCGGATGACCTTGATGACAGGAAGTTGGTTCGTTTGTCGGTGACCGCCTTCCCCCAAATTAAACAGACTGCCATTGTGTGGATAATGGGCCAATATGTACACTTCGTGATGGACAATGATCAACATTTCTCTTTCCTGGATCTCAGGTATCACCTGCAAAAAGAGCGTTGGAAGCTTAGTGAAAGTGGACAATTGTACGATAAATATGGACACTATCTGGATTTCTTGTGATGTATTAGTATGGTATTTATCATATCTGAAAATTCTGTAATTTTGTAAAGAACTAATAATTTAAAAAAAAGTGGTTATAAAAAAAATCGGTTAAAGCTCGACCGTAGACGGCGGGCGAGAATGGGTAGAATGGTGCATCGAATCCAGTGGTAGGCATGCTTTTTTGAATGAAAGCCCACGCTCCATTTTAGTAGGGATGTAACTACATTGCCACATTCATTCCCTTATGATGTATTTTTGTGAAGAGTAGGTTGAATTTTGCTGATTTATAAAGGGAATACGACCGTGGCTTTTGCCACGTGACCTGTAATGACAGAAAATTAAAAAACTGTCATGGATATTAACATAACATAACATAACATATCGACGTGTCGCTCCGGAGGTCCAGTTTCGATTCCCAGTTCTGCCAAGAAATTCAATACTGGTCTGAGGGCTGAAATTGGATACACTCAGCTTCGTGAAGTAAATCGGAGAAGAGGTGGGTTCGATTCCCACCTCAGCCACGTATACGTATTCCTTAAAATTTCCCGTGGTATTATTTTTTCGGGGTCTACTCAGCCACGGGTGATCCAAATGAGCATGCAGGGTTCGATTTCCCCTTCAGCCATCCTCGAAGTGGTTTTCCGTGGTTTCAAACTTGGTCTCCAGGCAAATGCCGGGATGCTAGCTAACGTAAGGCCACGGCCGCATCCTTCCCTCCTTCTTGCCTAACCCTCCCAATCTCCCCATCCCTCATAAGGCCCCTGTTCGCTTTGCAGGTGAGGCTGCCTGCGTGAGGTGCTCGTCCCACCTCCCCAGTTGTATTCCCGTCCTATGTTTCAAGCTCCAGGATCTTGGGTGACAATCTAATCGGACCATATTTCTATGACGGCCATCTTACGGGAGCACGCTACTTCATTTTCTGCAAAATGAACTCCCACAGTTGCTGGAAAACGTGCCACTGCGCGAGCGATTGCGAATGTGGTGGCAACAGGATGGGGCCCCACCTCACGGATCATTAGTCGTCAGGAACCATCTTCATGATACATATCCAAATAAATGGACAGGGAAGAGGAGGACCCGTTCACTGGCCTGCCAGATCACCCGATCTTACGCCACTTGACTTCTTCCTGTGGGGTCACTTAAAGCAGGTAGTATATGCACAGGAGCCTGAAGATCCTGACCACCTTCGGCAACTAATCACCGAGGCATGCCAAGCTGTTACACCTCAGATGTTACAGCGTGCAAGACTGACTAATACGTCGTGCTGAAATCTGCATCAACCAAGGTGGTCAACATTTCGAATACTTGCTATACTGGACATGCAGAGTACCTTGCTTTATTCCTACAGGGGGGTGTGGTGGCGCATCGGTCAAGCTCTTTGCCTCTCACCAACGCCATGTCCTGTGGTTCGAATTCACGTAAAATGGAGATCCCGTGGGTTATGATCGCGAGATTAACGGTCACGCTAAACTACAAGCTTTCTTCCTACAGATCATAATGTCATCGTCTAACCTGCCTACGTAGCATCGAATAAAGACGGTCCTTTTCAGGACCAAATACAAATTCATTCATTGGAACAGGTAGATATGTGCCCGTAGTGCAGCTACTGTAAACGGCAATAAGCGAAAAAAAAAAGAACTTATTTGCCTTGGGATCGAACCTTCTACATTGCAACATGGCTCACATTACAGCAGAGAAGAACGATTTAACCATCTTAGCTACCGTGAGCGGTGGTGGGATACTCTCACGTATTGAGTCTATTTGTAGTCCTCATAGACACTTCATATCCTTCGTAAGGCAGTGTTGTTCGGATGTGTCGATTTACACATTCGTTATAGTTGATGGCATTGAAATAACACTGCTGCCAATGATTTCGACTATATTCGCGAGCATGAACTCAACCGTAAAGTTGTACTAGGCCGTCAAAGTGCAAGTACTAATGTTTTTAGGACGACTATGATATACGCGTTAGTTGGGTTGCCTTCCTCCAAAAAAATAAGGTGCTGGTGGACCACACTGTATATATATATACATATATACATACATAAATTATATATTAACTTTTGAACTGACGGTGGTTTTGGGGTCTGGGGGATGTGAAACGGGAAGATATGTCGAAATTTTCCGAAAGTCGAAACATGGTACCCATTGCAATAGTTAGCTTTCTAATGAAATCTACCTAAAACGGAGAACATCTGACAAACTGGGCAGATGAAAACAATCTTCAACTGATTTTTGATGCTAAAGATCCATCCACCTTCAGATCACCTGCTTGGAATAAAGATTTTCAATCCTGACCTTACTTTTGTCTCCAATGATTCTACAAATCAAGCTCTTCATGCCAACAGAAAGGTACTTCAAGATTTCCCCAAAAGCCAGCACCGACCCGTTCTCCTTGAACTTGGAATCCAGATCCCAGTCCTAGACCAAGATGGAACTTCCAGAAAGCTGACTGGCACAACTTTGCCAAGACCTTGACAAATGTTTGAGATGGATACCACCTACATCATCTACTTATAAACGGTTTGTCGGTGCAGTTGAGTCAACAGCTAAAACGCATATCCCAATAGGTTCCTGGTTGGAATAAAGAAAGTGAGTTTTTTATGAAGAATATCTCAGAAGTGGTGACACTGCTATTGGAGAAGAATTGCTCATATCACTCGATGTAGCTCGTCGTGAGAAATAGATGCAAACTACAAAAAAAAACTTGACTTCAAACATTCCAGTAGAAAAGCTTGGAACTTATTGAAGAAGCTTGGAACTAGTCCACCTGTCCAGAGGAAGGAAAACCTGGTAACGCCTAACGAACTCGCTGACCGAATCGTCTCTTTATCAAGATCACCTAGAGATAAAGTGCACACACAAATTGTAAATCAGGAACTTATAGGTAGAAGAATCAAAGCTAACTGTCAAATACATACAGAATATTCACGACCATTTACGCAGGAGGATGTTAGTATAGCACTTGACTACATAAAAGCTGGGAAAGCCTGAGGATTTGATGGTATACATAATGAATTCGTATTGAATACTGGTCCGCATGCCAAACTATCGTTTGAATAATGTATCTACGCAATAATCCTCATCTAATAGTACATAACTCTATGACATACATAATTATATAAAAATCCAACATTGCGGCCATCCAAATTATTTAGATAGTTCTCAATATCTACGAATCTATTACATCAACTATACTGAAATTTTGTATGTTGATAGAGGCAATGAAAATATGCTACTTAGTTCTTCACGGAACTACTTGTTGGTGATCTGACGTACTCCAGGTCCAGTTTAGGTCGGATAATCGATTCTCTACTGCGAGCTAGGGAGGATATATTAGAGTAATTAAAAATAATTAAAGTTTTCCGCCGATGGATAGTCGTGAACCTGGGATCTTAAAAATAGTCAGTGGGCGTGATACTACTCACACACTTTTCCAAAGGACTCTCTTTGTTGCGCTTCTAATTAACGGGTATGTTTAATATCCAATTATTACAGTTATATCTAAATACTGATTGAATTGCATTCATTCAGCACCTGGAATGTTTTCAAATTTATTTCGAGCAAGTTTCACGACCGCTTTGCGTTGATAATGTGAATCAACTGCATATATTACCCTCAAACGACACCGTCCTTAATATTTTATTTCTTATAACTTGGCGCACGATATGCTAGCGTGTGATACAGGTGTAATGACGAGGTTGAATAGAATCATACAGGATTTTGTACCGGCCATCATAACAGCTTCGTACCAGCGAGTGTCGTGTGATACGGGCCTTAGTCTCTCCTACATTTAAGTTCACTTTGGTAGCACTTATTTTGGCGTACCTCCATAGAATGTGTCTCTCTTTGGCATAATTTGGGACGTTGAAATTTAATTTGGGATGACTCGCCTAATTCGAGAATGATGGCAACCTATGCTCTATACTCTATCATAATGTAGGCCAAGTACTGAAAGCTATTTATAGTAGAGCCATCATTACTTCCGACTTGACGATTCAGTGCTAGGCTAGAGTTTCGTTCGCTAAATCGCGACATCGCGAACGAAACTGGATTTGTCGTGATATATCGATTTGAATGGCTGCCTGTGATCGGCTAGTTAAAGAGATTTTCCTTCTGACCGCTAGATAGCTCTAGGGTAACACTGAAACGTCAAGTCGGTAGTAATGATGGCTTTACTATAGTCCATTACATGATCAATCTATTTAATTGGCGTAGGAATTTTTAAACGAAAAAGACCAGTAGAATGCGGTATATGGAAATGCATAGGCTTACAGTAGTTCTCGGAACTATAGCCTGTGTTTATCTATGCAAATAAAAGTACTTCATAACACCGTTTATGTTCGACCCTGACTATTATATGTCAGAAAACTGTACTATAATGAAGCTCATTATAATACTAGTTTTCATTACGAAACAGTTTCTCCCACCAATCAAAGCTCAAGAAGCAGTTGTTTGACCAATTAGGTAATTAGATGCGCTGAGTTCCACGGCCTTCTAATTTAAATTTCACTGGCTGGCCTAGTGTCATAGTAGGGTAATCGAGGAGGCCATGGTCAAATACAAGGCATTCTCTGCGTCTCATGCGCTCTGTTCAGTATATAAAACTGGCGAAATCTCGACAGATATTTATGAATATTTATGTTCGAACATTAAATAGTTATAATTATCGTCGAACATAAACAGTCGTATGCAACTCGCCTATAATGGTAACACTCGTGTGGAAATTATAAAACTCGAATACGGTCGTTTTATAAACATACTCGTGACTTAATTATTGCCATTATAGGCTCGTTGCATAATGTACTATTTCGCAATGACGTAACACAGCCTATGGCAACTCAATCTCTCACCCATCTGTGGGAATAATCGTGTTTTTGTTAATTCATTTGAGGGGTAGGGCCATATTAGTCATCAGCCCGTGTACTAGGGTGTGCATTGATCTTGATCAAGCCTGATAACCTGTGTTTCTGTGAAGGCTGTAGTAGTGTTTGATTAACTGTTTCAGGGAAAGGGATGGGGTAAGTGACTCGGGACTTGACGGTACTATCCATGCATTTGCCTGGAGGGAGTGTGGATAAACAACACTCTGTCAGTGTGGGGATTCAAATCTCCCAGCTCCGGAGTTGCTCCAAATTCCCCTTGAGGGCATCACTGTTCTAGATCGCCGTCCCCTTCATTAAGTCGTGCTTGTAGCGTGCCCTGTATAGGCTATTGCGGGTATTCTTATTGTAGAGCAGCATTGTTGGCATCGAACCGGGGTCTTTATCACAAAGAAGACCAGGCCCATGATTCTGCGCAGAATCGAATCATTGATCTCTGAGGGGGAACAGCCATAGTGAACCCGAGGAACAATGAGTTATAACTGCATATAATTATAACAGCATGATTCCACGACCAGAACGGGAATATTATAGCTTTAAAGGTGGATTATTGCAGAAAATACAAGCCTGTGTACGTTTAAGATGCTAGAGCTCAAGAAAGCGAGCCAGCTTGACATTTTGACAAAGCGAAGTTGAAGGTGGGCGGAGTAGACGTGGCGCCTAGGCACTACATTCGGCGTGGCTGGAGGCTGAAAGCCGTGATCAACGACTAAGAAAATCCCCCTTCAACAAGGCGAAACAGTGGAGTGGGGGTGGTCGCCCACAGAAATTAATTAATTACGGCCAAATGGAGCAATGAATTGAGATGAAACTTACACCCAGATGCATGTATTTTAGGAAAGATAATTTAGGAGTGTTCTCACGCCTAAATTAAAGCCTGCATCTATAAAGGAACTTATGCACAGACCTAATCCGCGGCAGAGTCAGGATTTGTAAAGAAGCCAGAGGGGAAAAACCGGGGTAGCATCATGACGCCGTGGAAGAAAGCAATTAATTATAATTAATTGGCCGAAGCGATTGCCTGCACGCGAGTGAATTTGGAACCTCCATGAATAGACGAATAAGGATCATACTTCACTTTGTCTGAAAATGCATTATTCTAAGAAGAGAGTCGCTCCTGGAAATCCAGTGAACTATTTTTCATCAGGAAGCTTTATATGGGGAGGAGCTGGAGCGGAGAGTCAGTTCGTCTTGACTCAACTCGTGTGGTAACACGATGTCGGATCACGCAAGAAAGTGCACGGAATTTATAAAGTATTGACGCTCAAATGTACTAGCGGTGAACAATGAAAGGCGCAGCATGCAGCTTAATAACAGTAATTCTCCATCATATAATAATTAGTCTACAGCAGACGTATAAGCAACAGTATACGCGAGTATAGAATCAGTACTGCGTAGAGAGATTTTAGGATGATGTTTACAGACAATGAACATAAGCACAGGAAGTGTTATCATGGGTAAAATAACATACTATTGTAATGAACACTACAGTTATGGGAGCCTGGGAGGCATCATACGTAGTTGTGACCTAGGATTGAACAAATTTGCAGTAGAGGAGACATAAACTGTAGGTGACAGAAGACGAACACACACACGCAAGATAGACTTTCAAGGAGACCAGCGGTTGTCAGGAGTTAGCTGCATCGCATCTCTGAGGTCAGGCGATAGTGGGAATCCGATCAAGGATCCGTGTGTGAAAATTGTGCGAGAATTATGTATAAAGTTATATTACAGTGATCTTTAAAAGGGTTTATGTTTATATGGTAGAAGAATGTGTATTGTGTCAAAGTGAAAATGCTAGTAGTGAAAAATATAATTACCATGTGTAAAGTTTATGCAATGTGTCGTGTGAAAAAATATCATGATGGCTTAAAATAAGCATCATGGCAGGCGAGTGGCTGGGATGCTGGACCAACCCAGCTAGGATGAAAGTGAGTACAAATTTAATATGTTGATATGATTTAATAGCTCACCATACAACGAAGCATCACTCAAAGATTAAGAATTAACAGTCATTTGTGTACGAGATCACATCCCTCGTATTTTGGTAAAAAATATGGCTTTGAGGATGACATGCTTACGGCTATTTAGGCGTAAGACATTGATGAAAGTAACGGTAACGTTAAATAATAATAATAATAATCTGGGGTCGGTAACAATAATAAATAAATAAATCGGCATGTCAGGCCTATAGTACGTGCAAAGTGTGTCATATCTAGCGTAGGAATACTGTGTTATTGTGAAAAGTAAGAAAGAAAGTTAAATATCGAGATACAGAGAGCTTTTCGGTGTCATTGAAATGTTAAATAAATGTTTTATTATGGTATATTCTACAGGGTTGTAGTTGAGAGACATTAAGATAGTTAATGTATGCCAGTAAATTTATACTTGTTTTGGAGCTACATAGAACTTTGGCTTATGAGGAAATGTATAGAGGACGTGAGTGCTTTAAGAATTGAGTCATCTGTAAGAAATATTGTTTGAGCCGCGATCAGCGAGCATGTAACGTAGAATCAAGAGATTTACGTCAATAAGTTGCGGGGATCATCCGAAAATAGTTTGCGCGTTGTCGAATCTAGTAGGCAAAATCATCGAAACTACGATATAGTATTGCCTTAGAGCATACATATGTATTCGCAACTGAGTTGGGACAGAGTCTGTCTGTATCCACTGTTAGCAGAGTCTTCGCCGCCAGGGATAACTGCTAGAGACCCTAGGTAGGCCCATATATTAATTGATCTGCCCTTAGAGGTAAGATAAATGGTTCTTCGTGAGGAAACGTCGATTTCCTCTTGTTATATGCATGCCGTCCAGTGAGATAACTGTGAAACTCACCTGAGACGTGCGCAAAAGCCACTGATGTCGACCACAGAACGGCAAAGCTATTTCGTGATCCATCCCTTGCCTTGAATAGTAATTAGGAGCCGAGATGAGCCCATTAAATACTCTAAATGTAGGTATTAAATAATTAGATTGACTCAATTCGTAAGGACACGACCCATTCAGGGTACCTCTAGCACAGCTGCACCATTGAGTGAACATGACCGTGCGGGGAGTCAGGCGGGTAGCAGGTATAGTCCACTAACCCGGCAGCCATCTTGCCGAGGACGGCCCATGACTAATCTATTGTTCGCACGAAAGGAAGTCAATAGACCTGATCCTTTTATTTTAAGATTGTAGTGGGACTCTGAAGAATCTCGATATTTCGAAAAGTAATTAAGATATGCTTGATATGATGATACCAATTGCATTAGATGCACTATTTCCATACATATGCAGTGTTGGAATGAAGTAATCGGATAACATTTGGCCCAGTTATTCTCTGAGGAGGAATTAACTGCACCAAATAAATAGAGGCATTTTTGTAAAGTGTATTTACCCAGTTCACACTAATTTATTCACACGGGTAGCGTAATTTGATGATATGACACGTTTGTAACGATAATGTTATGACCAGACCCAGAAAATCGTTGTATGGTGAAGCTATAAAATATCTATATTTATGTGTATTTTGGAGGGGAAAGTGTACCACTTCAGCATTTGAAACTTATGGGAAAAGAAAACGATTCGCACGAGACGACACTTATTAAACAAGGCATAAGCTAATGAATTAATGTTATTTAAAGAAAATGTTCCGTGTAAAACGGATAAATGTTTAATAATTGCATATTTAATGTCATTTAAATATAATTTGTGTTTGTTGTGTTGTGATATTCCAATTTGTGTTAAATTGTGTCACGTGAAGAACAATATGGACACTCGCAAATGTCAAAGAGTATCAGCAATAGGATGTTTAGGATAGACTTGAGTGCGGTGGAGCACCAATCTTGATGACAAGAGACACACAGATAATTTTGATTTTTGTTGTGGGGAATAAGTGTAAAGTATTTTTTTGTGTTTTATGTTGTTTTGCTATGAATTACTACCATTAAATGTTATACTTAGGAATATGTTGTTTCTTTCAAGTAGAGTAGTCACCTGACAGACTCTAATCCTGAATATGTACTCGTGTAGTGGGTAGAACGCCCCATACCTCGAAAGACCGTGAGTTAGCTGGGATACGAACACTTGTTCCATATGATGACGATTGGGTACAATATCTAAGCTCCTTGAACACTATAACGCTTTCTAGTAGAGAAATGAGGAACTTTGTGTTGGCGGAAACTCCCGAGATTAATTTTGCCATTATGAACACGGCCTACTGAATTCAAATGAGTTCTTTGACATGCCAACATCGTATGGCATGCGTATCGTATTTTTGCCGCCTTTCAAAAATCACTTACCACGGCCAGGAGCGAACCTGCAATCTTGGGTTTGGTAGACCGACATGATATCCACTCAACTTCAACTTGCTTACATAGTGAGAAATGTTGCATACTTTGTTACGCTTTGTTCTTGTGGGAAAATAACAATTAGTGGGCTCTAGACATTACATCCTTCCATGCTCCACCTCGACCTTCCCCATCCAATGTGCAAGATATTATCGAGGACTTAGTATAATATTCCTGTATTGACCACCATCGTATATTCAGATACATCTAAGCTGCTGTACAATGTCAACAAATGAATGAGCAAAAACTGTCACCAAGGAGACAATATGCAGTAAGGAAACATAAAACCACCAATTCAATTCTTCTCTTTCAATACGGTCCAAGTTTGATCCGTAAGAGTTACCATTAATAGCACTATATGCTGAAATACTCATTTCCACACCACCATGAGGTAGAGTACATGGCGCGTTTTTTTTTAAACGTGGTTTCCCCAGTAGGCCTAGTCCACGATTCCTCTGTTTAAGATGTAACTTGAGGTGTTCTTGTCGAAGGTTCTGTCTCTCAATAATATTCAGCAACACAACGTCTATTTCGCTGTAACCTTTATGCGTTCCCCATGTAGGTGAGGACTGTATCTACTGGTAACTCGTCATTCATAGACTGTGAATATTTGCTGTTTCTCCCATCATAGAAGTTAATAATCACTCTACAGGTTAAATCAGACTTAATACAAAGTAACAGTTGGTCGTCATTGTCTGCCTTTAACAAAATGTGAAGTGCTAAAAGTTCCTTCGATCATTATGATTTGGATGATGCCTGTTATATTCTTATGTTTCAAAATACCTCGACCATATGAGTGTAATATATCTATTTCATAGCATATGCACTACAAATATTGCTTGCTGTGTCTTCATCTCGGGAATAGTGTTTCTGATCCTGTTAGGATTGATATATTTCTTTCGTCTCCCTCTTCGTGTTCTTCTTTGTAAACAAACGTGTCTTAGAGTTGATGTTTAAGCGACCAGCGCTTGCTGAAACACACGGGAATTCTCGTCATTATTTACTCAGTAAGGTTAAAACAATACTATATTAGTTCACACGCACATGATGGTGAGGGTATTGGAGGATAAAGTAGTCTCACAGCCAATGGGCGTCCAGTTATGGGAACATAACCTCCTCACTGATATGGCTGTGCTCCTGATACCTGCGACCGAGACTACACTTTGATGATGACCCCACACTTTCTCACATACACACACACACTCCATTAGACACACATGATAGGGAGGGTATTGAAGGATACAGCAGTCTCACAGCCAATGGGGGTCCAGTTATGGGTAGGTAACCTCCTCACTGACATGGCTGTGCTCCTGATACCAGTGACCGAGACTGCTCTGTGATGATGTGCTCTCACCCCTATCACCATACACACATGAAGAGGGAGGATTTGGAGGGTTCCAGTAGTCTACCAGCCAACGGAGGACCAGTTAAGGGAACATAACCTCCTAACATGACGCAGTATAGCAAGATACCGAGACTACTGTATGGCGCGCACACACACACATGATATCTGTTAATAAACTAGACACTTACCGATTCTCAAATCACTTACTGGTCCTTTGTTGAAAAATTATCTCATAAAAATACTAATGATTCGCTTTCTTGATGTTTGCAGTTGGCGATGCAGTTCACTGAAATGTTGAATCTAATAGGCACAGTCAGCTGGTTCTTGTAGAGAAAGATTCCATACGCCACCAGAGGAATATCTGGGATGGTGGTAGGATTTCATCAAAAATCTTCGTAGTTTCTTTGAACTGAAACTCAGCGAATGGCATGGCCTTTAGTCAGTTTCTCACTACAGGATTACCACATTCATTCATTCATTCATGGGATTTGTGATTCTATAATGTACGGTTTCCTTAGTTTAGCCAATATCCGTGATAGGCAAGTCCAGCTTAGGATTTTAATATCTCTATATATTGACTGTATTGAGGGGCAGATGACCTCGTAGTTCAGCCCCTTAAACAACAATAACTAACTAACCACTTAATGGCTGTCCTATTTTTCGGCGATCGCTTGTCAATCACAAAAATAACAGATTGTTAGTGTAATAATGGGTAGGAGACAGTACAAACATATATCAGTCTAATAATATTCTGTCTGATTGGCCGAAGTGCGATTTTCCCAGCCATGAGCTGTTCAGATTATCAAGAAGGCATTGTCTTCACGGATTGAAAAATAAACTTTGATTTCAAATTGACGCCCAGAAGAGTGACAATCGTCTGCAGACAACAGCCTATTTGCTTGACATGCGTGGGTTCGGGTGGACTCGTTGGTAAATATCTAACCTCGCGCAAAGTCGAAGAGGGAACAGCAAAATGAACGAAGCGGCAATGATGATGATTGATACATAAGGGGTGTGGCATCAAGCTCACTTTCCCCAAAAGAGGAGGACGAAGTACCGAAATAAATGAAATGAGTCGATCCAAATTTGTCTGGGACGAGGCAAATAGATAGCAGCTTAAACCCACAGTTATTATTTGTTATGATCTGGTAACGCATCTATCCGAGCTTGGTTGGTTGGTTCCTTAGTTTAGGGGCTGCGACAACGCGGTCATGTAGCCCCGTGTACTTTGGGTGTGTGTAGAATCTGTCTGATAACCGGTGTTAATTGTGATTACTGTATTAGTGTGTGTATCTGTTCTTGCACGAGTAGAATTGAAGACTAACGAGTTATCCTGCTTTGTTGTATGTGGAGTACTTTGCACCGGACTGAAATTTCTCATAATCTTGATGGGCCTGCCCCTCGCGGAGTTTTGCTAAATCGAGAGTTTATTATACAGTACGAGCTCACCGTATTAAGTTTACATGAACCCTTTGGCGGGGAGTACATTAAGCTGGTTTACTTACATAAAGACGGGACGATTCACTGCAGCACTGCCCGATCATAGCGTCCTTTCTCGACAGTAATGTTGCTGCTCGGGCAGACAAAATGTTTGTAAATAAGCAACCTGTAGCCTCGAAAGCTGATGCTATGCTATGTTGGACGGAACAACAAGATCACCTCGTGAGTTCAGAAACCAACTTCGAAACTATCGCAATGGAATATTGATTGACATCACCATGGTTACGCACTCATTGTTACACGCTTAGTTTGTTGAGTTCGTCCCATGGCCGCAGAGTACTAATACTTGCAGCGGTTTCGCTGGCGTAGTTGGTAACATGCCCAAGATCGCGGGTTCAAACCCGGCCGAAGTCGTCGGATTGTTTCAAGTGCGTTAAAAATCCCTCAGTATGCCTTCCTTCGGAGGGGAAGTAAAGCCGGCGGGCCCATGTCTTAGATGGCATGTAAAAGGACCTTCCAATAACTACAATTGTGTGATGCTAAATTTGTAGGTTAGATTTGATTAATGTTCTATTAAGTTCTAACGTTCGCCGGTTGCCAGTGGCATCTAGTAGCCAAGTTCGCGGCTTGGTATCGTTGACGGTAGCATTTGGTAGCAAAAGTAGGAACTACTTGAAATTGATCGTCTGCAGTCCTTACCTGAATTACAGATACACACCCTAATACAGTCATCACAATTAACACCGGTTATCAGACAGATTCTACACACACCCAAAGTACACGGGGCTACATGACCGCGTTGTCGCAGCCCCTAAGCTGAGGAACCAACCAACTAATACTTGCACCAAATCTTATAGGCCTATATAAACGTGAAAGTCCGTATGTGGGTATGTAGCCTATGTATGTATGTATGTATGTAAGTATGTATGTATACAAATCTACACCGTTCCACCAATCTCAACCAAATTTTGCATACACTTAGTTCAGGACCCAGAATAAACCGCTGGCTACATGCATTTTTGATAGTCTTTCCCATTCTTCTGATTTTGGCGTTTTGGCACTCGAGCAAAGGATAATAAAGGCATGGCATAGCCGTATCCAACCACGCCAACATTAGCTCAAGACGTGACTACCAAGTTTCCATCTATCCCTGTAAGAGGCCATGTCACTCCATTTATTATCTAAAGAACGATAAGAACATTAGGGATCTGGACGCCATAAAAATCTGAAACCATAACTTTTTTATTGACAGGGTTCGTAGAAGGGAACTGAATTAAATAGACCAACTAGTAGTTGGTGTTAATATACTGAAATCCTACGTTGTTTGGAGTGTTGATTGATGCGATATAACACTCGACGTATCGAGTGCTTACATTAAATAAGAAAACAGCAAAAGTATGAAGATTTAATAAATCGTAATTGTTTTCAGCAAATATGATATAATTAATATTTTCACACCAAAGAACGACAACTTGAAGATGATTTATTGTAGGAATTTCTTTAATGGGGCCTCCAAACCTTGAGGTAAACCGTATGCGATTTACATTCCACATAGTCACATGGCTTACAGTACGTCGTTGCACCGATAGCCGCCACCACGCGCGCTTATTGTTTCCGTCCCATGCACTTCCATCCCATCCACTTCCGTCTCTTTTCCAAAACTTGCCACGGTGGGTGAGTGGTTATAGTGTCGGACTACCAACCCCAAGATTGCAGGTTCGCTCCTGGCCATGGTAAGTGATTTTTGTAAGGCGACAAAAAACACGACACTCATGTCATACCGTTGTTGGCATGTTAAAGAACCCATTTGAATTCAGTAGGCCGTGTTCAATGGCAAAATTAATCTCGGAATATTCCGCCAACACAAAGTTCCTCCTTTCTCTACTTGAAAGCGCTGTAGTGTCAAGGAGTTTAGATATCTAACCTCCTTGACTTTCATAGCGTTCAAAGGAACGACGAAATTCGACATGCAAGCTACCCTCTGGGTGCCAATTAACCAGAGGCGTATATTGCGGGTGTTCAAGGTGTCCATGGACACCCTATAAATTTGTGTTTTGTCTTTTTTTATCACTCTTCCTCGTTAGAAGTTAACTGCATATGATTCAAGAATATATTCAATCTATTACCATTTAAATCTCAAATGTCTGCTGGCTGGAAGAGTACATAATCGCCAGAATGACGAGGAAGCTAGTAAGTTGGCTGCTGCGGTCACCAGCTCCCGGCCTGTGTTCTGCATGGCTGTGCTGTCCCTGCTTCCGGACAGCTTTGTTTCAAAATACCGCTGTTCTTGCCTGCGCGCGCAACTGGTGGGGAGGGGGAACTCGAGATTCACAAGCGGCCAGGTCGTGCGGCAAGCCAGCAGCTCAGCTCTTAAGTACGGTGCTGTGTTTAGGTTTGATTGGAGTTTTTAGTTGTGTTTCAGTGCAAGATAGGCCTATTGTCGATCTTCCGAGTTGACACCTGTGCTTGGAAATGTATACTGTTGTAGATCTCTTGCAAAAACCATTCCCTCTTCGTACATTAGAAGAGAAATTGGATATTGTGAGTAAGGGTAGGCCTACTCCGCCACTTCCGAATTTAGTGCAACAATATAAAACAACAAGTGAACAATACATTATACATTTTTCTATTTCACAGTATGAAAATGTAGACTGGTTAGCGGGTTGTGAAACTTCTAACAGATTATTTTGTTGGCCATGCTTATTGTTTTCTATCAAAAATGATGTTTGGAGTAAGCATGGGTTTGCTGACCTAAATCACTTGTCTAGTGCACAACAGAAAAATTCAAAATCTCAAACCCATGTCCAATATTTTCTGAAATCAAGACTTTTCGGCAGACAGCGAATTAATACTTTACTTGATGATCAACGTAGAATTGATACCAGTAAACATAACGAAGAGGTAAAGAAAAATACAGCCATATTAATACGAATTATTGATGCTATTTGCCTCCTAGCTAACCAGGATCTCCCTCTACGGGGACTGACGAATCAGATGGCTCTTTCAACAAAGGCATTTTTTTAGAATTTTTGAATCTTTAAAAACAATATTTTTTAGAAAGTCATCTAAATTCTCCACAGTATTTCGAGGAACTTCTCCCATGATTCAAAATGATATCATAAGAGCCATTTCTGACGTAGTAAAATAAGAAATAAAAAATGAAATTAACTCCGTTTCATTTTTAGCTATAATGCTGGATGAAACGTCAGATATTGAGAATAAATCTCAACTATCTACAGTTCTCCGCTATGTAAAGGGCAGCACTGTCTATGAAAGATTCTTGGGCTTCGTAGATGTTAGTGCTGATAGAACAGCAAACGGTTTATTTGCTAATGTAGGACAAGTAGGAAGTGAATTTAGAATTCCCATTAAACTAGTGGGTCAGACGTACGATGGGGCTTCTGTAATGAACGGTCATGTGAATGGCTTAAAATCTAAAGTCTTACCGGCCTATCCAAACGCCATATTCACCCACTGTTTTGCCCATGTTCTATATCTTGTTCTCTAGCAGAGTGTATCGGTGATTAAAGAATGCAGGAATATTTTTCCCAACATTGACTGGACTCTCTGCTTTCTTTTCTAAATCATCTAAAAGGACACATGCGTTGCAAGAATTTGTGCGAAAGAAATTACTCAAAGTAGCACCAACCAGGTGGAATTTTACATCACGACCTTGCCACTGTTAGTTTTATGCATGAAATAACCTCGCTTCTGGATGTGTTGAAGTTCATAAACTTGCTAAATTAATACCAACCATTCCTTGTACTACAAGCTCTGTGGAACGTTCTTTTTCTGCATTAAGAAGACTTACCTAGGAAGCACTCAAACACAAGAAAGACTGAGTAACTTAAGTTAGTTATCAATCGAAAAGGAGTTAGTACACAAGATGAAGGACAAAGACTCATTTTATAATGCTGTGATTGATAAGTTCTCTTCTCAAGAGAGAAGAATACAGTTGATGTTTAAATGAAAGAGGTAGGCCAACGTGGTTTTAATTACTAAATTTATGAAATGTACCCGATATGTCACTTGGGGAGCGTGATGGCGTAGTGGCTAAGCTTCTCTCCTTTCACCCGGACGGCCGGGGTTCGAATCCCGGTGACAGCGGGGTGGAATTTTCACCTGGAAAATCACGTGGTGTCAGGAAGGGCATCCGGCCTTAAATCCCCGGCCAAAACCAAAATGAGCCTGGTCGGCTCCGGCGACCCCAATTAATTGGGAAAAGCCGAAGGGGGGAAAAAGACCCGATATGTCACTTGTAAGATTTCTGTGAGGCCATAGATCAACTGTATATTTTTAACAGCACACCCATACTTTTGGTCCGGCATACGCCACTGCCCGCTTCACGGAACGCAACCTCTGCAGTCCCCTGATGTCATACAGCACGTACATGGAGGAAAGAAAGTAAGGAGATGCCTTCTCTGCGCTGCCTAGAGCAAGCTGCTGAAGCCAAACGGCTCGCCCACTTTGGTTGCAAGAAAATGGCTGTCCCTATGCTTAAAGCCGTGAACCACTCCAACTAGTAATGGATTTTAGTGGCATAAAACTGCAATGACAAGACAAGATTTTTTCTTGGATAGGCAGAATACACTCTGTACATCACAGTACCTGGCACAAATAAGCTGCGTTATCGTTTTAAAAGCCAATTTAAATATAAATATGAGAGCAGCTTTGCGAGGCTAGTTTTGTAAGGAAGACGCGACAAAACGTAATAACACGCTGAAACACTGATTAAATTGAATACAGGTGTTTGAAGGTGCGTGTTGTACCAAAGAAGGAACATCTTGGGAATTAATGATGCCGAACTAATTACGGTATTTACACCAAATTGAGTTTTATGCTCTTATTGGTGTTGAGGCATTCATCAGTTTTTAGGCCTAATTTCGAGCACAGCCACTTTCACTCATTGGTCGTACACATTTTGATATTCAAGAATACGAACCTTAAAATTAATAAACAGAACAATTAAAAAAGGTCGCATATTTGCACAAAAATACGGTATGGCCTATACGTTTCGGTACCGTACGGTATTTTCTTTGTTGGGGGTAGAAACTTGACGATTAGCCTCGAATTGATTAATTACGTAGGCCTACCGTAATTATTGACCGACAGCCGTTTGATAATTTAGGATTTGCAGAGGAATGATTTTTATTTTTTTGGTATATAGGGTAGGCCTACACATGCTCAGATTAGAATTGAAGATTTTTTAAAAATAACTTATCACTACTGTTATTATGTTTCCAAAGCTGCATAACCGGAGCGCGATAAAAACCAGGGCCAAAATAAGGTTTAGCCATGCACAATGCCTCTTGCAAGTCACAGAACACCGAATACGAGTTCAGGTTACGCCCACTTTGGTTGCAGCGCTTGGCTTCACTCAAACGAGCTCAGGGCATCTCCTCTTATTCTTTCCTCCATGAGCACGTATGCCCTCTGTTTAGTGACAGTGAGACCGCAGGTGCACGTTGTGTAATGGCCAGCAGGGTCGCCACGTGCAACAACTCTTGTAGTGCATACGTGTCTGTAGTGAAGTGGGAGATGTGTAATCGAGTCAAACTGATTTGGTATCGAAACGATACATGTCCAGAAATGAGTACCTAATCAAAATGTGATCTACTTAGTCCCGTCTACAATCCCGAGAAGTTTGTGATAGGAATTATGAATCAGCCTGTAATCCCACATTGGAGTCGCGCTACGGTGCATATACGCTGCAGCAACGTCCTCTAACGGAAACTTTTTGATCACACCTTATATATGGGGTTTGGAAATAAATGACGATCTTGTTAGCATGTTTTATTAGAAAAACTAGAACAAACAGTCTGGTAAATACTATCAACTAGATAACAAAACTGTACAAAACATAACGGATGAGGTGGTGTGATGTGAGGTGAGGTGAGGTGAGATGTGGCGACCTGATCTTCCACAGTCGTTCAGTCGCCTACCGGAGTCTGCAAACAAGAATATCACACTGATAATTTAGACATACAATCATCATCATACAGTAGTATAGATCCCTCCTGCGGCGCTCACAAGCGACCGATCGTGACAAATGAGCATTCAAATGAAATAGAAAAGACATTAGCAGTGACGAATTGCACTCTAATTTCATTAATATCTATAATTTCTTTAAAAAATTACTTAAAAAATGTATGAAGTGTGAGATTTGCATATACTGTTGCTGTAGGAAAATACGCTCCATAATTGCTGTCCTGTTCACATTTTGGCCACTGTGACGCCTGTTTCATGTCATTTTAACATTCTAGGTCTTTCCTTTATCATGTTGCATGGTTTCCAGAAACAGTAAATCAAAGGAATGAGTCTCAAATCGTATAATTTGATAAATATCGAATAACTTGTTATTATGATCTCATTTTCAGTGATTGCCTTCTTAATTTAGGGAACGTAGAACTTGGAATTCTAATTGAAATGTAAATAGTGTTCTATAATCATTTGGTTGAAATAGAAACATAACAACCTTTCTACTTAAGTCTCTCATTATAAACCTGTTGGGGAAAGTGAGGTTTCTCGCTCGGGTCCGCTAGTCGACTCATAATACTGAAATATGCTAAATGTGTGGGAAATAATTGCCAACGAAGAAAAATATAAAGAAGGTAGAACCAGTCACATCAACAATGAAAAATAAAAGGTTATTATTATTAATCCGATACAGCCATCTATGGATTACAGATACACAACAGTTATTCAGGTGTTCGTCTTCAAGGTGTTTCTCCTTGCCGTTTAGTTTCCTGCCAGAGATTTTCCAATCTTTGAGTCCTTCTCAATCTTTCTTCCAGTCAAAGTGTGAGTCTTCACTCTTGCACCTTTAGTTCTGTCCCACACTTCAACCAGTCCAATATTTGCCCTGTTCAAGTCTTGATATACCTCCTGAAGCCATGGAGGTTGTAGCTTCCACTTCTCTTGAAGGTTAAGAATTTTATTACCTAACGTCTCTGTTCCCAATCGTTTATTATTCTACGGGCACATCTTCAGAATGTCGATTGACAAAGAAAATTTGGAATTCCGTGGAACCAAAGGCAAAACAATTGGGATGGTTCGGAGAATGGAATAAAGATCTAACAGAAATCGCTATTCCCGAGAACTACAGTACATTCCGAAAAGGAATGAATGTAGACACATTATGTAAAACCAATGGGGTTTAAGTAAGGGGAAGACCCCACAAAACGGAGGGGACCTCTTTCATAAGATTGGAAGGAGGCTCAAGAGATACTGACAGGATATCAAAGCTGGCAGACGAACAAGAGCAAGACACAGAAAAAGATATTGATTGCTAACTCGCAGTACAAAGTTAAATAATAATAAAATAATGATAAAGATAACAATGACAGAGGCAATCAACGCAAAAATCAGGAAGATGGAATTAGCTTGCCAATTAACGAAAGATGTGTACATCAATACGTCAGTGGTTATCGTGTCCGACTACCAACCCCAAGCTTGCAGGTTACTCCTGGCCGTGCGAAGTGATTTTTGAAAGGCGACAAAAATCACGGTATGCATGTCATACGATGTTGGCATGTTAAAGAACCCATTTGAATTCAGTAGGCCATGTTCATAATGGCAACAATAATCTCGGGATTTTCCGCCAACACAAAAGTTCCTCATTTCTCTACTAGAAAGCGCTATAGTGTCAGGGAGCTTAGATATCTAACCTCCTAGACTTTCATAGCGCTCCAAGGAGCGATACAATTCAACTTGCAGGCTGCCCTCTGGGCGTCAATTAACAAAGCTTGCACCCAGCACCCGAGGCCATACGATATTATTATTATTATTATTATTATTATACCGTGAGATATTCAGGTACTGTATCAAATTTGGTTACGTTAGCTACAGCCATTTAGGAATTGATAGGGGTGGGGGGAGGTACACACAGACACACAGACAGACAGACATACATCTGCATTTTTGCAAAATGTGAAAAGTAGGCTAAACATTCATTGTTACACTCATGCAGATTGTGCATTTCAATAAAGAGAAATACGCTACTAAGCATTCTTGAAGTAATCCATTGTTGTAGCTATTCAAACTATGTACCTATCTCATTCGATCTATTGTTGTGATCAGAATAACTTTGTTTCACGTTCAGACTGGTGTAAATTCTGAAAAGCAATATTACAAAAATTATAGAGGACCGTCACATCTCCCCAGGGGAGGCACAGGTTAACATTCTGGTCTATAATTGGCCAAAATGTATACTATTATATAAAAAAGAGATGGCGTGTGTCTGTTTATTACTCAATCACCCAAGAACCACTGGTCCGATTTACATGAAATTTTACAAGGAAGTAGCTGATTTACATGGTTAACATATAGGCTACTTTTGATTTCGATACTTTGCACTATTTAAAGATGGCGACCATTTTAGTGACGTCACTACACCCTTTAGCTTCAAACTTTCGTAAATAAAAAGAGAACGCTAAGAAATAGAAAAATTCTGATGGGATATTTGAGGTTTAAAATTTATTTTTCTATCCGAAAGGTGCTGATCACTTTTCATGTATCTACAACGGTTAGCGAGTAAAACCTAAATTTGTGCTATAAAACACGGTCTACCCCGAGCGATGTAGTTGGACAAAATGTTCCATCCTTACTCTCCCTCCGCGCAGCAACTCGCCTATCCTCTGTTTTAACTGTCACCTTCACGGGTACTTCAGCTAGTTTTATCATTTTAAATGATCTTGTCGACTTCGTCGTTACGCTGGGGTCTGGCGTTACGTTACGGTGACGGGACGAAATGTACCCAGATGTAGGCCTACTGAGGTGTGTGACGTCATAGTACCGCTTGGTGCATCTGTACCCCGACAATCTCTACTTCGTTAGTATAAGACCAAAATCTCCGATTCTTGGATGTCCCGGGTAATCTCGAGAACCACTGGATGGATTTTGATGCGGTTTTCAACATTCTGTAAAGGATATATCGAGGAAAGATTTTGTAGAAAATAATTTATGTATGATCAAAGGAAGCCAAGCAGTAACGATTTCAGTGAAAAAGTCGAAAACAAACTTGGCGTCCGTGCGCTTCTTAAGCTTACGCTGGGCAAACCGTTAAACATATCAATATACTATGAGCGTAAGATTTGGTCAGCATGAAAAGTTCTACAAAAAAGTCCACGAGAGCATATCTCTATCTTCAATACATCGCCCACTATAAGTGTTTTTAGACTGGATGGAAGGGGCACGTCTCCACGCGCTCTGGTGAGCGTGACGGCATATCGCGTGCTTGACCTTGCGTTGCCCTTGGTTTGCACTTGCCGTTCGCGAGTAATTTGAAACAAGATAAGCAAGATAAGTATTATGCAGATAACTTTCTAACATGTCAAGAGTCTTTGGCTTCGAGCGAAGCGAGAAGTCTCCAGCCTTTCTAGCATTTTTCAGCATTTGTAGCATTTAAAATGATACAAAGTCTAGTCTTTCAGACTGACTATCACTTTTTTTTAAATTAAAAAATTACCTACTGCGTACAGGACATGGGGGCCCATGGATCAGTGGCTGACACTAGTTCGACGGCCCTCCCGGCCCTGGTGCACAATGTGTATTTGGTCCCTTATTTATTTATTTATTTATTTATTATTTATTTATCGTATGGCATTTAGTGCCGGGAGTGTCCGAGGACATGTTCGGCTCGCCAGAGGCCGCAGCTGCTTCAATGCGGACACCCATGGGGTGAGCTATAAGTTCCGTTCAATTTCAAGTAGTTCCAAATTTCACTACCAGTTGTCACTGACACCTAGTGGTGAACGTTGGAACTTTGGTTGGTTGGTTCCTCGGTTTAGGGGCTGCGACAACGCGGTCATGTAGCCCCGTGTACTTTGGGTGTTGTAGAATCTGTCTGATAACCGGTGTTAATGCATTAGTGTGTGTTATCTGTTTTTTAATTCAAGTAAGGACTGCAAATTTGAATTTTTCAAATAGTTCCTACTTTTGCCGCCAAAAGCCACCGTCAACGACTACTAGGCCTAGTTCACGACTTTGCTACTAGACGCCACCGCAGTCGGCTCTTGGCAACGAACGTAGGAACCTAAGAGCGTTGTTTACATTCTTAACCTATACAATTTAGCTTCACACAGGTGTAATTAGTGGAAGGTTCTTTAACTTGCCATAAATCTATGACATGGGACCGCCGGCTTTACTTCCCCTCCGAAGGAAGGCATACGGAGGGATTTTAACGCTCTTAAAAAATCTGACGGCTTCGGCCGGGTTTGAACCCGCTATATTGGGCATAGAAGCTCAGCATGCTACCGACTACGCCACCGAAGCCGCCGTTGGAACTTTAGTTATTAGTTAGTTATTGTTGTTTTAAGGGGCGGAACTACGAGGTCATCTGCCCCCCGTTGGCACTTTGATAGAGCTATTTGGTCCGTGCGATAAAGTTACAAGAGATTATGTTGACTGCTGATTTAAAGAGGTTATCGGACAGTTATTGGTTATGATACATTGAAGTAGGCCGCGGCTTTCTAAGTACGAGTTATCCGAATCTCTTCGCGTGTGTATGGAGCTGGTTGGCGGCAGATCGCGTGTGATTAATGATTAGCATAGTGAGACCATCTAACGTGTATGGGAACTATTGGTGTTGCTTCATATTAGGAAATACCGTACTGAATTCTTCTTCAAGTGCCATGATCGGTTCCCCGAACGTTGGCGTTCACCATGGCAAAGGCGTTTCTATTTTCCGCAATTCCCCTGCAGATGGAATTCCTAAGCGCTCCTTGATGCTCTGAAGTCAGGACACTTGTCATCTACCACGTCCTCGTCGGCCATCTATTTTGCCTTGCAATATTAGTTGAAGCAGCTGATATTGGTATATGACCTAAATAGGCAGTCTTGCGACATTTAATTATAGACAGAAGTTGACGATCAATGTTTGTTCTTCTGAGGACATCTTTGTTCGTAACTTTATCGGTACAGGGTATTCTTTTTAGCATTCTTCGATGGATCAACATTTTGAATGCCTCTAGTTTGTTCATGATGGCTTTCAAAGTCCATTTAAGATTTTAGACCAGACAGAGAGTAAGTTCTAGCCATTCTTTGACGGAGGTGCAGATTTAAGTTGTCACTGTTGAAGTGAGATGAGAATTTTCTATAGACAATGCGTACTATTTCTATGCGGCTTCTGATTTCAACGTCGGGATCTAAACCGTCAGGGATGATGCTCCCTAGATAGCGAACCCGCTAGACTGGGTGACCCCTCATGCTCAGAGTAGCCTGGTCGACTAAACACCATATAATTTTGTCTTATTTACCAGGGGCGGCTCCTGAGGTGGTGCCCGTGTGCCATGGCACCACCAGTGTAATGAAGAGAGAATATGTGACTTTTCCCTCTCAAGAACAGTTTATATTACATTTACATTTTGTGGAAATTGTATACATATTCTGCATTTATTTGAACGAGCGCGCAAACTGACATGCGTTCTGGTGGCGCTTTATTGAATTACTGAGCCAGAGCCAACCAGCACTACCTACGAACATCAGACCGCATCAGACACTGTACTGCAATAAGGACTAGTTTGGCTTGAGTTTGTTTGTGTTGTGTTGAGACGCATATTACCCTGAGGTAGAGCCAACGGCCTCGTGACGCGGAGCTTCAATTCTATCCACGAGATAGCAGCACGTCACAGGTACAAGCACACATTACATACACGTTAGAACTGCTTTATCTTTCAACCACTAGAGTACAGTATATGGCAGCACACCTCCAGTGGTACCAGCTTGACGATATATCACTGTGTCTTGACTATTAAATAAATTCAAACCACAAAATAGTTTTAGTTCTTTATTGTTTGACATTTAGCAACTTTTTTAGGCTCATATTGATGACGGGGATTATTTGTTCTCTCTTTGTAATGTAAAAATTCGGAATTTTTCAACGAGTTTTACTGTGTTTCGTTAATTTAATTTGGCGGCACAGTTTCTCGTCCCAAGCGTAAACACAAATTCTCAAGTTTGACTGCAAATGTGTATGAATAGTGTCCGTCGTTAAATAGCTTTTGTGTTCATTTATATTAGATGCAGAGGATATCCTTTCCAATCAATCCGTATGTACGATAAGTAAGGTTGTCTTAGAGGTAGGTCATCGTGTTCATTTCATCTCACCTATTTATTTTGAGACAGCAACTGAAATTGCGACAAAGAGGCTGTGGTCACGTGTGTGTTAGCAATAGCCATGCTTATTTTTTCCTATATAGACATGTTACATAAACTTGCATAGCATCATGCGGCATTGACCATATAAACACCGTTTTAATCTAATGTGTGCTTTTTGAATCGATACATGCAAGCTAGGTTCCTTAATAAAATTTGATTTGTTTCATGTTTGAAGATCGCATAGCTCGAGCGCAACGTACGAAGCCGTAGGAATCTCAATGAGCTCTGTGTCACCTTTCGGAAGTGTAACAATGAATAAAATAAGTGAGTTGTTACAATCTCCATTTAGCGATAGGACCGCTCTTATTAATTCAAATGAAGGTGTCGATCGAGGTTTTGGAACAAATATTTTTGATGAGTAGGCCTAGCATATGTTGTTTTCTTCAAATTATTTTTCTGAGAGGTTTGTTCAATTATAATTCCTAAAAGTGGTTTTTATTTAAAATGCATATGGATCAAAATTTGTGTATGATATAATATCGTATGGCCTCAGTGCCAGGTGCAAGCGTTGTTGTTTGACACCCAAAGGACAGCTTGCTTGTCGAATTTTTGTTGTTCCTTGGAGGGCCATGAAAGTCAAGGAGGTTAGATATCTAAGCTCCTTGACACTTTAGCGCTTTCTAGTAGTGAAAGGAGGAACTTTTGTTTTGGCGAAAAATCCCGAGACTAAAATATTTGTAGTAGTTATGCAATTTCTCAATTCACTTCAGCTGACACTTCAATTAAAAACGTCTTCTACAATAGCACAGTTAAATAATGTTAAACATATAACTTATTGCATAAAATATGCACTATCCGTACCTGCAACTTTGAATGATTTTATTGCAAATTTTGAATATGCTGGCACCACCAAGTGAAAAATTACCAGCCGCCACTGTTATTTACAATACTATGGAGTCCAAATTCTTCAGATGTTGAACTGATATTGTCTAGTAATATTATTGACTATCACCAAAGATCAGTGTGTCATCAGCACACTAATCGTATTTAGCACAGCACCATCCACTCTTAACTCCTAAATTGGTATCTTCTAAGGCTTTCTTAAAGATCCTGTCCGAGTATAAGTTGAACAACAATCTCTACAGAGTATAAAACGAAATCCCCGCTTCTTGGGTGTAGCGGGTAATCTTGAGAACCACTGGATCGATTTTTATGCGGTTTTCACCATTCTGTAAAGGATTTCTCGAGGAAGGTTTCTACAGAAAAACTTTCATTCATGGCCACAGGAAGACGAGCAGTAACGGTTTCAGTGAATCGAGTCGAAGAAAAACCGGCCGTCCGTGCGCCTTTTAAGCTTACGCTGGATAAACCGTTAATAATATCTATAAAATATGAGTGTAAGAATTGTTCGCCATGAAAAGTTCAACAAAAAAGTCTGCGGCAGCATATCTCTATCTTTAATTCATCACCCACTATAAGGGTTTTACGTTTTCATTTCTTCCAACAATCTCCATTCAGTGGAAATTTAAATTACTATCTTCGGTGCGATTATACGAGCTAGCGAGCGATTCTATCACCTCAGCTTTGGCCAACATCAAACAGTCGAGTCGTGCCGAGTTACGACTTCAGAGAAGAGTATATTATGTGTTTGTAGTTTCGCTGTTCACCTCGGCTTTTCTGAATTGTGTCTGGGATCTGCCGTCCGTGCGCCTTTCAAGCTTACGCAGGGTAAACCGTTAAAGCCGGGGTGGGTTACTAGTATTTAATAATAATCATAATAATCTATAAACAATTGAGAAAATCCTCAGTAAAATCTTATGATCAAAATGAAAACGGGATTTGGATGAGAATAACGCCACATGAAATTTATAAAAAAATATATCTCAGATTCTATCAGAAAGAAATGAGACCGAAATTTTATGGTTACAGAATAGAGACAAGAGACTAACGAAGCGCTACCTCCGAAAATCCTCAACAATTGTTTGGTAGAAATATCACAAGACCTACAGGGAATTGGTATCAACGAGGAAATAAATCACAGTGGACCAACACTGAGAACCCTAATTTACCGAGAAGAATATAGCATGGACACAGTGAATGGATGAAGATATATTGGGGAGAAATGAGCAAACATTGTGCTAGATAATTCTAACGCGCTCCTTACTTGGGCATAACGAATAATAATAATAATAATAATAATAATAATAATAATAATAATAATAATAATAATAACAATAATATCGGATATTTAACATCAAAGATCCAGCAACAGAGAGTGAGAAGTGTCGCCGCTGTGGCAAATGTAGTGAGAGCATTCAACACATTATATCAGGTTGTTCCCACCTTGCCAACACTGACTACAAACATCGACACGATCAAGTTGCCAACATTATCCACCAGAAACGGGCCTTGAAATACAAACTTCTCCAAAGCTCCGTCCCCTATTGGAAATACACACCTTCCGCAGTACTCGAAAATGCCCCCACTCAAGCTCTACTGGGACAGAGGAGTTGTGACAGATGTTGCAGTCAGTAACAACCGGCCAGATATCATTGTCATCAATAAAGTACACAAAGAGGCATTACTGATAGATATCGCATGTCCCAACACTCAAAACATCCAAACAACAGCTGCTACTAAAATATCTAAGTACACAGAGCTGGCAATTGAGATAAAGCAGATGTGGAAACTTGCGTCGGTGACTACCATCCCAATAATTGTATCGTGTACTGGTGTTATACCCAAAACTCTCCACAGTAGTCTATCAATATTGAATCTACACCCGCAGATATATAGTGAACTAGAGAAGGCAGTTCTGTTAAACACATGCCATATTGTCAGGAAGTTCCTTGGTGACAATACCTTCGCCGAACACTCAGTAAGGCTCGAAGATGATTCAGAAGGAAATTTAGCTCATTCTATAAATGAGTGAGACTCGTGAAGAGACCGGACACGAAATTAATGTAATGTGAGGTTCCTATAATTTACATACATTGTATTTCAGTACAGATGGTTCCTTGCTAAGGCCGAACCAGGCTGTAATATAAAATGTAGCCGGTATCTGCCGTGTCAATGATGCCAAAAATAAAATAAAAAATAAAATAATATTTCATGGTCAAATATCAAAACCATTCAAAATAAATACAGGAGTAAGGCAAGGTGGTGGCTTGTCTCCACTTTTAGTGCCGGGAGTGGCCGAGGACATGTTCGGCTCGCCAGAGTTTGTAGCTGCTTCTATGTGGACACCCAAGGGGTGAGCTACAAGTATCGTCGCGTGTGGAACAAAGTGTGAATGTAAGGACAAGGAATTGGAAGGTAGCGGCTGTGGATAGTTAGGGACCAACCCCGGCATTTGCCTGGAAGGAAGATGGGAAACCACAGAAGACAATCTTCAAGGTTGCCGGCGGGGGGAGGGGTTCGAACCTCCTCACCTCCCGGATGTGAGCGACTACTTGCAGCCACGCCGTAAGGACCACGGCTAACTAACTCACCCGGTGGAGAAAGTAGTAAGAATTTGGAATGAAGAACTGGAAGAACGTAAGCTATCACCAATAACAATGGGAAGAAAGATTAGAGTTATTGAAAAATATCAACCTAGCATTTGCAGATGATTTTGCCACACTTTCTGAAAATCTGGCAAACGCAACAATACAGGAGAAGAGAATGATAGCCAACAAAACGGGTTTAAGAATTTCTGTAGAAAAAAACAAATTTATGACAAGTATAAAAAATGCTCCACAAATCCTAGTGACAAAAATTAGTCAAATGACAGTAAGGAAGTAAGGAAATTATTTAAGAAAATGGTTTGGAAAAATCTGCTGTAGAAGAAAGAATACGAAAGATGGAAAGAGCGTATGGCATAACTAGGAACACCTACACCAGAAAGTGTTTGTCTAAAGATCTTAAAATACAGCGCCGCAACACCGTAGTCAAACCGGAATGTGTCGTACTGAACTACACATTGGATAAATTAGAAGTAGTAGAAAGAAGAATTATACGCAAAATACTCGGTCCTTAAAAAACTGCAGAATTCTGGGAAGTAAGAAGTAATGATGAAATATATGGAAACATAGAAATCATATCAGAAATAACACGGAAGAGGAGATTGCTATTATTTGGACATTTGTACAGGATGCTTGACAGTAGGTTAACCAAGCAGGTCTTCACATTCCTGTGGAACAGGACGTCAACAACAACCTGGCTACAAGGAGTCAAAAAGAAAGAAACAATATCAGAGAAGAAGATACACCGCAGAGAGATATTTTTAGGCAAAAAGTGCTAAAAATGGAAGAATTCCAAGGGAGAAAGGGAAAGCAAACCGGTTCGAAATGGTCCGAGGAAAGGAAGAGGAAACATAGTGAGATGATGAAGGAACACTGGAGGAAGAAGAAGGAACAGCAAAGGACAAAGCATTGACATTGGCTCGTGGTCCCTACACGACCGAAACGATAATATAATAATATATAATATTGTAGGGTTTGAAGCCATTTTTCAGAGTTGCCTAAGTAATCAAAAGTTTGGTGCTTTTCAGTCGGTCAACACGAATGTACCCAAATAGAGCTGGGTTATGCCCTAATCCTGAAATAAATTGATATTTATTAATCTCATGTAATTAGGGCATAACCCAGCTCTTTTTGGGTACATTCGTGTTGACCGACTGAAAAGCACCAAACTTTTGAATATATAATATAGGCTAATAATAATAATAATAATATCCAATGGAAACGAGTTCATTCAACAGCTGCAATATAAACTAGACAAACGATGTCCTAATAATCAAGCAGAACAGCTAAGGCATTGCAACATCTAGAATCCATGGACACGGAGCAGAGAACCGCACTCATTTTCACAAATTACAATAGATGCACTTAAAAACTACAAAAACCATACATTTCTCATAGAGCAAATTAGAAGAAAAGCAATTGAAATGGAGAAACAGAATTGGGTGATTGTCTTCAGTTGGATTAAGGCGCACAACGGAAATGAGGGAAATGAATTAGCGGACCAGCTGGCTAAAGAAGCAGCACAAAGTGGTTTAAGTGAGTGCTAGAATAGAATTCCAAAAAGTAATATGCTAAAAGAATTAAGTGTGTTTAGTTTGAGAAAGTGGCAGAATGAATGGGACAATACATCCAAGGGCGAAATTACAAAATCATTTTTCCCCAGTGTACAGGACAGACTAAAATTGAAAATGAACATAACGCCCAATTTTACGGTTATGACAACAGGACACGGCAATATTATATCATACTTATACAGATTTAAAATTATAGATAGTCCAACATGTATATGCAGACTGTAGATCACTTACTGTATGAGTGTAAGTTATTAGGGAAAGAAAGATATATTAAGAGCACATGTTTTAAGATCAGGCAACTGGCCTATAAAGAAAGATGAACTTGTTAGAAACTACCTTAGGGAATTCTTTACTCTATCTCATTTGAAACACTAAATAGATGAATTTTATTTATATTTTCTTAACTGTTAATCATTTTAGTGACACAAATTTCATTTAACAGGCCATAGATATAAAATATTAATAATATAAATTGTATAGTTTTAATCTGAAATGAATAATAAGTAATAATTCAATAGCCAACGTTGATTCATCGTACCCTCCAAATGGGTTATTCGAAAGAAGAAGAAGAAGAATTCAGCATGTAGTATTACTACATTGTAATGGGGCATGCTGTAAGTAACATAAATAAAATAAAATATATAATAATAATAATAATAATAATAATAATAATAATAATAATAATAATAATAATAATACATGGGAAGAATAGAAGAGAGGAAAAGGAAGTGAAGCTGTGATTGGCTCAAGTTCACACGCTCTCCTGAAGGGGAATAATGGGAAATAATAATACAACAGTGCTTCTTCCAGAAGCAACCTAAACAATGGTGATTGACGGTCATTCCAAAATTAAGGGCATAGAAAAGCACGAACTAACAATTCTCAGGAAGATTTACGGGGCAGTCAATAAATAATTTCGCTACGCCTTGGGTGTATTATTTACAATTCGTTTATTGTAATACCGTAGAACGCTAATTATCCAAACTCCGACTGTACGAATCGCTTTCAGAAAAAAGAAATTAAGACGGAAACTTACTGCGGTTCGCAAAATTTTGATTGTGTCTACGCGCGCTATTGTCCTTCCCTCCACGAAGGTAGTGTAGTAGGCACAGCGCGAACATTATTGGGATGATGAGCTTAGTTTGGCCGAGATGTTCAGCAAACAATGACTTTCATTTACTAGACTACTATTGTACAGCACTTGTAAGTACAGTAAAACTTCGTTTAACCGTCACTCTTTAAACCGTCAGTTTCTGTTAATCGTCATTGCTGTAATAGCATAATAATACTGCAATAACAAAGTGCTTTAAGGTGCAGTGACGCGTTCGTTTTGTTTACTTACTCTATTTTAGTGGGAAGTGAGTGTACTTGCCCGCCATAGAATGGACGAGTGTTCAAACCATGACGAAAAACAAACTATTAGCCACTCGGAGACTGAAACAATGCTGTCCGAGTGTATAGAATGGTTTGAAAGTCAAGAAGAGGACAATACAACGTAGACACTACCGCTCCGAAAAATACGAAATATTGCTGCGATGAAAGCTCGAGCATCAAAAGAGGCAGAAGAAAATGACTGACTATTTTCAAGCTTTCAAGCTGTAAGTTTATATTACTGTACTGTGAATTATTTTGCCACATTTGTAGCTACTGTATGGATGTTTTATCATATAATACATAGTTTTATTTGCTATTGCAATCGTGTTTAGTTTATTTTCGCTCCGAAATATATTACATTACTGTGAGACTGATAGGCTATCTGTCTATAATATAATTGATTGAGGTCATGTTTTGGAGGAATAATTCAGTGTTTCTGTTATCCGTCTATTCGCTCAACCGTCACGACTACGGTCCCGACGATGACGGTTAATCGAGTTTTTACTGTGCGTACGCTATATAACATGTAACAGTGTTGCCTTTTCATTTAATTACACGATTAAAAATACATACGGTACCGAAAATAAGCATTAAAAAGCTTTACAATACATATCTATGTAGACACCAAGTGTGTAAATCCAATTATCCGAATTTTTGATTATCCGAATGGAGTCCGGTCCCAATTGTTTCTGATAATTGGAGTTCTACTGTTGTTGTCTTGCTGTATTATTTACGATTCGTAATTATTTTAGTGTAAACTTTAACCTTATCCCAGTGATCAGTTGAGGGTCGAAACGCGTAATCCTAAATTGCCCCATTTACAAACGTTTAAGACCACGTAAGTTAGTAAGAAACGTGAAACTTGAATTTTATTTGTCAAAAGCTTATTACAAACTACTTGTAAACAATATATGTTCAGTTAACCATTTGAGTGGTCAATGCAGCCTTCAGACACTCTTAAACTCTGGTAGGCCTACTGCAAATGAGATTCTGGCAGTAATTAAGTTACATTCCTGAGATCGTGGCCATTTTTGGTCGAGACTCCGCTACTTTAGCACCAATGTCCTTCCACACATTCGCAATGGGATTCAATTCCGGGCCTCACGCTTCACCTTAGCATACCAATAATTTGCCTCTTTATATTTTCTGGAACACTTTTTCGGCCCATTTTGAGAACAATGTAATGAAAAACTTGCTTACTCGCAAACAACTCAACTCTAGAGGTTGCTGTAAGAAACACAGTCTGTGCTATACGTCCGTATTGCCATGCTATCTAGCGAGCAACTTGTGGACTACGTGCTGTTTCATAACCGGCCTCGCCAGCTCGCTTCGTTTTTGAAATATAACAAAAACAAATGCACTCATTTCAATGGTTTTTTTCCTAAAACGAAAAATGTGAAATGCTGAGAAATATCCACTTTCAACGGGTTTCTCGATACCGGAAACTTATGTTATATATTCCGCGTAGTTCCACATCGTATACCGGTATAAGAAATGATTTTGTACACGAGTAGGCCTATTATTTCTTAATAGCTTTCTTCTCTTAAAAAATTGTATATTTTAGGCTGTTTCCATTTTTAGCCTACTTTTCACATTTTGCAAAAATGAGGAAAAAGTAGACTTATGAGATCGATCCGGGAAAATGTCTGTCTGTCTGTCTGTCTGTGTGTGTGCCCCCCCCCCCCCTATCAACTCCTAAACGGCTGCAGCAATCAAAACCAAATTTAGTATGAGTAAAGATGTGCACCGGAATATCTCACGTCCATATTTGAAAATGATGTCAGTGCTACCAACTGCTGAAAAAACGCACTAGAAATTTGAGCTCCATGTTGGATATCTCGCAAGGTATGCATGGGAGCTATTCCAAAATTGGTATACATGCAGATAATACTATTTCAGTTTTATTTCCAGGAGGCTAACAATGACAGTGTTGCCAAAATAATTTTAAGCCTTCTGATAGGTCCAATGTTTAAATGCATATAACTTCTACACTATCAATTGGATTTCAACCAAATTTTGTATGTAATATATGTACATAAACAGATATGATTGAGCGTATTCTTAAGAGCCACCAGGGCTGCCAACTGTTAATAATTGCTCTCTCTATTTTTTATCCTAGTACCAATATATCAGAAAGTATGCAAGCCAACAGCTTTAAACTATGCACACGTATATTCTGACATTTTAGATTAATTTGGAGTAACTTATATACGTCAGTTCTACCAACATGATTATAAGCCTGCTGATAGTACCAATTTTTTAATACATGTAACTTCAATACTATCAGTTGGATTTCAACCAAATTTCGTATGTGCTATGTGTACCATAACAGATATGACTGAAAGTATTGTTAAGATCAATCAGGGCTGCCAACTGTTAATAAATGCTGTCCATATTTTTTACCCTAATATCAATATATCAGGAAGTATGCAAGCCAACAGCTCTATACTTTGCACACGTATAGCACCTGACATTGTAGATTAATTTGGAGTAATTAATACAAGGCAGTGCTGCCAACATGATTCTATGCCTGCTGATATGTCCAATTTTAAAATACATGTAACTTCTATACTAACAAATGGATTTCATCCAAAATTGGCACAACAAGATATCATAATATTTCAGATTATTTCTGACCAGCACACGCATGGTATTGTTGGCAACATGCTTTTACGCGTGCTGATAGATCCAGTGTCTAACTGCATGTAACGTCCATTGGACTTCAACCAAATTTTGTATTCTGTACCTTAAGAGATGGAACTAAGAATATATTCAGTCACCAGGGCTGCCAACTGTAGTGCTCTATTAGGCTACATTATACCAGGTATATTTTGAACTAATTTGATATTTCGATATTACCAACTTAATTTTGTCATTATTTTAGATAGGTAGAATAATCATTGGCATGAAAAGTAGGCTGTATAGTTCTTCACGGAACTTCTTGTTAACTTTTAAAATCATAACTTGACTAATAGTTGAGATATTTTAATGGTCTTTATACATAATTGTTTCGTTTCGCACGTGCTTTCATTGAGGGTTATTTCAGGTTCGTTCTCTGAAAAATTCAAAGTCACGGAATCATTTTATGAAAATGGCAGGTGGTCTTAAACTTTTGGTTGATACTGTAATTGTGATATTTTAATTAATACATGTAATTTTTCAAGGAGTGTGTTTACATATTTATATCACTAGGCACAATCGCGTTGACCGACTGAAAAGCTACCAATGACGACTTTGTATACACAGCACAGAAAAAGAATGGCTTCAAATCTCTGCAAGGTAAATATGCATAAGATAGGAAAAATATCAATGTTGTAATGAAAGCATCGGACAGAGCTCGTTTTACATTCCACACTGCGAGAAAGAACACTTGGCAGATCCCAGAGACCCCCAAAACCATATTTGAATGCCCTGGAGCGTACCGTTTCCGGGATATTTCCAAAATCCTCCTCGCTCTATTGTGCTATTTATATAGGTATAAACCAAAAGGAAAACGAAATGTATAAATCTTTGGGCTGTGAAATTTTTGATTATATTATTATCATCAGCTCTGCAATCGTGATTTCTTATCAAATATAAATCTCTGTTGGAAAAGTGACAGGAACAGAACCCTCTTTTGAATATTATTTCTTTAATTTTGAAATGCTCTCTTTACTGGTGAGATCATTGAACGCTCTCATAAAATGGTTAAGCTAGTCTTTCCTGATATTAACAAAAGCACTAAAAAGTATGTTGAAGTCCCCACCCAAGCAATGCCAAATGGCGTGTGCAGAAATCACAGTCCTAGATATTTTGACTAGTACTTATTCAGCACCAGCCTTTGATGGGGTAATGGTGGATGTTTATCACAATGAGTAAGGTTTGGGAATAACTATAATCCACGATATTATTGACTAATACTTACTCTGTGCCAGCCCCTGATGGGGTAGTGGTGGATGTGTTTAACAATGGTTATGGTTTGGAAACAGCTATAGTCCGCGATATTATTGACTAATACTTACTCAGTACCTGCCCCTGATGGGGTAGTGGTGGATGTGTTTAACAATGGGTATGGTTTGGAAACAGCTATAGTCCGCGTTATTATTGACTAATACTTACTCAGTGCCAGCCCCTGATGGGGTAGTGGTGGATGTGTTTAACAATGGTTATGGTTTGGAAACAGCTATAGTCCGCGATATTATTGACTAATACTTACTCAGTACCTGCCCCTGATGGGGTAGTGGTGGATGTGTTTAACAATGGTTATGGTTTGGAAACAGCTATAGTCCGCGTTATTATTGACTAATACTTATTCAGCACCAGCCTTTGATGGGGTAATGGTGGATGTTTATCACAATGAGTAAGGTTTGGGAATAACTATAATCCACGATATTATTGACTAATACTTACTCTGTGCCAGCCCCTGATGGGGTAGTGGTGGATGTGTTTAACAATGGTTATGGTTTGGAAACAGCTATAGTCCGCGATATTATTGACTAATACTTACTCAGTACCTGCCCCTGATGGGGTAGTGGTGGATGTGTTTAACAATGGGTATGGTTTGGAAACAGCTATAGTCCGCGTTATTATTGACTAATACTTACTCAGTGCCAGCCCCTGATGGGGTAGTGGTGGATGTGTTTAACAATGGTTATGGTTTGGAAACAGCTATAGTCCGCGATATTATTGACTAATACTTACTCAGTACCTGCCCCTGATGGGGTAGTGGTGGATGTGTTTAACAATGGGTATGGTTTGGAAACAGCTATAGTCCGCGTTATTATTGACTAATACTTATTCAGCACCAGCCTTTGATGGGGTAATGGTGGATGTTTATCACAATGAGTAAGGTTTGGGAATAACTATAATCCACGATATTATTGACTAATACTTACTCTGTGCCAGCCCCTGATGGGGTAGTGGTGGATGTGTTTAACAATGGTTATGGTTTAGAAACAGCTATAGTCCGCGATATTATTGACTAATACTTACTCAGTACCTGCCCCTGATGGGGTAGTGGTGGATGTGTTTAACAATGGGTATGGTTTGGAAACAGCTATAGTCCGCGTTATTATTGACTAATACTTACTCAGTGCCAGCCCCTGATGGGGTAGTGGTGGATGTGTTTAACAATGGTTATGGTTTGGAAACAGCTATAGTCCGCGATATTATTGACTAATACTTACTCAGTACCTGCCCCTGATGGGGTAGTGGTGGATGTGTTTAACAATGGGTATGGTTTGGAAACAGCTATAGTCCGCGTTATTATTGACTAATACTTACTCAGTGCCAGCCCCTGATGGGGTAGTGGTGGATGTGTTTAACAATGGTTATGGTTTGGAAACAGCTATAGTCCGCGATATTATTGACTAATACTTACTCAGTACCTGCCCCTGATGGGGTAGTGGTGGATGTGTTTAACAATGGGTATGGTTTGGAAACAGCTATAGTCCGCGTTATTATTGACTAATACTTACTCAGTGCCAGCCCCTGATGGGGTAGTGGTGGATGTGTTTAACAATGGGTATGGTTTGGAAACAGCTATAGTCCGCGATATTATTGACTAGTACTTACTCAGTGCCAACCCTTGATGGGGTAATGGTGGATGTGTTTCACAATGGGCACATGTACTGGATATGGTTTAGGAACCGCTATAGTCCGCGATATTATTGACTAGTACTTACTCAGTGCCAGCCCTTGATCGGGTAATGGTGGATGTGTTTCACAATGGGCACATGTACTGGATATGGTTTAGGAACCGCTATAGTCCGCGATATTATTGACTAGTACTTACTCAGTGCCAGCCCTTGATGGGGTAATGGTGGATGTGTTTCACAATGGGCACATGTACTGGATATGGCTTAGGAACCGCTACCGGTACATGTTTCTCCACTGTCACAGGGTAAGGCTTCTCAACCGGATATGGAACAGGTTTTTCCACTGGAACTGCTACCGGTTTCTCGACAGGAACGGCTATGTGCCTGACCACGGGAACGGCGACGGCTTGCGGCACGGCGACGTGCACAGGGTATGGCTGTGGAACGGCAACTGCTACTGGATGAGGAACGGCGTACGGCACAGGGTGTGGGACTTGAACCCCCACGTATTTGATGACAGGTACCGCCACTGGTTTGGTCACCTCTACAGTCTGCTGGATCGGGTAGGCCTGGCCGTATCCCACATAGCCGCCATAGCTGCCGTATCCGCCGTATCCGCCCACGTCATTGGCTACCTGCGCGCCCCCGTAACCTGCGTCAGCTCCTCCATGGGTTCCTGTGTCTACCACTCCCCTCTTGTCATGGTACCTTTCTTCGGTTGACGCTACGTCATCTTGAGCGTGGATCGCCCCGGCGACTAGCAGCAGCACCTGTAATAATAATAATAATAATAATAATAATAATAATAATACTCTAGACACGGCCACACAACAAATCAATCAATTACAGGAGCAAGCAACAAAGACAGGTCTTCAGATTTCGTTTGAGAAAACACAGTTTATAACGAACATCAAGTCAGAACCCAGAGAACTTTTGGTGAAAGGAGGACAAATAACACAGGTAGAGAAATTCAAATACCTGGGCGAATGGTTGGAGCCCAACATTCGTTAAAAAGAAGCTTTCGTGTCACGGATTAACAAAATGGAAATTGCTTACCATTTAACCAAAGACATTTACAAAACACGACCAATGTCCTTCAAGGCCAAACTGAGGCACTACGTTACCGTTATTCGCCCGGAGGCGTTATATGCATCAGAATGCCTGGCGATGAATAAGAAAGGCCTGGCAGAACAACTCGAAACCAAAGAGAGGAAGATTCTGAGAAAGATCTTGGGCCCGGTCAAGGAACGAGGAGAGTATAGAAGATGAACTTTATCTACGTGTCGAGAAAATAACGGACACCATTCGCAAAGAAGACTCTCCTTTTATGGCCATTTAACACGAATGAGCTCCGGAAGTTTGTCCAATTGAATCTGTGCCCACTTTGTGGGAAAGAAATCCAAAGAGGTGGAAAAAGACCTACAAGAACTGGGGATATCACATGAGGACATCTTGGAACGTGACTCTTTGAAGAAGAAACTTGGGGAAGTACAGATTTTTCAGCCAAAACCTATATTGAAAACCGGCAAGAAGTGGACCGAAGAACGAAAGGAAGCTCACCGAAGAAGAATGCGCGAACACTGGGCCAATGTGGAAGAACGAGGGTAAAGGCAGTTGAAATAACGTGGTCCATAAGAGACCGAAACGATTCTAAAATAATAATAATAAGAAGAATAAGAATATCAGTCGTGGAGGGTTCATGCTGGCGATGAAATACAACAACAGTTTACTCACTGACCTCACCGTTCGTAAGACTGGTGATGGCGTCGTGTAGCGACTACCATTTTTAGCCTATTTTCATTTGTGAAAAAAAAAAAATAGGCTTATGAGATCACCTTTTGTCCGTGCGCGCGCGCGCGCGTGTGTGTGTGTCCTAATAACTTCTAAACGGATGGAATGATTTCAATGAAACTCGGTAAGTTCATAGCACTATTCCGAGCGACCCCGACAGTGCCCTTCAAATTTTGTTACGTCTCACCAATCCAACATGGCGGCTGTGTGAAATTTTTCACCAGCATTCAATATCTCCGAAACTATTACCGATATCACCCTGGAATTTATTACGGTGATAAAGAAAACTACTAGAAGTTCACTTATGTGACCTTTGAAAACCTAGTAACTACAAAACCAACATGGCGGCCAAGCGAAATTGAGACTTTTAAATAGACGTTTCTCACGATTTAACCAACCAAACGCAATAGAGTAGGCCTATATGTTCATACACATTGTAATGCACCGACATCTAACTTCGTTCAATTATTTACATAAGCACAAGATGGCGGATGTGCGAAATATTTCACCGGCATTCTATATCTCTGAAACTATTAGCGGTATTACCCGGAAATTTTGTACGGATATAAAAGACACTACTGGAAATTCATCTATAAGTCTTTCAAAATCCGGTAAACTACAAAACGAATATGGCGGTCAAGCGAATTTGAAAATTTCAAATAGACTTTTCTCGCGTTTTAATGTTCCGAACGCAATGAAATCTGGTACAGGAAGTGTTTATACACATTGTAATGCACTGGTATCTAATTTAGTTCAATTGTTTACATAACCTAAAGGTGGCGGCTGTGCGAATTTTAAAATTATGTTTTTATTACTTGTGTCGTAATCATGCGATCGAAGTGAAAGTTTGAATAATGAAACTACGCAATAATTTTCATTTAATGGTACATGACTCTAGGGCCTATACATATAACAATCCAACATGGCGACCGACCGAAATATTTAGACGGCTCTGAATATCTACGAATCTATTATAGCAATCAAACTGATTTTTTTATATTCATAGGGGCTATAGGACTTTCAATGACCTGGTGATCACAAATCCAACATGGCGGCGACGTGAAGTATAAATATTGACATGGACGTTTCTCGCAATTTAACCATCCAAGTGCAGTGAAACTTGGTACAGTAAATCCTTATACAAATGTTAATCCACTGGCATCTAATTTGTTTCAATTGTTTCCATAACCCCAAGATGGCAGCTGTGCGAAATTTTAAAATCTCGTTTTTACTTCTTGTGTCCTAATCATGTGACTGAAAGTTGAATGCTAAGTACACAATAATCTTCATGTAACAGTAGATATTACTCTAAGACATACATATATAAAAATCCAACATGGTGACCATCCAAAATATTTAGTCGGTTCTCAATATCTACGAATCTATTACAGCAATCAAACTGAAATTTTGTATGTTGATAGTGGCAATTAATATAAGTAGGTTATACGAAAATAGGTTATATAGTTCTTCAGGGAACTACTTGTTTGCTATCCGCACAAGATCCACACACTCGGTTAAAATGTGGGCCACGATTCAGCGTACCAAAATCTGTAAAGATTGGGCATTTGTGTTTATGTAAAAATGTCATTGTTGAACAGTGTTATTCATTCAGAGAAGAAGTGTCTGTGGTCAGATAAAAACACGAGTCCTCGACCGTGAAAGGAAGGGGAATGTACTGGCCGTGCTCGCTGGCCGTGAGTAGTCCACTGACCTCTGAGAACACTTTCACTCGCTGCGGGAACCTTTCCATTCAACTTTATTGTTTATTACTGATGGCCTGTTTGACGACTTGACTGATGGCGATCCACTATTCAGCGTCCAGTTGCAAGACTCGTTAGATTCACCTTTCTCATATTAGGTAGATTTCATTAGAAAGCTACCTATTGCAATGTGTGCCATGTTCAGGGGGCAGATGACCTCGTAGTTCCACCCCTTAAAACAACAATAACTAAGTGTCTGCCATGTTTCGACTTCCGAAAAATTTCGACATATCTTCACGTTTCACATCCTCCAGACCCCAAAACCATCGTCAGTTCAAAGGTTTATATGTAATTTATATATCTCTACTTAGTATAAAACAAAGTCCCCGATTCTTGCATGTAACGGGTAATCTCGAGAACCACTGGAAGGATTTTGATGCGGTTTTCACCATTCTGTAAAGGATTTCTCGAGGAAGATTTCTGTACGAAAACATTCATTTAGAACCAAAGGAAGCCGAGCAGTAACGATTTAAGTGAATCGAGTCGAAGGAAAACCTACCGTCCGTGCGCCCTTTCAGCTTACGCTGGGTAAACCGTTAATAATATCTGCAGTATATACTATGAGTGTAAGAATTGTCCAGCATGAAAAGTTCTAAAAAAAACTTGCGCGACAGCATATCTCTATCTTTAATAGCCTACATCATTTTAAGTTTTCATTTCTTCCAACAATCTCCATTCAGTGGAAATTTAAATTACTTGCTTAGGAGCGAGTGAGACTGTCACCTCAGCTTCAGTCAGCACCAAACTGTCGTGTCGAGTTAAGACTTCAGAGAAGAGTATATGTGTTTGGAGTTTCGCTGTTCACCTCGGCTTTTCTGAATTGCGTCTGGGATCTGCCGTGTGCCTTTTAAGCTTACCTGCATGTTGTGAATTCCTTAAAGATGCCAGTAAAAATCAGTTTAGGAGGGAGATCCTCCATGTTTGATCATTATTGTGTTGATTTTTATAGAGTTGAGATGTTAATTTGTATCATTAAGTGGAGTAATTATTCCCACTATGAATTAAGAATGGCAATCAGTTATGTAAATGTGACGAGCACTATTGTTCGGATTTTAAGACGTTTAGCTGTGTCGGATTTTTGGTAAAGTTATGTGAGAATAATAATAAAGTAATGATTTTTGGTCATTTATGTCAGTGAGATTAATGGTAATAATAATAAGGAATATTAAAAGTACGAATGAACACATCAGGAAACAAATAAATGTTGTAAGCGAGAGATTTACGCTAATTGCAAGACTTATCAATCTAAGCAGTAAGATGATACAGTAAGATTACGTTACAGTAATTAAGGAAAGAAGTTTTATATCAGAATATTGCATATATTCAATAATGATGCCAGGCATGAAAGAGCTTTTAGTGAATTGAATTTGCAGCTTATATGAGAAGCTTATAGAGTAAATTGTTAGATTTCTCTTAATAATATAGGTCGGAGGTCGTAGCATTGAGTAAGGGGCCAGATGGTCTATTCTACGTATGAAATCTCCTATGTCATGGGCATAAGTGGAGATATAATTTTATGCCAGAGTTGTAGTGTGTACCCTAGCTCTGAGGAAGGATATGAAAGTGTTCCGGGTTGGGATCCTGTGATAGAGACGAGGAGAACGAGGACACCTCGAAACTCTATGGTCTCCCGAGAACTTATTAATGAGTTATTTCCGCTCGTGGTAGCGAAACTCATGGCGACAGCTGCAGTGTGCGCCTATATTTTACTTGAGACATCGGTCACCCGTTAGACTAATGCATTACGAACCCCGAACCTTCATGTTGAATGGACCCGTGTGAGGCCTGTAATTATTATATCCTCTGTGTAGGAGTAATTAAAAAGCTCATTCAATACCTGTTTGCATAATAGTCAATTAAGATCCTTTGGGATATGTGTGTCGGTCAGACGACAGTATTTGTCTTGTAAATCTTTACTGCTTAGAAAGGAAAGCATTCAGAACCTTTAAGGAGGGTCGAGGTAATTGGTGGAACACCCATCCCACTTTCTATTGTGCGCCGACTCCTCTAGCCGAGGGTCTGCAGTCTAAACTCGAACCGTCAAGGCAAGTTGAAAGGGACAGATTTTCGACCCTGGTAAATGACATATAATGAAAGATTGTTATGTTGAGTAATGTAGCCATGTGGTTTAGGAACACATGGATAATTATAGATTATCCTGATGGTTCATTATTTTAGCTATCTGACGAATAGTTAGATGATATATTTGTACTGTCACTGAAACCAAGTTTTGAAGTTAGTTACCAGATGCCAATTGCCACGTGAGCAAGGTAATCTATTGTTCCATCCGACACCAGCTATAACGTAACGTTTTATGTAGGAATCACATACAGCATGCAGTGGAACCATATAAATAGAGGAAGTGGAGGGGTAGCTTACATAATTATGGAGTTGCACGTTGATTGCGGTGCAACGTCCGAATAGGTAATGCATGAAAGCATTTGTTTGGTGAGAAGAGAAAAATCAAAACACGCACGGCACACATAATTGTTAAAACCAAGAGGTTTAAGGAATAATTAATTTGTGATATTAAAGAAGTCACATTGTATGACTGTTATGTTAATGTACAGTTTGTATTGAAGTCGTAGGTGCATCAGCGCACCAGAATATCTTTATGAAGTTCACATAAGGGTACAGCTTTATGGTTTAATATGACTTTATTATGATTTCATTTTTGTTTGTTTGTGGATTGTGGAAGTAAATTTTTGTTTGCTTTGTTTTTTTGTGGTTTTGGGATTGTTTTTGTGTTTGAAGCCATGATTTTCATTTACTGAATTAAAGTTTTAGAATAGAGTTGTGCCTTGTTATTGTAGAGTTGTTACCTTATAGCCTCAAATCCAAAATATGCACTGCTCATTTGGGGGAACGGCACGCGCCTGAGACCTGATGCTAGCTGGAGGCAGCTGCATATTTACCATCGAGATTACTCACATGGGTACAGTATGCCTTTAAAATCTCGGTCGAGTTCGTTAATGCGCAAAATCGGTCGAAGGGGGTGAAAATGGGGGGCTTTTTTCGAAAAAGTGAAATTTCGCTATAACTCTCTTAATACATGAAATATCGAATCCATTCACAGTTCGTAATATGTGTCGGTTAAGTGCCAAAATTTTATGTTTGAAAAGTTTTTTGATAGCACCAACCATTGACCAAAGGGGTGGGAAAAAGTGGGGTTTTCGAGAATCACTAATCATATCTCTCGTAATAGGCACAATTTCAAAACCGTACAAAATGGAAATTATTCCCCTAATAATTACCTAAAACTTTTGTCTGAAAGAAATTTTGATATGACCCACCATTACGCCACGGGGTGAGCAAAATGAATTTCGGTATTAAAGAAAAGCCAAGTGCTATCAGAGGTTACCATGACAACGCTTCTATATTGATGAGGGATGAGCTATCAGAGGTTGCCAAGACAACGCCATTGCACGAGATCACATTCATTTTTCAATCTGACTCTGTGGGAGTGGGAAGCGGCTTACTGGTAGCATGCTGAACTTCTATGCCCAAGGTCGCTGGTTCAAAGCCGGCCAAAGTCGTCGGATTTTCTAAGAGCGCTAAAAATCCCTCAGCATGCTTTCTTTCGGAGGGGAAGTTCCAACGTTCGTTGCAAGTTGCTGGTTGCGGTGGCATCTAGTAGCCAAGTTCAGAGCTAGGTGTCGTTGACGGTAGTATTTGGTACAAAATTAGGAACTACTACTTAAAATTGACCGTCTGCAGACCTTACCTGAATTACTGACTAATACAGTCATCACAATTAACACCGTTTATCAGACAGATTCTACACACACCCAATGTACACGGGGTTACATGACCACGTTGTCGCAACCCCTAAACTGAGGAACCAACCAACATCTCAGCGGGAGATAAAATTTTGCGTGAAGAAGTAACAGACTGTTAGATAGTTACACATCAGTTCCAAACCTTCCATAAGGACAGTGTAATCTCTATATTTCCACGGAATTTTGAGTTATTAACGCGTTTCAGACTGGTTTATGACGGTTGCGCGCAAAAACAAAATTTTTGTATGTCTGTTTGTCTGTGTACAACTTTGCACGCGCATCACTCGAGAACGGCTGAGTGGATCAGCGTAAAATTTGGTACAGAAGTCCATCAGAGGCACGAAAGTAATCATTGATGTAACTCTTTTCCGTACCTCTAATAAAAGAGGGCCTAACCCCTTAAAATGCATGCTGAAATGGGCGTAGAAAAACGTGACAAAGCTCATTTTCAGCGTCTCAATGTGAGAAACAACTCGGGAGCCCTACGGGCCCCGAAAACCACATTTTAAGGTCCTAAAATCAATAGTTTTTGAGATATATCCAGAAAACTAATTTCATTTATTAAGCTATTAAAAGAATGCAGGCCTGTAACCATGGCAACACGATCTCAGAAGTCCTCGTGGCGCAGTGGCTAGCATTGTTGGCTGTCACCCCCGAGGTACCGGGTTCGATCCCCAGCTTTGCCAAGAATTTAAAAGTCTTGGTATGGTCTGGTACGGGGTCTCCCAGCCTCGTGATGCAAAATGGGAACTTGCCGGATGCTATGGTAAGAGGAGGAGTTGAAAGGAACTGGCCAGCCTACCACACGCAAACTCCGGCTCGGGATGCCTGGTTAGTAATCCCTTGACTTAGTCAAGGGCTCTTATTCAGGTCGCCTACGTCCCTGGAGGTGATATGGCACTCTTTTATTTTATAAACTAATAAATAGATGACGAGTACAGAAGAAGACCAAATCAGGAGCTATATAGATATACTGAGAAAATCACAGATGTGGCCAGGAAGAGACGTCTGGCTTTCTATGGACATGTCTCATGGAAGAACCCAACAAGTCTAACAATCCGGCTTCTCAACTACTGGGGGAAGAGAAAGAGCGTGACACCGTCGCTAACTGTAGTTAACAGGGATATCCAAGAACTGAAGATAATGAAAAGTGATATTAGAAACCGATCACATCTCAGAAAGATACTTAAACAGAAGAGTTTTCAGGACAGGCCACCCTGTAAGAAAACCGGCATCATCTGGAAAAAGGAGAGGAGAATGCGCGAATATTGGGCAAACATCAAGTCCCTCGCCAAGCTGAAAAGTTGAACGTCGTGGTCCTTATCTGGCCCATCCGAAAGAAGAAGAGCAAGAAGAAACTAATGAAGTAATGCAAGCCGGTAACCATGACAACAGTATCACAAGAGGTGACATCCAACTTTCCATCTATTTCTGTAAGAAGCAATGTCAATTTATTAAATTTCTGGTAAAGTTTGCAAATGGCTATAAGGTTATCGTCGAATCAAACATAGACTTTACAATTCAACAATGCGATTAAGGGGGTTAAGGGGTACCCTAGAATTTTTACACGTGACTTGCACGTGCGATATGCGATATGTTGCACAGAAGGTCTATTATATCTCCAAGCATCAGCATTATTTTCAAAAATTCCTGAATTGGAATAGTTTTTTTTTTTCAGCTTTTCGGAATTTGGGCCATTGGAGGCTAAAAATCCCGAATTTATTGCACCACAAGCCTTTATAATTTATTAAAGGGTTCTTCCTGGGGATGGGGACTTTCCACAACGGTGAGGGCCAGTTTTAATTTGACATATATTGCGTTTCGTCTACGAGGTTTTCAATATTATTTCCACGTCAGGAAGTACACGTTAGGTGAATTTAGTTTGAGAGCACATTTTAAGTAATCATATTTTTGTCGACAAACGGGTTCATCGTAAAGATGATTTTGTTCGATACTGTGTGGTTGATATCTATTTATGTTTTTGTAGGCCTATTATTCATGTTCGGGTGCTTTGAGCATTGTTAAATTAGGTATTGTAACCATGAGTCAATACACCAATCATTTAGAAAACTCTTCAACGTACTTCTCATAGAAGGGTGGGTATAAGGAACAACTTTTCAAAATACAGTACATGCTAAAATAGGCGAAAAATAAAAATTCTCCTAGAAGGACGACAAAAGCATATGTTGCGCTTCTCAATGTGTGATACAAAACTAGGGAGTCTATAAAGGGTCTCCGAAATCCACTTTTTACGGCCCTTAAAATAACAGTGTCTGCGATATACCCAGAAAACTAACTTCGTTCTGATAAACTTATGAAGGAATGACACGCCCCTAACCATTGCAACAGTAGCTCAATTGATAACGTCTGGTTATTAATACCGAAGACCGTTCGAAGAGCGGGTACTTTTGCTAGTAACAAATATAAACATGAACCTCAAATGACAAGAAGGTTACCATCCCCATAAGACAATAAAATTTTAAAAATATGCATAGAAAGACGAAAAAAATGTTAATTAAGTTCCAATTGTAAAATACTTTCTCGCAATAAATGAGGTGTGATCCTCCTACGAAAACCTGCATATTCTGCCTATTATATATATAGCCTATCCCCTAGTTTGCCCGGTGAAATCTACCTGCGCCTTCCGGCGTGCCGAGAGGACTTCTATTTCTCATCCCTTGGCGTAATGGTGGGTCATATCAAAAATTCTTTCAGACTAAAGTTTTAGGTAATTATCAGGGGAATATTGTCCATTTTGTACGGTTTTGATATTGTGCCTATTACGAGAGATATGATTAATGTTTCCCGAAAAACCCACTTTTTCGCACCCCTTTGGTCAATGGTTGGTGCTATAAAAAAACCTCTTCAAACATAAATTTTTGGGCTTTATCCGACACATGGTATGAACTTTGAACAGATTCGATATTTCACATATTAAGAGAGTTATAGCAATATTTCACTTTTTCGAAAAAAAAAAAAGCTCCCCATTTTCACCCCCTTCAACCGATTTAGCCCAGTTACGAACTAGACCGAGATTTTTCAGGTATACATATTCTGTAAAAAATTCAAAGTGATTGGTGCAAAATTACGGCAGTTATCGTGTCCACAAGAAACTGATATACATATATATACATACATAAATTATATATAAGCTTTTGAACTGACGGTGGTTTTGGGGTCTGGGGGATGTGAAACGCGAAGATATGTCGAAATTTTCCGGAAGTCGAAACATGGTACCCATTGCAATAGTTAGCTTTCTAATGAAATCTACCTAAAAAGGCACTTCAAAACTACAATTGCAACAAATCAGAAGAAACACAGAAGAACTTTTTCGATGTTCGCAAACAAACATGTAAGATTTTGAGTCAAAATAAGAGGAAATACATCAACTGAAGTCAATTGAAGACAACTTCCGAAATTACAACTCACACGATTTCTACAAGACCTTGGCGAACCAAATCAAAGGTTATTCCTCACAGAACCTTTGCTTTCGGAAACAAGATGGTCAATTAGCCTTGACAAATGAAGAAAATTGCCAAGAACAGCTTTTAAGTTGTCCTGAACCCAAGGAGAGATTCCCGGAAATACAACCGGAAATCGCATCAGAAAACACGTCACTGCCAACAGAAAAAAAAATTATTCACACATCAAGAAATTTAAAAACAATAAAGCATCAGGGGAGGACGGAATTGTAGCTGAACTTCTGAAACATTTAGGCCCAAATTCACTCAAGGAAATTACACAAATAAACCTCAACATTTGGCAAACCAAAACAATTCCAGATGACAGCTCTTATCCATCCACTACATAAAAAAGGCAACAAATCATATGTAAACAACTATAGAGGGATCTCTCTCGTATCGGTCACGTACAAAATTCTATCAGCTTGTCTCTTGGAAAGGACGCAAAAACAATTGGAACCCAAATTAGCTGAATATCAAGCAGGATTCAGACCAAACAGGTCATGCCCAGAACAAATTTTTAATCTCAAAACCATACTCAAAATGCGAGCCCTCAGACAGAAACCCATAGTAGACTTCAAAAAAGCCTACGATTCGATAGATAGGACATCACTATTCCAAATTCTAGAAGAAGGGGACTTCAACCCGAGAACTCATAGAACAAACACTAACTGACACAAAGTCTAAGGTGAAATTTATGGGGATAATCTCAGAACCATTCTGTGCGACAGGGTGAAGGACTCTCTCCTATTCTGTTCAACGTCGTCCTAGACAAGGTTATGGAAGAATGGGAGAAGGAACTAATGAAATGTGAATTTTGGAAGCCAATCCGACTGGGCTTTCCCAAAAACTACCTCTACATACCATACCGCGGATGATCAGGCGATACTAACCGAGGATGAGAAGACTGCTGTCAAACAGCTCGAGATGCTTAAGAAAAGTGCAGAAAAGGTGGGGCTACAGATCTCGTTTGAAGAAATGAAATTCTTCTGTTCAAAGACAGATATCACGAGCCTGAAAACAAAATATGGTAAAATCGAAAGGGTACCGCACTTTAAATACCTCGGAGAATTTATCGAACCGACAGGCCTTGACAAAATCTCGCAACAAAATCGTCTCCAAAAACTCAAAAAAGCATTAGGGTTAGTCCAAAACACCTACAACAACAAAAAATTGTCAAAATACACAAAAAATCGGCACTACAACACAGTCATAAAACCAAGAGTCCTTTACGCAAGCGAAACTCTGACACTTAACAGTAAACATGAACTTGGAAGACATCAAAAAGGAAGAGAGGAAGATCATTAGGAAAATTTTAGGAGCAAGATATACGCAAGATGGTTATACACTACAATCAATAAAAACAACAGAAAAGTATTCAAACATCGAAATTGACATTAAGAAAAGATGAATGAGATTCTTTGGACATCTCACTAGACCACCAGAAAATCGATTGACGAAAAGGATAATAGATTATTTGACCACACTCAAGAACTCAACACCTTGGTTAGAGGAACTTCGAAAGGACCTCAAAAACGCAAACATAAATTCGATGATGATGATGATGATAATTGTTGTTTTAAGGGGCCTAACATCTAGGTTATCGGCCCCTAATGATCTGGGTGATAGCGAAAATGCTAATGAAACGGAAACCAGAACGAAAATTGAGAGAGACGGAAAATACTTACATAAAGGATCTCAGATTGAAACAACTCACAAAATGTTCTTTCAAAAGGGAATTTAGAACGAAAAGATTCACAAAAGGAATAGATTGAAAAATACCCACAAAATGAAGGCAAGGTTCAAAATACGTACAAAATGCAATGTAGCGTCGAAATACCTACGAAATGCAATTGAAATTCAAAATACTTACAAAATGCAAATGAGATTGAAATGACGTACAAAATGCAATTGAGGTTCAAAATACTTACAAAATGCAATTAAGAATCAAAATATGTGCAAAATGCCCACCAAAAAAAATGCAATTTAGATTCAAAATTCGTGCGAAATGCGGTTTTGGTTGAAAATACTTACAAAAAGCAATTGAAATTCAAAATTCTCACTAAAAGGCCCGGCTACCTGCATTGAAAGACTTACCAAAAAGCAATTTAGTTTGTCAATCTTTACAAAATGCAATTGAAGTTGAAAACAATCGCGAGATGTAATTTAGATCGAAAAAACTTACAAAATGCAACGTAGATTAAAAATGCCTTAAAAATCGCTAGAAGGGAATTTAGACACACGGTGAACCAAGTAACAAAAACAGTGCGGGAATCTTAAAGAGAAAAGTAATTATAAGGAAAAGAGGAGAGGAGAGGAGAGGGGAGAGAGGAGAAGGTCCGCCCCAAAGGGAAGGGACAAAAGGGGAAAACGGACCCAGCTCAGGAATCCCTCGGGGGCGCCAACTCCCGAACTCACCAGCCGTGAGCCTCTGAGGGTGTAGCATTATCGACGGTGCACCAGAAGTGGTGGGACTACATACACCCTGCCTCCTTAAGGGCCTTGAGCACAAGGCAGGAGGAAAAAGGAAAAGAAAAAGAAGGCTGAGCCCTCACAGAAGGAGAGTATCAGGAAAGATGAGACAAGGGCCAATGAAGGCGGGAAAGTGAAAGACTCCCTAGGCCTCGGATAACCCAATACCGTCGGGGTCGGAAGAGATCTAGAGTTGACCAAATGAGGTCGACAGGAAAGAAGACGGAGAGGAGCCCGGCACAAGTAAGTGGAAGCAATGCCAGACTCAGCTGGGTTCCCGTGATCGCCAACCCACGCCCTTCTAGATGTGGGCCCCTGGGGGGGGGGGGGTCACAATAACACAAGTAATCAGACAAATTCCACACACATCCAAGTACACGGGGTCACAGCATCACGAGTGGTGTAACTTGGATGAGCGGAGACAAATCTCAACTGCTTTTCTGATTTTGTCTTTGTTGTTTTATACTTTTCTTTTGCTTTGTTTTTTGTTTGATTTAGTTTTCTGTTATTTTTTTCTTTTCTTTTTGAATTTTGATTTTTTGTTTGTTTCTTGTTTTTAATTTTGATTTTTCTTTTTGCTTTCTGTTTTCCTCATGTGTTTTTTTTTTGCTCTGTGTGGTGGGCAAAATAGGAAAGCAAACTACACGATTTCATGCAGGCTAGGTTTCCAGACACAAGTTCCTATGCTAAACTCAACAGACTTGGCCCCCACTAGACTTCATTTATTTATCGTATGATGAATATAATGTGCAATATATACTAAACAAAATTTGCATACACAAGTTCATAAAATCTCCTCGATCTAGGTCAAGATCTCCGACCCATTCAACTGCTTCAACTGATACTTGATGATCATCCATCAACGTTTCATGGAAAGCTCGGAGAGGGCAGTGAGCGACAATGTGGTGGATTGACTGTAAGGGGGCACCACAGTCACAAACTGCAGGGTTAGACCAGCCCCATTTATGCAGTGAACACGCACATCTGCCTTGTCCTGTGCGTGTCCGATTTAAGATCCTCCATTGGCATCTGGTGTGCCCTTTTAGCAAGAAATATGCCAATCACAGTATACCAGCGTAGCTCAATTCGGAATTTTCGGGGCAGCGGTAAGTTCCCCCACTCTGTGACTCACATATTTTGGATTAATTAGAGGATACACTTGCAAAAATAACAACAAAATCAACTCCTATTTTAAACAAATTTAATTAATAAAATTAATGGCGCTACAAACACTTTAACAATTTAATTACTGACCCATAATCATCTACTTGTTCCAAATGAACAAGGAATCACAATAAAATAAAACAAATATTGTATTAAAACATATGGTTTCCACATAAACCAACAATTCCTACTTATTTTTACTTCCATAAAGCATCAGCTGTAAGTTTCATATAACTCCGAGCTCCCTGGCTCCATGCTTTACATAATAATGGTGTCATCCTTTGTACACCTCAAATACTACTTTTTATATTTTCTTAATCCTCAAAACAAATGTATAATTACATTTAAAATTATATGTTAATTATCTAACTCAATATTTGGGCATGTTCACACATTTCAGCTGTTATCATCTCTCTCTAGTTTCACAAGTACATTAAGGTAATCAGGAAATTTCTTGTGTACTCCAGAGTATGAAGATACTTGACACAGTCAAAAAACTATAGTTACTCCCGAAACCTAGTTGCCTTCAATTAACTCGTGGAATCCAACTTCCATACAACATTACAATAGGGATTGTTATTTATCTCTTACGTCTTATAAGACCATTATCACATAAGAAAACTACGATCTGAACAGGCAAGCGGAAATATCAATCTACAAGGACCTCGGTTCAACGCCCGGGTCGTTAACAACTTTAAACACTCCTGGTGTATTCATTACTCTTTACAAAACGACCTCCAGACACCCCTCCTACTCCGAGGGTCTGGCCGTGAAACATGATAGTTATTTATGACTATGCGGGCTCCTTCCCGTCTGGCCCGAGCTAGAGCCTTCTTTAAATGCTTTACAAAACACAAACTTTCCATTCTCAGTTCTTGGTGGAGACCTGGCCTTTTACTCTGCGTGTACAATCAGCAATATTATTGGGCTTAAAAACCACATTCGTAATCTTGGCGTTTATTAATTATGAAAGGTCCTCATTGATTGTGGAAGAGCAATTAACGACGAATAATAAAGGGGCTTTCAAAATGAGAGGATTCTGAGTTCGAATCTCTTCACATGCCTCGGGAACCTTTCCCTTATAGAGGACTATACACAATGCGATTTAGGGTCAGCCAACTAGCTAATAGACCTACGCTCAATACCATACATTTGCTCCCTTTCAATACATACACAATGCCTCGTGATACTACGTCACAAATAGAGGACTTATACCAAATCTCAATTCGCTACAATCAACTACCTCTCATAAATAATTTACCAAGTACATTAACTTTTACGCGTTCCTAGCGTGACATTTTACTTTAATGGCGCTCCTTTTGCGCTATATATTTTAAGCCTAGCGTCATCCAAAGAACTGATAATATCATATTAATAATTGATACACATTTCAATTTTATATTATTCTTTTCCTTTGCAATAACTTTCTCTCTTTCAAGAACATGCATTTAAACATCATGTCTATACCTTTTATTAAGGCTCTAACGCTCTTTTATTCACATCAATTAATTTGATCTTTATTTAATATTTCCTTTCTTGGTTATTATTATTATCTTTATTCTTTACACAAGCTCAAAAGCTATTTCTTTTCATATCTCAAATTTACTTTATTTAAATATCTTTCATGATAATTACGGATATTTCGCTTGCTCTTATGACATTCGTTAAATACATTAACGTTTTATTCACATATTTCCTCTACGGGATTTATTCTTTACATAATTATTTATAATTTCTCAAATTTCTATTTTTGTTCAGACCACGTTCTTATATATTCAGTATTTATTTATTAAAACACATCCCTTTTACTCAAAAACTCCGGTGGATATGTACACAATCATTTCCTGATACCAAAATAGAATGAAATTCAGTACTCACATGTTTTTAAGATCGTCCCATGATCTTTATTCTTGTGCGGTGTTTCATTTTGGGCCCACTTTGAACTTTTACTCCATATTATATAAATTCATCTTATGTACAAACACTTCTCGACACATATTTAAGACACTTAACATTGACGACATTTTTATACACTGGTGTGTCTCTTTAGAACACACAATAAACACTAAAAAATATTAATTTAACACACAATCTTGATAAATTTACACTTCACAATTCTTGATCACTAGGCCGTATTTCTGAGCCTATCACACGTGACCTCTTAATTTCCCGTTTCCAAGGGTGAAATTTATTCAATGTCGGCTTCCTATCCTGCAGAATACGAAAGCCTCGAAACATCTACTGTTCCCTGGAATCCTAATTCTTCTACTCCTATTCTGGATGACCGGCTATTTATCTAGCTTGAACGGCTTCTTTGTAGATCTGGATTATCGATCCTAGCGAAAGTCTATTCGGATCGAGGTCTCCTCGATAACCAATCGATGATCTATGGATTTATTTTATAGCAGCTAGTACTTCTCGAGTCTAGTGCTTAGAATAGTTCGTCTGCTCTTTGGAGATAATGTTTATAGTCTCCGTTCTTCTTTATTTGATCGGTTCTAGCAATCCTACGTTTTTGAAATACGTTCCGAACCTTACTCTGTTCTTCCCTTTTTGGGTTCCTTAATTTAGATAACTGTTTATCTTTCTGCTACGGTACTTCCGTAAGTTATGATATATTCGTTCGTCTATTTAACGACCTATCGCCTTAAATCCAACGTTCGCAGCCTGCTCTGACTATATTTTACGAACTTTTCACTGTAACTTGTGTACTGTCGGACCTAAATCCTGTAACTAGGATTTTCCTAATCTTTCAACACGGCGATACTTTAAATTTCTCCTTTACCACTCCTTATGGAGGCAAGCAAGTTGTTAATACCGCGACGCCTATGGCCTATATGTTCATACACATTGTAATGCACCGACATCTAACTTCGTTCAATTATTTACATAAGCACAAGATGGCGGATGTGCGAAATATTTCACCGGCATTCTATATCTCTGAAACTATTAGCGGTATTACCCGGAAATTTTGTACGGATATAAAAGACACTACTGGAAATTCATCTATAAGTCTTTCAAAAACCGGTAAACTACAAAACGAATATGGCGGTCAAGCGAATTCGAAAAATTCAAATAGACTTTTCTCGCGTTTTAATGTTCCGAACGCAATGAAATCTGGTACAGGAAGTGTTTATACACATTGTAATGCACTGGTATCTAATTTAGTTCAATTGTTTACATAACCTCAAGATGGCGGCTGTGCGAATTTTAAAATTATGTTTTTATTACTTGTGTCGTAATCATGCGATCGAAGTGAAAGTTTGAATAATGAAACTACGCAATAATTTTCATTTAATGGTACATGACTCTAGGGCCTATACATATAACAATCCAACATGGCGACCGACCGAAATATTTAGACGGCTCTGAATATCTACGAATCTATTATAGCAATCAAACTGATTTTTTTATATTCATAGGGGCTATAGGACTTTCAATGACCTGGTGATCACAAATCCAACATGGCGGCGACGTGAAGTATAAATATTGACATGGACGTTTCTCGCAATTTAACCATCTAAGTGCAGTGAAACTTGCTACAGTAAATCCTTATACAAATGTTAATCCACTGGCATCTAATTTGTTTCAATTGTTTCCATAACCACAAGATGGCAGCTGTGCGAAATTTTAAAATCTCGTTTTTACTTCTTGTGTCCTAATCATGTGACTGAAATTTGAATGCTAAGTACACAATAATCTTCATGTAACAGTAGATATTACTCTAAGACATACATATATAAAAATCCAACATGGTGACCATCCAAAATATTTAGTCGGTTCTCAATATCTACGAATCTATTACAGCAATCAAACTGAAATTTTGTATGTTGATAGTGGCAATTAATATAAGTAGGTTATATGAAAATAGGTTATATAGTTCTTCAGGGAACTACTTGTTTGCTATCCGCACAAGATCCACACACTCGGTTAAAATGTGGGCCACGATTCAGCGTACCAAAATCTGTAAAGATTGGGCATTTGTGTTTATGTAAAAATGTCATTGTTGAACAGTGTTATTCATTCAGAGAAGAAGTGTCTGTGGTCAGATAAAAACACGAGTCCTCGACCGTGAAAGGAAGGGGAATGTACTGGCCGTGCTCGCTGGCCGTGAGTAGTCCACTGACCTCTGAGAACACTTTCACTCGCTGCGGGAACCTTTCCATTCAACTTTATTGTTTATTACTGATGGCCTGTTTGACGACTTGACTGATGGCGATCCACTATTCAGCGTCCAGTTGCAAGACTCGTTAGATTCACCTTTCTCATATTAGGTAGATTTCATTAGAAAGCTACCTATTGCAATGTGTGCCATGTTCAGGGGGCAGATGACCTCGTAGTTCCACCCCTTAAAACAACAATAACTAAGTGTCTGCCATGTTTCGACTTCCGAAAAATTTCGACATATCTTCACGTTTCACATCCTCCAGACCCCAAAACCATCGTCAGTTCAAAGGTTTATATGTAATTTATATATCTCTACTTAGTATAAAACAAAGTCCCCGATTCTTGCATGTAACGGGTAATCTCGAGAACCACTGGAAGGATTTTGATGCGGTTTTCACCATTCTGTAAAGGATTTCTCGAGGAAGATTTATGTACGAAAACATTCATTTAGAACCAAAGGAAGCCGAGCAGTAACGATTTAAGTGAATCGAGTCGAAGGAAAACCTACCGTCCGTGCGCCCTTTCAGCTTACGCTGGGTAAACCGTTAATAATATCTGCAGTATATACTATGAGTGTAAGAATTGTCCAGCATGAAAAGTTCTAAAAAGAACTTGCGCGACAGCATATCTCTATCTTTAATAGCCTACATCATTTTAAGTTTTCATTTCTTCCAACAATCTCCATTCAGTGGAAATTTAAATTGCTAGCTTCGGAGCGAGTGAGTCTATCACCTCAGCTTCAGTCAGCACCAAACTGTCGAGTCGTGTCGAGTTAAGACTTCAGAGAAGAGTATATGTGTTTGGAGTTTCGCTGTTCACCTCGGCTTTTCTGAATTGCGTCTGGGATCTGCCGTCCGTGTGCCTTTTAAGCTTACCTTGAAGAAACCGTTAAAGATACCGGGCGAAGCCGGGGTGGGATGGTATATTGGCCGGTGAATTAAAACACATCAATTCTTCTAGGTTTGTGCTGTGTTCGCCTAGGACACCAAGCTGGCTCATCAGCGGGTTCTCGGTGTAGTATCCTTATAAAAAGTATCTTGTGTTAAACATTTTAATTATTATTTTGGTGTCATGCTTTCTTAAATCACCTTGGGTTTCAATGCTACGTAGGTCTCTAGAACACACGACCCCCCTCAAAATTCACACACAAAAATTTCCTAAAAGCCCAAAAACTCCAAAAAGATAAAAGTTCCCAAAACACGAAAGAAACATAAAATCCCCAAAACTAAAAGGCACCGGTATCAAGAAACATTTTTTAAATCCCAAAACACCAAAAACTAAAATCCACAAAACACAAATAGCAGCAAAACTCCCTATATGATAAAAACACCCAAAACTTGCCCAAAAAAGTACAAAGAAAACACCAAAAATTCCCTAAATACCCATAATGTTTAAAACAATACCTTAATTAAAAAAACTTTTCTGTCCAAATTTAGATGACAAACTTCTTACATTGACTATTGCACTCTTAGTTAAAAAAACAAACAAAAAAAACAAGAAACACACTAAAATTCTACGCACAATAAAATCCATAGTAATTTGTGTACTTTGGGTGTGTGTAGAATCTGTGTTAATTGTGATGGCTGTATTAGTGTGTGTTATCTGCTTTTAAGGCCTGTAGATGATAATTTCAAGTAGTTCCTACTTTCGCTACCAAATGTTACCGTCCACGACACCTAGCTTTGAACTTGGCTACTACTAGATGCCATCGTAACCAGCGCCTGGTGACGAACGTTGGAACTTAAAAGCATTAATCCGACCTAACCTACAAATTTATCTTCACACAAGTTTAGTTAGTGGAAGGTTCTCTTTCATACCATAAATCAATGACCGCCGGCTTTACTTCCCCTCCGAAGGAAGGCATACTGAAGGATTTTTAACGCCCTTAAAAATTCGACGACATCGGCCGGGTTTGAACCCGCTATCTTGGGGATAGAAGCGCAGCATACTACCAACTACGCCACCGAAGCAGCAGATTGACCAAACTTGACAAACTTCACCAATCCCGATCTCGGAAATAAATTAATATGTTTACTCTAACCTAACTTTTTTTTATTTAGTCAATTTACCCTCTAGGTTGGTGGAACCCACGGACTCAGCGAGGGAACTGACCACTACTGCCACTACGGGCAGTGTCCTGGAGCTTGGAACATCTGGTTGGGGTGGTTTCAACTGGGGAGGTGGGATCAGCACTTCGCCCAGGCGGCCTCACCTGCAAAGCGAACAGGGGCCTCGTGAGGGACGGGAAGGGAGGGGAAGATTGGGATGGAGAGGAAAGGAAGAGGGAAGGAAGCGGCCGTGGCCTTACAGGAGGGACCATCCCGGCACGAAGTGGCATACCACGGAAAACCACTTTGAGGATGGCTGAGGTGGGAATCGAACCCCCCTCTACTCATTTGGACCACCCGAAGCTGAGTAGACCCCGTTCCAGTCCTCATACCACTGTTCAAATTTCGTGGCAGAGCCGAGAATCAAACCCACGACCTCCGAGGCGGCAGCTAACCATGCTGACCGCTACGCTACGGATGCGACTCCAACGTAACTTCCTATTATATGCTGAGAACCCATAATATCAAAAAAGAGGAAATTGATTTATTTCTCAACCGAAAACTAAGTTAGCGTCACCTGAAAATGACAGACTCCCCAAGAGTTGACCAAGGGAGGTCCACAAGTAGGTGGAAGCAATACTGGACTCGGCTGAAGCCCATGGTTGTTAGCCCCTGGTGGAAGGAAGGCGGTGTATGCCCCATTTGAACGAACTGTTCCTACTCCCAATTGGATGGAAGCTCAGGACAGTGACTCTGTGAGGTTCGAGTTGGTTCCTCAGTGGAGATCTGGTCTACTTCGTGTAGTACATCATTTACTGTAGCCTCCGTGGCACGTCGGCCTCTCACCACTGGGATCCGTGGTTCAAATCACTGTCACTCCATGCGAGATTTGTGCTGGACAAAGCGGAGGCAGACAGGGTTTTCTCCGGGTACTCCGGTTTTCCCTGTCAATATTTAATTCCAGCAACATTCTCCACTTTCATTTCATTTCATTTGTCATTCATTTAATCATTGCTCCAGAGGAGTTCGACAGGCTTCGGCAGCCGGCACAGTTCATATCCTCGCCGCTAGATGGGGGCTTCATTCATTCCATTCATGATCCGGTCGGAGACTGGAAGCAGGCTGTGGATTTTCATTTTCACATCATTTACTGCATAATGTCGTTCATGCAGCGCTATTCTTGCGAATACTTCCTCGAAACCAGGGGTTCTTAACCTGTCAGCTGCGCCTAGGTGGGAAGATGAGACTGTCCTCTATAATTTTGTAAGATTACTTATCAGAATTTACACCAGTCTGAACGTAAAACAAAGTTATAAAGTTTCTTCATTAATTGTTGAGTTTACCAGAACTGGAACCAAACCAGAACGTGGTAAATTATTGAGCATATATCATTCACATACCTTTCTGGGTGTCATTAGGAATTGAAAATACTGTCAAATACCAATAATAATAATAATAATAATAATAATAATAATAATATAATTATAATAATAATATTTTAATGCACAAATTGGCAGAGAACGCAAATACAAGAAGACAGTAGGAGATTACCCAGCACACAGGTTCACCAATAAAAATGGCACGCGTCTCATTGAGTTGTGCCCACAAAAACAACTTGAAAATTATGTCCACCTCACTCCGGAAAAAAAACCAGAAAACATGGCGATCACCCATCCATCATTTAGGAGAATTTCAGATTGACCATGTGGCAATATCGTACAATTACCAAAAAGAAATTCACGACGTGCAAGTGCGCAGAGGTGCTAACATCGATTCGGGTCATTATTTAGTAAGAGTCAAAACAAAATTCACACCCAAAAGAAAATTCAATAGGAAAACACCGATGATCCCAAAATTTGATGTAAACAAAATCGAGGATTCCAAAATAACAGCAGAATGGGAAAGACAACCTGCGGAAAACTGGGAGGAATTTCAAACTAAAATCATCAAAACAGCGAAAGACCTAATCCCTCTTCACAAAAACCCAAACACCCATGGTGGAATCAAGCATGCGAGAATGCGCTAGAAGAGAGAAAAAAAGTCCTCTCGGCACGCCGGAAGGCGGAGGTAGATTTCACCGGACAAACTTGGGGATAGGCGAAATTAGGCAGAATATGCAGGTTTTCGGAGACGGATCAGACCTAATTTATTACGAGAAAGTATTTAAAAATTGGAGCTTAATTAACTTTGTTTTTCGTCATTTTATGCATATTTTAAACATTCTATTGTCTTATGGGGACGGTAACCTTCTTGACATTTGGGGTCCATTTTTATACTTGGGTCACACTGTCCTGCAGTGGTTTCGACACTGATGTGTAACTATGTAACGGTCTGTTACATCTTCACGCAAAATTATATCTTCCGCAGAGATTTTGGTTGGTTCCTCAGTTTAGGGGCTGCGACAACGCGGTCATGTAACCCCGTGTACATTGGGTGAGTGTAGAATCTGTCTGATAAACGGTGTGAATTGTGATGGCTGTATTAGTCTGTAATTCAGGTAAGGACTGCAGACGGTCAATTTCAAGCAGTAGGTCCTAATGTTGCTACCAGATACTACCGTCAACGACACCTAGCTGTGAACTTGGCTACTAGATGCCACCGCAAGCAGCAACTCGCAACGAATGTTGGAACTTCCCCTCCAAAGGAAAGCATATTGAGGGATTTTTAGCGCTCTTAGAAAATCCGACGACTTCAGCCGGCTTTGAACCCGCGACCTTGGGCATCGAAGTTGAGCATGCTACCAGTTACGACACCGAAGCCGCTTCACACTTAGTCAGAGGGTTGGTTAGTTCCTTAGTTTAGGGGCTGCGACAACGCGGTCATGTAGCCCCATGTACTTTGGGTGTGTGTAGAATCTGTCTGATAACCGGTGTTAAATGTGATGGCTGCATTAGTGTGTGTATCTGTTTTTTAATTCAAGTAAGGACTGCAACTTTGAATTTTTCAAATAGTTCCTACTTTTGCCGCCAAACGCCACCGTCAACGACTACTAGGCCTAGTTCAGAACTAGACTACTAGACGCCACCGCAGTCGGCTCTTGGCAACGAACGTAGAAACTTAAGAGCGTTGTTTACATTCCTAACCTATACAATTTAGCTTCCCACAGGTGTAATTAGAGGAAGGTTCTTTAACATGCAATAAATCTATGGTATGGGACCGACGGCTTTACTTCCCCTCCGAGGAAGGTATACTGAGGGATTTTTAACACTCTTAAAAAATCCGACGTCTTCGGCCGGGTTTGAACCCGCTATCTTGGGCATAGAAGCTCAGCATGCTACCGACTACGCCACCGAAGCCGCTTTAGTCAGATGGAAATCTGAATCTGGTCTCGTGCAAGTGCGTTGTCATGGCAACGTCTGATGGTTCATCCCTCATCAATTTAGTAGTGTTGCCATGGCAACCTCTGATAGCTCTTGGCATTTTATTATAATTCCGAAATCATTTTAGGTAGATTTCATTAGAAAGCTATCTATTGCAATAGGTACCATGTTTCGACTTCCGGAAAATTTCGACATATCTTCGCGTTTCACATCCCCCAGACCCCAAAACACCCATCAGTTCAAAAGTTTATATATAATTTATGTATATATGTATATATGTATCTATCTATCTATATATATATATCACTTTCTTGTGGACACAATAACTGCCGTAATTTTGTACTAATCACTTTCAATTTTTTACACAATATGTATCCATTTAAAATCTCGGTCGAGTTCGTTAATGGGCAAAATCGGTCGAAGAGGGTGAAAATGGGGGACTTTTTTTTTCGAAAAAGTGAAATTTCGCTATAACTCTCTTAATACATGAAATATCGAATCCATTCACAGTTCGTAATATGTGTCGGTTAAGTGCCAAAATTTTATGTTTGAAAAGTTTTTTGATAGCACCAACCATTGACCAAAGGGGTGGGAAAAAGTGGGTTTTTCGAGAATCACTAATCATATCTCTCGTAATAGGCACAATGTCAAAATCGTACAAAATGGAAAATATTCCCCTAATAATTACCTAAAACTTTTGTCTGAAAGAAATTTTGATATGACCCACCATTACGCCAAGGGATGAGAAAATAAATTTCGGAATTAAAGAAAATGCCAAGAGCTATCAGTGGTTACCATGACAACGCTTCTATATTGATGAGGGATGAGCTATCAGAGGTTGCCAAGACAACGCCATTGCACGAGATCACATTCATTTTTCTATCTGACTCTGTGGGAGTGGGAAGCGGCTTACTGGTAGCATGCTGAACTTCTATGCCCAAGGTCGCTGGTTCAAAGCCAGCCAAAGTCGTCGGATTTTCTAAGAGCGCTAAAAATCCCTCAGCATGATTTCTTTCGGAGGGGAAGTTCCAACGTTCGTTGCAAGTTTCTGGTTGCGGTGACATCTAGTAGCCAAGTTCAGAGCTAGGTGTCGTTGACGGTAGTATTTGGTACAAAATTAGGAACTACTACTTAAAATTGACCGTCTGCAGACCTTACCTGAATTACTGACTAATACAGTCATCACAATTAACACCGTTTATCAGACAGATTCTACACACACCCAATGTACACGGGGTTACATGACCACGTTGTCGCAACCCCTAAACTGAGGAACCAACCAACATCTCAGCGGGAGATAAAATTTTGCGTGAAGAAGTAACAGACTGTTAGATAGTTACACATCAGTTCCAAACCTTCCATAAGGACAGTGTAATCTCTATATTTCCACGGAATTTTGAGTTATTAACGCGTTTCAGACTGGTTTATGACGGTTGCGCGCAAAAACAAAATTTTTGTCTGTCTGTTTGTCTGTGTACAACTTTGCACGTACATCACTCGAGAACGGCTGAGTGGATCAGCGTAAAATTTGGTACAGAAGTCCATCAGAGGCACGAAAGTAATCATTGATGTAACTCTTTTCCGTACCTCTCATAAAAGAGGGCCTAACCCCTTAAAATGCATGCTGAAATGGGCGTAGAAAAACGTGATAAAGCTCATTTTCAGCGTCTCAATGTGAGAAACAAAACTCGGGAGCCCTACTGGCCCCGAAAACCACATTTTAAGGTCCTAAAATCAATAGTTTTTGAGATATACCCAGAAAACTAATTTCATTTATTAAGCTATTAAAAGAATGCAGGCCGGTAACCATGGCAACACGATCACAGAAGTCCATCTATTTCTGTAAGACGCAATGCCATTCCATTTATTACATTACTGTGAACGTTCGCAAACGGCTTTAAGGTTATCACGGAACCAACTTAAGCTGTAAAATTCATCAATACGTATATAATGCGCTTAAGGGGGTCAAGGGGTACTAAAGAACTATTATATCCCTACCCCCATATTATTAAATTATAATTATTATTATTATTGTATTATGGCGTACAGGACGAGCAAAACTCATTTTCAGCCCCTCAGTGGCTTCTAGGCTACTAAAACCACGTTTCTGAGATATTCCCAGAAAACTAATTTCATTTAATAAACTAATAGTTTTTGAGATATACCCAGAAAACTAATTTCATTTATTAAGCTATTAAAAGAATGCAGGCCAGTAACCATGGCAACACGATCTCAGAAGTCCTCGTGGCGCAGTGGCTAGCATTGTTGGCTGTCACCCCCGAGGTACCGGGTTCGATCCCCAGCTTTGACAAGAATTTAAAAGTCTTGGTATGGTCTGGTACGGGGTCTCCCAGCCTCGTGATGCAAAATGGGAACTTGCCGGATGCTATGGTAGGAGGAGGAGTGTAAAGGAACTGGCCACCCTACCACACGCAAACTCCGGCTCGGGATGCCTGGTTAGTTATCCCTTGACTTAGTCAAGGGCTCTTATTCAGGTCGCCTACGTCCCTGGAGTGGATATGGCACTCTTTTATTTTATAAACTAATAAATAGATGACGAGTACAGAAGAAGACCAAATCATGAGCTACATAGATATACTGAGAAAATCACAGATGTGGCCAGGAAGAGACGTCTGGCTTTCTATGGACATGTCTCATGGATGAACCCAACAAGACTAACAATCCGGCTTCTCAACTACTGTGGGAAGAGAAAGAGCGTAACACCGTCGCTAACGGTAGTTAACAAGGATATCCAAGAACTGAAGATAATGAAAAGTGATATTAGAAACCGATCGCTTCTCAGAAAGATACTTAAACAGAAGAGTTTTCAGGACAGGCCACCCTGTAAGAAAACCGGCATCATCTGGAAAAAGGAGAGGAGAATGCGCGAATATTGGGCATACATCAAGTCCCTCGCCAAGCTGAAAAGTTGAACGTCGTGGTCCTTATCTGGCCCATCCGAAAGAAGAAGAGCAAGAAGAAACTAATGAAGTAATGCAAGCCGGTAACCATGACAACAGTATCACAAGAGGTGACATCCAACTTTCCATCTATTTCTGTAAGAAGCAATGTCAATTTATTAAATTTCTGGTAAAGTTTGCAAATGGCTATAAGGTTATCGTCGAATCAAACATAGACTGTACAATTCAACAATGCGATTAAGGGGGTTAAGGGGTACCCTAGAATTTTTACACGTGACTTACACGTGCGATATGCGATATGTTTCACAGAAGGTCTATTATATCTCCAAACATCTACATTATTTTCAAAAATTCCTGAATTGGAATAGTGTTTTTTTCAGCTTTTCGGAATTTGGGCCATTGGAGGCTAAAAATCCCGAATTTATTGCACCACAAGCCTTTATAATTTATTAAAGGGTTCTTCCTGGGGATGGGGACTTTCCACAACGGTGAGGGCCAGTTTTAATTTGACATATATTGCGTTTCGTCTACGAGGTTTTCAATATTATTTCCACGTCAGGAAGTACACGTTAGGTGAATTTAGTTTGAGAGCACATTTTAAGTAATCATATTTTTGTCGACAAACGGGTTCATCGTAAAGATGATTTTGTTCGATACTGTGTGGTTGATATCTATTTATGTTTTTGTAGGCCTATAATTCATGTTCGGGTGCTTTGAGCATTGTAAAATTAGGTATTGTAACCATGAGTCAATACACCAATCATTTAGAAAACACTTCAACGTACTTCTCATAGAAAGGTGGGTATAAGGAACAACTTTTCAAAATACAGTACATGCTAAAATAGGCGAAAAATAAAAATTCTCCTAGAAGGACGACAAAAGCATATGTTGCGCTTCTCAATGTGTGATACAAAACTAGGGAGTCTATAAAGGGTCTCCGAAATCCACTTTTTACGGCCCTTAAATTAACAGTGTCTGCGATATACCCAGAAAACTAACTTCGTTCTGATAAACTTATGAAGGAATGACACGCCCCTAACCATTGGAACAGTATCTCAATTGATAACGTCTGGTTATTAATACCGAAGACCGTTCGAAGAGCGGGTACTTCTGCTAGTAACAAGTATAAACATGAACCTCAAATGACAAGAAGGTTACCATCCCCATAAGACAATAAAATTTTAAAAATATGCATAGAAAGACGAAAAAAATGTTAATTAAGTTCCAATTGTAAAATACTTTCTCGCAATAAATGAGGTGTGATCCTCCTACGAAAACCTGCATATTCTGCCTATTATATAGCCTATCCCCTAGTTTGCCCGGTGAAATCTACCTCCGCCTTCCGGCGTGCCAAGAGGACTTCTATTTCTCATCCCTTGGCGTAATGGTGGGTCATATCAAAAATTCTTTCAGACTAAAGTTTTAGGTAATTATCAGGGGAATATTGTCCATTTTGTACGGTTTTGATATTGTGCCTATTAAGAGAGATATGATTAATGTTTCCCGAAAAACCCACTTTTTCCCACCCCTTAGGTCAATGGTTGGTGCTATAAAAAAAACTCTTCAAACATAAATTTTTGGGCTTTATCCGACACATGGTATGAACTTTGAACAGATTCGATATTTCACATATTAAGAGAGTTATAGCAATATTTCACTTTTTCGAAAAAAAAGCTCCCCATTTTCACCCCCTTCAACCGATTTAGCCCAGTTACGAACTAGACCGAGATTTTTCAGGTATACATATTCTGTAAAAAATTCAAAGTGATTGGTGCAAAATTACGGCAGTTATCGTGTCCACAAGAAACTGATATACATATATATACATACATAAATTATATATAAGCTTTTGAACTGACGGTGGTTTTGGGGTCTGGGGGATGTGAAACGCGAAGATATGTCGAAATTTTCCGGAAGTTGAAACATGGTACCCATTGCAATAGTTAGCTTTCTAATGAAATCTACCTAAAAAGGCACTTCAAAACTACAATTGCAACATCTTAGAAGAAACACAGAAGAACTTTTTCGATGTTCGCAAACAAACATGTAAGATTTTGAGACAAAATAAGAGGAAATACATCAACGATCAACTGAAGTCAATTGAAGACAACTTCCGAAATTACAACTCACACGATTTCTACAAGACCTTGGCGAACCAAATCAAAGGTTATTCCTCACAGAACCTTTGCTTTCGGAAACAAGATGGTCAATTAGCCTTGACAAATGAAGAAAATTGCCAAGAACTAGCTAAATATGTTTCACAGCTTTTAAGTTGTCCTGAACCCAAGGAGAGATTCCCGGAAATACAACCGGAAATCGCATCAGAAAACACGTCACTGCCAACAGAAGAAAAAAAATTATTCACACATCAAGAAATTTAAAAACAATAAAGCATCAGGGGAGGACGGAATTGTAGCTGAACTTCTGAAACATTTAGGCCCAAATTCACTCAAGGAAATTACACAAATAAACCTCAACATTTGGCAAACCAAAACAATTCCAGATGACTGGAAGACAGCTCTTATCCATCCACTACATAAAAAAGGCAACAAATCATATGTAAACAACTATAGAGGGATCTCTCTTGTATCGGTCACGTACAAAATTCTATCAGCTTGTCTCTTGGAAAGGACGCAAAAACAATTGGAACCCAAATTAGCTGAATATCAAGCAGGATTCAGACCAAACAGGTCGTGCCCAGAACAAATTTTTAATCTCAAAACCATACTCAAAATGCGAGCCCTCAGACAGAAACCCATAGTATGTACATTTGTAGACTTCAAAAAAGCCTACGATTCGATAGATAGGACATCACTATTCCAAATTCTAGAAGAAGGGGACTTCAACCCGAGAACTCATAGAACAAACACTAACTGACACAAAGTCTAAGGTGAAATTTATGGGGATAATCTCAGAACCATTCTGTGCGACAGGGTGATGGACTCTCTCCTATTCTGTTCAACGTCGTCCTAGACAAGGTTATGGAAGAATGGGAGAAGGAACTAATGAAATGTGAATTTTGAAAGCCAATCCGACTGGGCTTTCCCAAAAACTACCTCTACATACCATACCGCGGATGATCAGGCGATACTAACCGAGGATGAGAAGACTGCTGTCAAACAGCTCGAGATGCTTAAGAAAAGTGCAGAAAAGGTGGGGCTACAGATCTCGTTTGAAGAAATGAAATTCTTCTGTTCAAAGACAGATATCACGAGCCTGAAAACAAAATATGGTAAAATCGAAAGGGTACCGCACTTTAAATACCTCGGAGAATTTATCGAACCGACAGGCCTTGAAAAAATCTCGCAACAAAATCGTCTCCAAAAACTCAAAAAAGCATTAGGGTTAGTCCAAAACATCTACAACAAAAAATATTTGTCAAAATACACAAAAAATCGGCATTACAACACAGTCATAAAACCAACAGTCCTTTGCGCAAGCGAAACTCTGACACTTAACAGTAAACATGTACCATTCAAGGACAATTATTGCCTAGCTTCATTATTCAAACTTTCCCTTCGATCGCATCATTACAACACAAGAATAAAAACTTAATTTTAAAATTTCGCACAGCCGCCATCTTGAGGTTATGTAAACAATTGAATTAAATTAAATGGCAGTGCATTACAATCTGCAAAATCATTTACTGTACCACATTTCACTGCGCTCAGGGAGTTAAATCACGAGAAAAGTCTATTAAAATATTTCAAATTCGCTTGGTCGCCATGTTCGTTTTGAAATGTACAGGTTTATGAAATATACATAGGTAAACTTGTATCAGTACCCTTTATCACCGTAAAAAATTGCATGATGATATCTGTAATAGTTTCGGAGATATAGAATGTCAGTGAAATATTTCGCACAGCCGCCATTTTGAAGTTATGTAAACAATTGAACTAAATTAAACTCCAGTGTATTACAATATGTATAAACATTTGCTGTACCAAGTTTCATTACGTTTGGATAGTCAAATCGCGAGAAATGTCTATTTAAAAGTCTCAATTTCGCTTGACCGCCATGTTGGTTTTGTAGTCACCAGGATTTTGAAAGTCTCATAGGTGAACTTCTAGTAGTGCCCTTTATCACCGTACACAATTTCAGGGCGATATCGGTAACAGTTTCGGAGATATTGAATGCTAGTGAAATATTTCGCACAGCCGCCATGTTGGATTGGTGAGACGTAACAAAATTTGAAGGGCACGGTCGAGGTCGCCGGGAATAGTGCTATGAACTTGCCGAGTTTCATTGAAATCGCTCCAGCCGTTTAGATTTTATTAGGGGGGGGGACACACACACACACACACGGACAAAAGGTGATCTCATAAGCCTATTTTTTCAAAATTGAAAATAGGCTAAAAAGTCAAAGAAAAGGAAGTACAATGATGAATATGCAACCTTGGTCGTGATGGAATTGAAAAGTCGCAGTGTTTCTTATGTTCCAAAATTATTTGCAATGATAATCTGAGACCTGCCAAACTCCAGGAACATTTCAGTCAAGTACACCTGGTGAGCTCTGGAAAGTCGCTGGAGTCACTTAGGGGACACGGAACGAAAAATCATATGACAACTCCATGTTTGTGTTACTTTGAATTCTGTATCTGTGATCATTTCCCTACCCAATGGTGTATGAATTATGATAATCCTCCACTTGTGTGCAAGATGATGCATAGGCTCCATACTCTCGCAAGACAGGTTATTTGACATTTAGACTGATAAAAGCTGTATTCTTTATATACTGTATATGCCAGGAGCAACCTTGTAACCATGCCATTCATAAACAAGGCAGCTTGCCACGGTGGGTGAGTGGTTAATGTGTCGGTCTACTAACCCCAAAATTGCAGGTTCGCTCCTGGCCGTGGTAAGTGATTTTTGAAAGGCGACAAAAATACGACATGCATGTCATACGATGTTGGCATGTCAAAGAACCCATTTGAATTCAGTAGACCGTGTTCATAATGGCAAAATTAAGCTCGGGAGTTGCCGCCGACACAAAGTTCCTCATTTCTCTACTAGAAAGCGCTATAGTGTTCAAGGAGCTTAGATATCTAACCTACTTGACTTTCATAGTGATTCAAGGAACAACGAAATTCGACATGCAAGCTACCCTCTGGGTGTCAAATTACAAAGCATGCAGCCGGCACCCGAGGCCATACAATATTATTATTATTATTATTATTATTATTATTATTAAAATGCAGAAGAAACAGTTAACATGACGTGGTCCTTAGTTGGCCGCAACGAAGCTAGAAGAAGAAGAAGAAGAAGAAGAATTAATTGACTATTATTAAAATATGAATTTAAAAAAATCTTTCAGCTTTACGAGGAAGTCCAACTTTCAAGTGCGACATTTCATCTCATACGTACAAGAAGTTCCGTGAAGAACTAAAGAGCCTACTTTTCATGCCAATGATTATTCTACAGTATATGAACCTATCTAGAATAATGACGAAATTAAGTTGGTAATATCGAAATGTTTAATTAGTTAGAAATATACCTGGTATAATGTAGCCTAATAGAGCACTACAGTTGTCAGCCCTGGTGACTGAATATATTCTTAGTTCCATCTCTTAAGGTACAGGATACAGAATTTGGTTGAAGTCTAATGGACGTTACATGCAGTTAGACATTGGATCTATCAGCACGCGTAAAAGCATGTTGGCAACGATGTCATGCGTGAGCTGGTCATAAATAATCTTAAATACTATGATATCTTGTTGTGCCAATTTTGGATGACATCCACTTGTTAGTATAGAAGTTACATGTATTTTAAAATTGTACATATCAGCGGGCATAGAATCATGTTAGCAGCACTGATTTATATGAATTACTCCAAATTTATCTAAAATGTCAGGTACTATACGTGTGCATAGTTTAAAGCTGTCCGGTTGCATACTTTCTGATATATTGGTATTTGGATAAAAAAAATAGAGAAAGCAATTATTAACAGTTGGCAGCCCTGGTGGGTCTTAAGAATATGCTCAGTCATGTGTGTTTTTGTACACATATTAAATAAAATAATTGGTTGAAATCCAATTGATAGTGTAGAAGTTATATGCATTTAAAAATTGGACCTATCAGAAGGCTTAAAATTATTTCGACAACACTGTCATGTATGGCCTCCCGGAAATTAAACTGAAATAGTATTATCTACATGTGTGCCAATTTCGGAATAGCTCCCATGCATACCTTCCAAGATATCCAACATGAAGCTCAAATTTCTAGTGCGTTTTTTCAGCAGTTGGTAGCACTGACATCAATTTCAAATATGGGCTTGAGATATTCCGGTATACATCTTTACTCACACTAAATTTGGTTCCGATTGCTGCAGCCGTCTATGAGGTGATAGGGTGAACACACACACAGCCAGACAGACAGACAGACAGACACACATTTTCCCGGAGCGATCTCATAAGTCTACGTTTTCCTCATTTTTGCAAAATGTGAAAAGTAGGCTAAAAATGTACCTTTGTGAAGCATAATTTAACATTATCAGCATAGGGCGTTCCGTGTCCCCGTAAGCAGAAGAGCGCTTGATTCCAACCATCAGGTTTGTTACCGAAATTAAGTTTTGTATCTTCCCAAAAAATGTTAATTACATAGCCTAATTGAATCAGTCACTTAATAAATGACTCAATGACAAGAAGTTAAAACTTACCATGCAATTACTTATTAATTTACTTTTGCTCTAAATTGTTGTACTGAAGGGTTTAATAATTCTGATGTGTAACCTTTCATTATATTTTATTTGTTTTATATAAAAGATTGAATTCAGAGATTTTTAACGTAAAAATCATGAAGTTGTGCCCTTTCAAAACTGACTAAACTGAAATATAATATTATATTTGTTAGGTGTTACAATTTTATTCAATAAGAATACATACAAATTAGTTCAAAACATACAACAAATTCATTTTATCACACTTCCAATGTCGATTCATCAATGGGCTCCCTCCCATGTAAATTGTTCAATGGGACTCCACACTGCATGTAGGCCATTTAAAATTACTTCATAGAAGCATTTGTGCTCTTCTGAGAATTAGCACATAAGTCGCTTCAAATCTTCAATATTTTTGCAATTTAGTTTAGTTTAGAAACGTCTCCACTACAGGAATTGGGCCGTTTCAAAAATGAACGCTATAAGAGTCCCCTTAATTCTCCAGTACAAGATTGCGGAATAGTGAATAGATGGGTCTACCATGTAGGAACTTTTGGATACACCAAGGCAAGGAAAGGAAACCTTAGTTTTTAATTACATTTGGTATTTACGATAAAAGCAACAGTCCTAACTGACTCCAAGATTCATAGTGAGTGCCACTTCGTGGATCTAGTGTCAAACTAAACCAAGTTATCACTGAAAAGAATTACACCCCCTATTGATAAATTTTCAACTCCTTCCTCTCAGTGAGATTACCTATATGTTTGGTGATTTTAACAGATTTTGATGGTGGCTGACTACATAAAGCAGCAGAGTTTTTTGTTATTATAAATATTATTTCTTTGAGAACAGGGCAGTTTGATTCCTGTTAAACCACCTTTTGTAAATTGGTGCCAGGATGTTCCACTGTGAACTTATGCTTGTAAACAATCTTCCGGTCGAGCACGTTTTAACATGGATATGTTGGGGTTTATCTGTGATTAGCAGAAGTACCCATTCTTCGAACGGTCTTCGGTATTAATAACCAGACGTAATCAATTGAGCTACTGTTGCAATGGTTAGGGGCTTGGAACCTGTTTGTCGACAAAGATGTATGATTAGTTAAAACATGCTCTGAAACTAAATTTACCTAACGTGTACTTCCTGACGTGAAAATAAAATTGAAAACCTCGTAGACGAAACGCAATAAAAACTGACCCTCACTGTTGTGTCAAGTCCGCATCCGGAGGAAGACCCCATTAATAAATTATAAAGGCTTGTGGTGCATGAACATTCAGGTTTATTAGCCTTCAATGGCCCGAATACTAAAAAGCAAACAATAAAAATAAAATAAAAATAAACTATTTCAATTCAGGAATTTTTGAAAATAATGTTGCTGTTTGAAGATATAATAGACCTTCTGTTCGACATATCGCACGTTTAAGTCTTATGAAATAATCTAGGGTACCCCTTGACCCCCTTAGCGCATTGATGAATTTTACAGTTGTTGTTGGTTCCGTGATAACCTTATAGCCATTTGCAAACTTTCACAGAAATTTAATAAATGGAGTGGCATTACTTCTTGCAGAAATAGATGGAAAGTTGGATGTAACTTTTTGAGACACTGATGTCATGGTTACTGGCTTGCACTCCTACATTAGTTTATTAAATGAAATTAGTTTTCTGGGAATATCTCAGAAACTCTTGGTTTTAGGGCCTTAAAATGTAGTTTTCGGGGACCCTTTATGGCTGTTTAGGGGCCCCGAGTTTTGTTTCTGACACCAAGGGGCTGAAAATAAGCTTTGTCTCGTAGTTGTAGGCCGTAGTATAATAACAATATTAATAATAATAATATAACAATATAGGGATAGGGATATAATAGACCTTCCGTACTACACCGGCACATGTAAATCGCGTGAAAAAATTCTAGAATATCCCTTGACCCCCTTAAGCGCATTATATTTATTGATGAATTTTACAGCTTAATTTGGTCCGTTATAACCTTATAGCCGTTTGCAAACTATCTCAGTAATGTAATAAATGGAATTGTATTGCGTCTTACAGCAATAGATGGACCTGTGAGATTCCGTTGCCATGGTTACCGGCTTGCATTCTTTCGTTATTGTATTAAATGAAATTGATTTTCTGGGAATATTTCAAAAACTGTTGGTTTTAGGGCCTTAAAATGTGGTTTTCCGAGTTTCGTTTCTCACATTGAAGGGCTGAAAATTAGCTTTGTCTCGCCCGTCTACGCCTATTTCAGCAAGTATTTTAAGGGGGTAGGCCCCCTTTTATGAGAGGTACAGAGAAGAGTTACATTAATGATTAGTATCGTGACTCTGAAGGATATATGTACCAACTTTTACGTTGATCCACCCAGCCGTTCTCGAGTTATAAGGGAACAAAATTGTCCACAGACAGACAAACAAACAGACAGACAAACATTTCATTTTCGCGCGCATCCGTCATAAAACAGTCTGAAACGCGTAAATAACGTAAATTTTCGTAGAAATTCAGAAAAAACAGACAAACTTTAATTTATATATAGAGAGAGAGTCGTCATGAAGCCCCATGAACTTGGGTGTGTGGGGCATTCGTCTGATAACCTATGTTATTGTGGGGCCTGTAGTAGTAGTGTGTGTATTTGTAATCCAGGTGATGATTCGGAACGAGGCAGCCGTGACCTTAAGTTAGGAACGTTGTTGTTGTTATTGTTGATTCTTTAGGGGCTTTGCGACATAGTGATCATGCAACCCCGTAAATTTGCGTGTGTGTTGAATTTGTGTGATAACCTGTGTCATTGAGATGTCTGTACTACAGTAGTGTGTGTATTTGTAGGATTTGGGTACGAAGCGGCCGTGGCCAAGTTACGTACCATCCCGGAGTAGAAGTGGGAAACCACTTCCAAGATGGCTGAGGTGGGAATCGAATCCACCTTTTACCTCACGAGGCTGAGTGTATCCCGTTCCAGCACTCAGAATGCTAGCCACTACACCAGGAAGTGGACTCTCAGGCTGAGTGTACCCCGTTCCATCCCTCAGAATGCTAGCCACTACACCAGGAAGTGGACTCTCAGCCAAATCGTGTTCAAACAAGTTCAAGTATCTTCCATGCAGTGTTGCCAACTTTAACCTCAAATCGCTAGTTTGGTGTCGTAAAATATGAATGTAGAATTGTTTAATCAGTGGTTTAAAAAACTTCAATAAAAAAAAGCCATTTCGACCACTCTTGAGGTCTGGGTTTGTTTCTGGATTTAGAAATTAAATTCTGTTTCAAGGGTTGCCTCGTGACGCAAAACGGTGGAGAGTGGAGTTCTGTTCCCTACTCGGCCATCCTACGAGTGGTTTCCGTGGTTTCCCATTTCTACTCCATGAAAATGACGAGACAAATCCTAAAGTAAGGCCATTGCCGCCTCCTTCCCAATTAAGCCTCGACTACACATCAAACTACCAGAAACACCACAATAACATGAGTTGCCAGACGATTTTGCCTATCATGTTGCCCAGGTACATATCATTGCAAACTGTATAATATATTGCACCGGCCACTGTGTCTGAGAGCGTTAACGCGCTAGCTCTTGTCAGGGTAGCATCAGAAGATCGTGGGTTCGAATCCCATCTCGGCCGTCCTGAAAATGGTTTTCGTGGTTTCCCATTTTCACCACCAGGACAATGCCGGGACGGTTCCTTCCAAAAATCCCTGAGCCTGTCATCATCCCCAGTTGTATCTCATGACACTGTCCTTGTGACGGTAGAGGAATGATCCCTCGCAGAGTCCATGGGTGAAGCCGAATTCGGAGGATAAGCGATTCAAATAATAATGTGTTTGAGTCTTCAGTCTTTTCATTGGTTTGATGCAGCTTTCCATGTCTCCCTGACCGGAGCAAATCGTTTCATCTCTACATAGCTACAACACCCTACATCCGAGGCAATCTGTTTAATATATTCTATCGTTGGTCTACCCCTACAGTTCTTGTCCTCGACCCTTCCTTCCATAACTAAGTTTGCTATTCCTGGGTGTCTTAGTATGTGTCCTACCAACCTATCTGTTATCTTCATTAGCAGTCGCCAAAAACATCTCTCCTCTCCCACTCGTCTTAATACCTCTTTGTAACCCTATCTACCCATCTGATCTTCATCAGTCTCCTGTAACACCACATTTCAAACGCTTCAATTCTCCTCTTTTCAGCTGCACCAATAGTCCAAGTTTCACTTCCATAGAGCGCCACGCTCCAGACAAAGCCTTTCAAAACAGACTTCATAATACCTAAATCTAGCCTCTATGCGATGTCAACAGATTCATTTTCTTTAGAAATGCTTTCCTTGCCTGAGCTAACCTACTTTTTTATATCGTCTTTGCTTCGTCCATCACTGGTTATTTTGCTTCCTAAGTAACAGAAGTCTCCTACTTCCTTTAACTGTATATATATATATATTCAACCTGTATACATATAGTGTGCCAGTTCCAGTTGTTGTTGTTGTTGTTGATTCGCATTAGGGCTTGGGGCAACTTTGGTTATTGGGTCCGTGTACTTAGTCGGGTGTTGGATGAATTTGTCGGTTAACCTGCGTTTCTGTGCTGACTGTGTGTAGCTATACTTATTAGAGTTGGAAATAAGGTACTAGCCCGGTTTTTTTCATGGACAGACTATGGAAACCCCGGGAGAAAACACATTGAGCTGTCATCACTGGATTCCTATGCCTTAATTTGTTTTTTTGAGTTTTCTCTATTTTCAGCTCCAGGAAAATGCTAGGATGTTTCCTAACTTAGGCCCATGATCACTTTCCTCCCAATACTAGCCTCGGTTAGAACTAGGCTACACACACCTTTACAGACATCACAATAACAGAGGTTATCAAACTAAATTTCACACACAGCCAAGTACACGAGGTTAAATGACTACGTTGCCCAAGCCCCTGGATCTAACCTCTGCGTGTCTTACCTTCTATAGCAGAGTTCATTAACCTGATAACATAATAAAGAAAGAACTTACGATGAACTTCATGACTTGTAGTTTGGAGAGCAGAGACCACGCGACTGATGGCGAGCGATAGGGACGAGCCTTCTTATATCTCCTCAGTCCGTGTCCACTTTCACTGCCTGGCGCACCCTCGCTTTGCTATTTTCACTTGTTCTGCTGCCAGTGGCCAAGGTCAAGGTGCACATGTCGGAGGGCTGAGCGTCCCCTTGGCCTGTTGAGCCATACAAACTGCGGCTTTGGAGGCGTACTTGGTGAACTTATATACCCAAGATCGCGGGTTCTGACCCCGCCAAAGTCGTCGGGTTTTTAAGTGCGTTAAAAATCCCTTTAGTATGCCTTCCTTCGGAAGGGAAGTAAAGCCGGTGGGCCCATGTCATAAATTTATGACATGTAAAAGAACCTTCCACTAATTACAATTATTGTGTGAAGGTAAATTTGCAGGTTAGATTTGATTAACGCTCTATTAGTTCTAACGTTCGCCGCAATGCGCCGGTCATGGTGCCATTTAGTAGCCAAGTTCGCGTCGTTGACGGTAGCATTTGGTAGCAAACGTAGGAACTACTTGAAACTGATCGTCTGCAGTCCTTACCTGAATCACAGATAACTCACACAAATACAGCCATCACAAGTAACACCGGTTATCAGACAGATTCTTCACACACCCAAAGTACACGGGGCTATATGCCCGCGTTATGCCAGCCCCTAAACTGAGGGAAAAAAATGAATTAAGATATTTGACCCTGGTGAGGTCAATCTTGGAATACAGCTCAGTGGTTTGCGAAATGATAGAGTCAGAGAAATATTAAAGGAAGAACCCCTACAGGATAGGATTGGAAAATCAAGGGGCATGGACACGGGAAAAAAAATGGGAGAAGAGAGAATACAACGGAATATATTGGAAATGGAATGGAAGAAAAAGAGACATGGAGGAAGACCAAGGGATAGGTGGATAAAGGGGGTGAAGAAAAGTGTCGAGAGAAAAGGAGTTAATTGGACAACAGTGACGGAAGGGAAGTGGTGGATGGAGAGGCTTGTGCTCCAAGCAGACCCAACCTGCTCTAGTTGATGATGGTGATCAGTGAGCTGGAGGTGGCACAAAGGACATTTAAATATTGAAATGGTGGTTTCTCGCTATTCAACCATCCGAGCGCAGTGAAACTTGGTACGGTAAGGGCTTACATAAATTTTAATCCAATGGCATCTTAATTCATTTCAATTATTTTCATAATCACAAGATTGCGGCTGAGCGAAATTTTAAAATCTCGGTTTTATTTCTTGTGTCCTAATCATGCGATTGAAGTTCGGATGATACCCCTATACAATAATCTTCATGTAATAGTACATAACTCTAAGGCATATATATAAAAATCCAACATGGCTACCATCCGAAATATTTAGATGGTTCTCAATATCTACGAATCTATTACAGCATTCAAACTGAAAATTTATATGTTGATGGAGGCAATTAATATATGTTGGAATTATGAAAATAGGCTAAATAGTTCTTCACGGAACTACTTGTTAGTGTTTGGAAACCTAAGAACCCGTCCCTAGTAGTAAATAAACAAATCTCCATTTGTGAAACGTTTCTTGAGCACTGTATTTTAACTGGTGGCGCAGGTCAAGAACTTCAAGGATGGTTTACCAAATTTGATCACGTCTACTAGAACATATTCGTTAAAATAAGACTGTAGGATTTAAAGATCAGCCAGCACCTTGAATTGTCCTTATTCCTGTTCTTCATTCGTTTGAGAGACTTCCATTTCAGTTCCGTGTACTTCGGTGTGTGTATTCGTAATTGAGTTTAATATACACATCAAAAAAGTTTTGCATATACTTACGATTAGGACGAAGAAGATTCCAAATGGTTGACCGTGTAAGGATCGACGCAAAGTATGACACAACAAAGAGAGTAGCAGGAGAAAGCATTGCATGGAGAGGTGCCCTAGGGCAGAACACGATGATGATGATATTCTTACCACATCGAGTGGCGGTGGTACAAACCTTCCTCCAGGAGTCCACCATTGCACGAATGAAATGGCCTACGATGGCACCAGACATAAACCGTATCGAACATGTCTGGGATATGCTGAAGCGTGCTATTGCTCAGCGTCCACGCCCTCCCATAACCCGCCAAGAGTGGCATCGCCTGCCTCAAGAGGACCTGAACAACTTGATCTGTGGTACGCCATGGCGAGTGAGAGCCCTACTGGACGCCCGTGGTGGCCATGTTCCTTATCGAAACGTCGTGATGGCAAGATTTCAACACATATCAGTCCCTGTTTAACAGCCCAAATATCTTCCTGTTTGTAATTTCCTTATCACACATGAATAATGTCGGCAGGATTTTTTTTATTAAGGGAAGAAAATAACCGTCACGCTTTAAACATGCGCTAAATGCTTCACAAAGCATGTGACAGGGAGAACAACACATCGGAGCGGGCGATGCATGAAATCAGCTACATCATCATAACCCTCAGCAATGGCGCTATTCACATCTAAAATCATGCCTATGGGACAGAAATCATATGACCATATCTCACAGAAAAGAACCTATTCGCACTAGAAAGAGTAAAGCGCTGTTCTTTAAAAGAGCGATCGGAGTGTCCAAGACCACTCGTCTACCTCCTCGCACGAGAATCATACCTAATTGATGATCTTAGAAAACTCTTCCTTCAACCCAACACTAGAGCCTCCGAAAAACTTCTAACATTACTAAAGACACGAAGAGAAGATATAGTTCCATAATTGTATGGAACTGGAGCCTTGATAGACTTACAAGACTGGCACTGTACCAACACATGTTACCATGAACCAACAGAAGCGTGGACAAACGTGTGATCTCTGCAGCTCTATATTTCATGTCTATCCCTTATCACCCCGTTTCCTCGGGGATGGGATGCTACGAAATTCCATGTGGATGACAGTTACTACGGCCGGATGCCCTTCCTGGCACCAACCTCACGAGAGGAGTTAATGAGGGATGAAATGACTAAAGATGAATGAAAATTCAATTTCAAGTAGATCCAACTTTGCCTACCAGACGCCTCTGTCACTGACACCTAGCGGCGAACGTTGGAACTTCATAGAGCGTTTCTCACTAAATTACCTACAAATTTAGCTACACACTACCAATTGTAGTGGTAGGTTCTTTTACAAGCCATAAATCTATGACATGGGCCCGCCGGCTTTACTTCCCCGCCGAAGGAAGACATACTGAGGGATTTTAACGCTCTTAAAAATTCAATAACTTCAGCCGGGTTTGAACCCGTGACCTTGGGCATAAAAGCTCAGCATGCTACCCACTACGCCACCGAAGCCGCCTTCGCGAGACCAGTTTTCCAAACTAGTCATTGACCTACAACTAGCGCTGTAAGTGGCAGGTGGCTGAAACTCTGCACAGTTACCAACCGTATGTATTCGAACTTCCCCCACAATACTATAATAATAATGATAATAATAATAATAATAATAATAATAATAATATCGTATGGCCTTGGGTGCCGGGTGCAAGCTTTGTAATTTGACCCTCAGAGGGTAGCTTGCATGTCGAATTTCGTTGTTCCTTGAATCACTATGAAAGTCAAGGAGGTTAGAGGATAGGTATCTAACCTCCTTGAACACTATAGCGCTTTCTAGTAGGGAAATTAGGAACTTTGTGTTGGCGGAAACTCCCGAGATTAATTTTGCCATTATGAACACAGCCTACTGAATTCAAAAGGGTTCTTTGTCATGTCAACATCGTATGACATGCGTGTCGTATTTTTGCCACCTTTCAAAAAAAAACACTTACCACGGCCAGGAGCGAACCTGCAAGCTTGGTGTTAGTAGACCGACACGTTAACCACTCACCCACCGTGGAAAGCTCCCACAATACTAATGTCCTATTAGAGACGAAACTCCATGAACAACGGCCTTGTAACCTTAGTTTCTGATTATCCCTCGTTTAATATGTTGAGAGACTGGAAAGTTGGTCACACTGAATATGACGTTGAAGATTTCTATATTATTATTTTCTCCTAATGGTTAATGCAATAGCTGGATATAATACGTCGAGCAGTTTTGACAGCTAACTTAAGGTTTGGTGTCCACGTCTCTCGAGATGTCGGGGTCATAAAACACTTGCTGCTACTTCTCATTCGCGACGCCACGCTTGCAAGGAACAGTTTCACTCGCCTTTGATTTATCACGCACACACTGCTAACTTAAGGTGACCCAAGGGTGAAATTGTTGTTGTTTGAGTCTTCAGTCTTTTGACTGGTTTGATGCAGCTGTACATGTCTCCCTGTCCTGAGCTAATCGTTTAATCCCTACATAGCTACCATCACCTACATCCGAAGCAATCTGTTTAACATACTCTAGCCTTGGTCTACCCCTACAGTTCTTGTCCTCAACCCTTCCTTCCATAACTAAGCTTGCTATTCCTGGGTGTCTTAGTATGTGTCCTTCTCTTCATTAGCAGTCGCCAGAAACATCTCTCCTCTCTCACCAGTCTTAATACCTCTTCGTTTGTAACCCTATCTACCGATCTGATCTTCATCGTTCTCCTGTAACACCACATTTCAAATGCTTCAATTCTCCTCTTTTTTGCATCACCAATAGTCCAGGGTGAAATTACAAGATTAAAAAAAAACAGTTATGATTTTCAAATGTAGAAAGCATTTGCTAGCAGGCAAGGTAGGGGTCTCCATCTTAGCAAGAATGTAACATTAAGCAATGTCCTTAATTGTGCGAAACGGTGAAGGGCTAAAGGGCCTGGAGAAGTTTCAAATTCTGAGTCTTGGAGAGCTTTATCAAACTATGAAACCAAATTTTGAAAATCACTCCGGCCTAAATGGAGTTCCGGAAACAGTCTAAAATCGCTCTGTTTCTTTACTCGTGTTGTTTTTTATACAAATCCTCGCCAATCTAACTTCCTTACGTAATTATTTCTTCAATGTGTTCCTTGGTTCAATATCCTCAAGTGTTTAATTTTTTATTAAAAAAAATCTTCACACTTGAAGTAGTTATAAGGACTTAAAGTGGAACTCTGCATTGACTCACACTAGCGTTCGTAGTGGTAGAAGAGGTAAACTGCTAATCTAATCGACCGGACATGGTTGAGTTTCATTGACTCGTACTAGCGCTCCTAGTGGTAGAAAGGGCAAACTCCTAATCTAATCGACCGGACATGTTGAGTTTCGTTGATTCTCACTAGCGTTCGTAGTGGTAGAAAAGGCAAACTTCAAATCTAATCGACCGGACATGGTTGAGTTTCATTGACTCGCACTAGGGCCCCTAGTGGTAGAAAAGGCAAACTCCTAATCTAATCGACCGGACATGGTTGAGTTTCATTGAGTCGCAGTAGCGCTCGTTGTGGTAGAAAAGGCAAACTCCTAATCTAATCGATCGGACATGGTTGAGTTTCATTGAGTCACACTAGCGCTCGTAGTGGTAGAAAAGGCAAACGGCTAATCTAATTGACCGGACATGGTTGAGTTTCATTGAGTCACACTAGCGCTCGTAGTGGTAGAAAAGGCAAATCAAATTGACGGGATATGGTTGAGTATCCAGTGAACAATCATCAGTGTACCGCGTGTCATCATGGCGACACTCGTAAGTGTGTCCTTTACGTTTGGAGAAGTGGAGAAAACAACGACATTTAGGCCTAATTACAAATGCAGCAAAAAGGAACAGTGTCCATGGAAGCTCTAGTCTATGACATTAGAGGGGTTTGCTTGCCGCAAGAGCTACAACTGGGGATTTTTAAATGTTAGTAGTAATGTTGAAAACACTGCATGAGCAGCGAAGCTTCGATAACACTTACTAAACTACTGAAATTTGCCAAAATACAGTACCTTCTTTAATGATGTAAATTAAATCTGGAAATTATGTAGTAGCCTAATAGATGTGCCTGGCTGCGTTGCTCAGCGGTAACATTATCGCCTGCTCTTTCCAAGGTTTCAGGATCGAATCCGGGCGCAGCCAGTTGGTATTTGAGGGCCCACAAATGAGAGGGAGCCGTTTCAGTAGATTTACTGACACGTTAAAGATGCCCTTCGGTGCAAAATTCCGGCACCCTGGCGTCTCTAAAAGCCACAGTTGTTAAAAGGGACGCAAAACCAATAACATTATTATTATTATAGTTGTCTTCTCCTCCGCTGTCTTTTTAGATCACGACTTACAGTATAGTCTACACAGTAAGATTCGCCTTTATACGCGTGACACATTGCCAACCCCTCAATAATATAGTGCAGTGGTTCTGAACCCGTAGAAGTCTGCGGACCACTCAGCGTGAAATTGAATCATGTACGGACCACCTCTCTTCCCCCTCCCCTCTCACACTCCCCCTCCCTCCCCAATACACCTTATTAGTTGTAACCCTTCCCCAATAACACTTATTTTAAAGATATTTAAATTCAAACCGTGATAGTCATCGCCGAGAATACATTCAGAAGATTCTCGTTCAACGCACATCGTTTTCTAAATCCCTATTTATTGGCCACTTTTGTATACGTCCTGGTGGACCCTCTTCTCCCGCGGACCACTCCCGAGGCACTCGCGGACCACCGATAAAGAACCACTGATCTAGTGGGTATAATTATAGGATGTATTCGGAGCACGAACACACTTTGATTGCCTGTCCTCAGCAACATTCCTCCTCCAACCTTGAGAAGATCAGAGTCACTCTTACAAACATCGAAGAAAATCCAGCAGAGTTCTTCATTTAATGTAAATAACTCCTGGAAAATTTAGTGGGAGCATTCTTCAGTAACCAACAAACATCTAGCTGGGAACCCTTTTGAACGGTTACATGTATTTTATCTTCCCAGATGCCAATGGTGGATCTTAAATCGGACAAGCACAGGACAAGGCAGATGTGCGTGTTCACTGCATAAATGGGGCTGGTCTAACCCTGCAGTTTGTGACTGTGGTGCCCCCTTACAGTCAATCCACCACATTGTCGCTCACTGCCCTCTCCGAGCTTTTCATGAAACGTTCATGGATGATCATCAAGTATCAGTTGAAGCAGTTGAATGGGTCGGAGATCTTGACCTAGATCGAGGAGATTTTATGAACTTGTGTATGCAAATTTATTTAGTATATATCTTCTTTATATATATAATTCTTCGACACGTGTGTATGTGACTGAACTCCTCCTAAACGACTGAACCGATTTTGATGGAATTTGGTATGTATATTAGGGTGGGTCCATGTATGGTTTAGATTCACAATCTGACCCGGTAGGTGGAATGAATACAATTTTAGAACCACAATTTACACACAATTTTAGAACCACAATATACAGTCAAAATCAGTCGTCATGGAAACCACTAGCCTTGGCCTTCGTGAATGCTGATGTCTTTGGACGGTTTGTCTCTGCACGTTAGAGCCACCTGGTCGCAACCTGTGCAACTACCGCCATTACATACACTCCGCCCGTGGCGGAAAGTTGTGTTTTATACCAAAGGTGGCAGTGATGACGAATTCTACTGTTTGTCTCTGCACGTTAGAGCGTTTCAAAGTCCCGTATGCGGACATATACCATTCATCCGATTGCCATGAAACTTGGGTGATATGTTGAGTGAGCTCCAGGGAAGGTGTTTGGCTTAGTAAATCCATTTTATAATAGATAGCGCACGAATAGATTCAACAAATGAGCGACGACGCGCGAAGCGTTTCAAAAAGGTCCCGTATGCGTTCAAATACCATTCGTCCGATAGCGATGAAACTTGGGTGAGATGTTGTGTACACTCCAGGGAAGGCTTCTGGCTTAGTAAATCAATTTCACATTAGGTAGCGCACGACTAGATTCAACAAATGAGTGACGACGCGCGAAGCGTTTCATCAAAATCCCGTATAAGTTTATATTCCATTCATAGATTGAGATGAAACTTTGATGAGTTGTTGTGTACACTTTAGTGAAGGCTTAACTTAGTAATCCATTTCACAGGAGGTTGCGCACGAGTAGATTCAACAAATGAACTGCGACGTGCGAAGCGTTTCAACAAAGTCCCGTATGCGTTCAAATACAATTCGTCCGATAGCGATGAAACTTGGGTGAGATGTTGTGTACACTTACGTGGGGGTTTCTAACTTAGTAAATCCGGTTTACAATAGGTAACTCACGAGTAGATTCAACAAATGAGCAACGACGCGCGAACTTTTAATCAAAGTACCGTATGCGTTCATATACCATTCATCCGATTGCAATGAAACTTGGGTGAGATGTTGTGTACACTTACGTGAGGGTTTCTAACTTAGTAAATACATTTCACAGGAGGTTTCGCACGAGTAGATTCAGCAAATGAGCGACAACGCACGAAGCGTTTCAATAAGGTCCCGTATGCCTTCAAATACCATTCGTCCGATTACGATGAAACTTGGGTGAGATGTTGTGTACACCCTACGGAAGGTTTCTGGCTTAATAAATCCATTTTACAATAGGTAGCGCACGAGTAGATTCAACAAATGTGTGACGGCACGCGAATCATTTCAACAAAGTACCGTATGCGGCCATATACCATTTATCAGATAGCGATGAAACATTGGTGAATTGTTGTGTACACTCCAGGAAATGTTTCTGTCTTAGTAAATCCAGTTTTTAATAAGTAGCGCACGAGTAGATTCAACAAATGAGCGACGGCGTGCGAATCGTTTCCACAATGTCCCGTATGCGGTCATATATCATTCATCCGATTGCGATCAAACCTTGGTGAATCATTGAGTACACGCCAGAGAAGGTTTCAGGCTTAGTAACAATATTTTACAATTGGTAGCGCATGAGTAGATTCAACAAATAAGTGACGGCACGCGAATCGTTTAAAGAAAATCACTTATGCGTTCATATGTCATTCATCCGATTCCGATGAAACTTTGATGAGTTGTTGTGTACACGCCAGGAAAGGTGTTCAACTTGGTAAATCCATTTTACAATATTGGTAGCGCACGAGTAGATGTAACAAATGAGTGACGACGCGCGAAGCGTTCCAACAAAATCCTGTATGCGTTCATTTACTATTCATCGATTGCGATGAAACTTTGACGAGTTGTTGTGTACACTTACGTGAAGCTTTCTAACTTAGTAAATCCATTTCACAGTTGGTAGAGCACGAGTAGATTCAACAAATGTGTGACAGCGCACGAATCATTTAAACCAAATCCCGTATGCGTTAAATGCCATTTATCCATTTGCGATGAAACTTTGGAGAGTTGTTGTGCACGCTCCAACGAATGTTTCTAAATTACTTATTTCAATTCATGATAGTTTAGAGGCAGTTAACAGAAATTGAAGAAAATATTGTGTATCCAAAAGCACTTCAAGAAACAAAGTTACAACACTTTCTTTGATTGACAGGACAACGTCTGCCGGGTCAGCTTGTTGCACATTATATTCATCATACGATAAATAAATGGAGTCTAGTGGGGGCCAAGTCTGTTGAGTTTAGCATAGGAACTTGTGTCCAGAAACGTAGCCTACATGAAATCAAACAAAAAAATCAAAATTCAAAAATAAAAGAAAGAAAATAACAGAAAACTAAATCAAACAAAAAACAAAGCAAAAGAAAAGTATAAAACAACAAAGACAAAATCAGAAAAGCAGTTGAGATTTGTCTCCGCTCATCCAAGTTACACCACTCGTGATCCTGTGACCCCGTGTACTTGGATGTGTGTGGAATTTGTCTGATTACTTGTGTTATTGTGACCCCCCCCCCCAGGGGCCCACATCTAGAAGGGCGTGGGTTGGCGATCACGGGAACCCAGCTGAGTCTGGCATTGCTTCCACTTACTTGTGCCGTCTTCTTTCCTATCGGCCTAGGGAGTCTCTCAGTTCCTGCCTTAATTGGCCCTTGTCTCATCTTTCCTGATCCCTCCTTCTTCGAGGGGTCGGACCTCTTGTTTTCTTTTCATTATGTTTCCTTTTCTCTTTAAGATTCTCGCAGTTGTTTTTGTAAATTGGCTCCCGTGTATCTAAATTCCCTTTGGCGAATTCTTAGCATCTACACTCCATTTTGTAGGTATTTTGAGTCTACGTTCCATTTGGTAAGTCTTTTCGATCTAAATTGCATTTTGCGAGTATTTTCAAGATCATTTGCATTTTCCATCTAAACTACCTTACAAAAGGTCTCAAATTTGTGTCACGAGGCTGAGTGTACCCCGTTCCAGCCCTCACACGAGAATTACATTTCTTGGCAGAACCCGGATTTAAGGAGCGACAGCAAAGAATGCTAGAGGTAGATAACCTAGATGTTTAGCTTTTTAATAGTACATTATGCAACAAGCCACAGGAGTAGGTATAATAAGCCGAAGCTGGCGCAGGGGCTAATGTGCAAGATGGCTGCCACGCGCAACTCTCTTATGTTATTCTTATGGGAGGGAGAGTCATAGCTGGCGCAGGGGCTAATGTGCAAGATGGCTGCCATTCACAACGAGCTTAGGATTATGGATGCTCTGAGCCAAGATATTATTTATATTTTGTACGAGGGTGAAAGAAGGGGGGGGGGGGGGGTTGTTCAACGTCTAGTGACTTAGCGCATGATGTTTTTTTATTAGTCATTTTTTATTTTCATATTTCTCACACGGTTATTTACAATTTGCAATATTGTCGTTTTTTTATTTATTTCATTTTTTCAAGTTTTGCACTTGATCAATATTCAAAAGTTGATTTTACATTTAACTGTTATCACCTTTTCAGCTCTCACACACATGGTGGGATATGCTTTACACACATACGTTAAGCCAACCAGGACGTTAAAATGGTAGAAACCGCCGTTAACAACACCGCAAGGGTTGTAGCCTTGTCTTACAGAGTTGTAGCCAGTACTCTACACCCCCTCTGTGAGGGGCTTAACATCAACCAGTCAAAGCTTGAGTATGTCATGAAGCTGATACTCCAGTAAGTTAACTATAAATGCTATACGTAAACTCTTATCACAGGTGTATCAACAAGGTTTGCAATCTTGAATGACGAATACACCTCAAAGGTCTACTCTCCCTTCGTAAAGGGCACCGCGCATTATAGTTAAGTTTAAAGAAGTATATGCTTTTGTGCCTCTCCTCTTTTCTCTGGGCTTGAGACCAGCACTAGGGCTTAAGCCTAGAGGCAGAGTTAACACACACACACAAACACACACACACAGGCGTACGGAGAAATTAATCTAGCACCAGAGGCCCTTAGATTAGATTTTTATTTATCCATTTGATCAATTACATGTATACAATACATTTTTTTATATAGAACACGTCAAAAATTACAGAGAAATCAATCTTGTGCCATAAGCCTTTCATTCACTCACAGGCTTACAGAGAAATCAATCTCACGCTATATACCTTTTCATTCACACACAGACTTATGGAAAAATTAATCTTATGCCAGAGGTCTTTTCAATTATAAGTACAAGACCTGAGAGTATGTGTGGAAGGTGACCACTTCCTTTCCACTCCTCATTCCACCACAACATCTGGTAGGTTCCATTGAACACAATGAAGTTTGGGAGACACTGTATTACTTTGTTGACTTGATATGTATAACTTAGTTATTTAAGTGTGGTCAACGGTTTTGTAATGACCATAAGCATGTGTAGCTATACCATCAGAGTCAATTACTCGTTTATCATCACGAGGACACAAAGCAATTTTGTTTAGTTTTACAGATGATATGTTATGTTGTTTAGATGCGATAATGTTCATCGGTATTCTTTTTACCTCGTTCTTCATGAGACAATCCTTATAATCTTGAAAACTTAAACAATTTTTGACAACACCTTTGCTAATACCTTTAATCTTTTTTATTTCTAGTCCATTAATGTTTAAAGCATACATTTTAGCTCTAAGTCCAGCAAATGCTTTAATAATACGTCCACAAGCCTCGTCTTTAAATTTTCCCAAAGTTTTCTTGTTTGATGAAGAGTAACATATGTGATTAGTAGGATAATCAGATGTGTCCAGGTGTTCTAAAAATTTCAACTTGTCTTGATAAACATCTTGGGTGTTAACCAAATATATAAACGAGTCTGTGTCCATATACATGAGTTTAAGATTTTCGATCCCATAATAGGGTAGCAGGACATCATAGTGGTGTGAATACATAAGAGTTTTTGAAATATCCAGGATACACATTCCAATATATATAGGCTTATTGAATACAATGCTACGTTTAGCCATGTGGAATGCAGCTAGGTTAGGACCATAAATTGTTCTGTCGATAAATGTTGGTTTAGCGATTAGCTTTTCAGCTCTTTTGCTGTCAGTTACAAGACGTATATCTATTCTTTTACGAATATTTTCCATTGTTTTTCCAAAAATTGCATTGTTAAATAATTTGTAAAGATTTTTCTCAAAATCATTTTTAGCTTGTTTTCGAAGGTTGTTATTAAAATCTACGTATGCCTTTAGCCAAGGTCTCTGTTGAAACTTTAACACACGATGAATTTTTATCAATTTTAGTCCATGATTTAGAGCCTGTTTAAGTGACATGTAATGAACAACGTACCGCCTTCGATTTCCAAGATGAGGAATTAGTTTTTTGAGAGACGAATCCTTAGGTTGTATACACTCTGGTAGGAAAGGTAAATCGTTGTGTAAATCATGAAGGTTGGATGGATAATCGACATCAATGTCTAGAATGTATCCAACAGGATCGTCTTCCTTTAGCGTTTTTAGATCAATGGTATCTGGAGAAACCCACTGAAATCCACCGTAAGGAAGGGAGTGGCACATAGCCCACCCGTATTGGTTGTTGGCATCATCATAGGTAATAAACTGCGATGGTTTCTCGGAATCATATGTTTCCATGTATTTATTGTTAGCTTCAGCATACCTATGAGAAACCTGGCATATGCCTCCACGTATTCCAGACTCTATTAAAAGAATCTGATCGTAATCCTGTAGCAATTCCAGTTCAATGCCAGTGTAAAGGAGCATTGCCTCGAAACTTAAACCAGGTGAAGTAAAGAAGTGTGCGGCATCCACTCGATGTGTTTCTAATGTTTTGTTTCTAAATGTTTCAAAGCTGTCTGCAAGAAGGAGTACATCTGAAGTTAGGTAAAGGTCACTACATTCCCCTAGAGTTTTAATTTTGAACTGATTCCAGACATTTTCGGCATGTTCATAGTCTTCCTTACTAACATCTTCTTGACTTAATTTGTTAAAGAATGCTTCTTTTGAAGGTAAACACGTCTCACTTAACTTTTCCCAAGAATCAATGTAATCATAAGGAAATACGCCTTTACGAGTCATGAGCGTTGCATTTTCTTTCCCAAAGTACTTGTCTGTTTCAGGGTATGATGTTAAGTTTGTAACTAAGTTTTCCAAACTACTAGGCATCAACCGAAACGTATCCACAAATCGAAGCTTAACATTTCCTACATATTTGGTGAAGGAGATGTAATTTTCTTGAGAGTTAGGGATAACGTCCACTCTCTCAGTAGTACATCCCAACTGTTTTACAATGAAATTTGCATCGTATCCACTCATATTATGTAGAAATACGGGAACAGGGTAACGTGTTTTACACCTCAAATTACAGTTATTATGAGCGCTTCCACGATATTCGCCTGTAATATGACAATGATCTCTAACTTTCCAGTCCTCTTTGGTAAATGTTTTATAGCATAAATAACAGGTTTCAGAAGATTGGAACTCTGCTTCTTGATCATGAGTTAAAGCCTTTGGAACATTTAAGCTGTAAAGGTGATCAATTTCATTAGCTATCGATATCAAACAGTCCATAAACTTTTCTGCAGCGTCAGATCCACGATAAATAAAAGGCTGGCTCGGAAGGTTTGTCTTTATATGTTCCACAGCTGGCGAGGGTTTAACATATACACCAAAGCTCATTGGAACATGGCTCTGGTATGGGACTGTATAACTTGCCTCAGGATTAGGTAGACATGTTTGGTATGGTAAAAGTATACTTTCAAAATCTGCATAGATAACGTAAGGTATTCTAAGCATTTTTTCCACATTTAAGAACTTGAGAATTGGGTTTTTAATAGGCATTTCAACCCTAGCAATGTCATGCAGGACACACAAAGCTCTATGTTCTTTTAGTTTATCTATCCCTCGTTGACCATATTGATTATCAAAGTGAGTAAAACACCGTTTACACGTATATATCTTATGTCCATGGTGGGTGATCTGATGTCCTACTAGTTTATCAAAATCTTTGATAAAGACGTAGTGGTTCTGGCCAGATGATGAACTTAGCAGAAGAAGGTCGCGGTGGTCTTGTAGCTCTTGATCTACAACCTTTAGAGGAAACAGTTTGTTATCTTCTTCCAGTCCAAATACATTAATGGATATGTTGTTGGCTTTCTCAAATTTCGTAATGTCAGCTAGCGATGTAGGGAACGAAACGACTGAAAAATCATACTTGTTTTCCAGGTCCTTGTATTTACTAACGCGTTGAGCATCCTTTTTAACCAGTTTTGCTAAAATGGCATACATAAAACACCTTTCATCTTTCAAGTTTTGTGGATTAATGCAAGCTTTTTTTGAATTTACAGCTGCTGGTAAAGGAATATATGTGCTACCACGCAAGGGATTATACTTATTTATTTTCAATCGCACTCCTTCAACTGCTAGCAAAGCCCAATTACTGCCTTTTAGCTCGGATTCCTCCATTTCCATGGTTAACTTTTTAAATTGCGTTTCCAAGAAACTACTTAAATCTGTTTCCAAAAATATGGCCTGATTACGAGTTTTAAAAGCACGATCTGTAATTTCATTGGTAGATGTATGAATAAATCTACATTCAGCCACAAGATTAACTTTTAACGACTTGTGGTTCGCTTGTTCTTTTTGTATAACATGGATTATTTTATGCTTGGACTCGTTGAGGTATGAATTTAAATCCTTACACGTATCACACCGTATAAAATAGGATTTTAGACGACAATCAAAAGACGTTTCATATTCATTAAGTCCGTTTTTATCAGGAACCATTGAGAGTAGGTGATGTTTTGTAGGTTCAGATTTTTGTATTTTGGCTGATGACATAACATTACAACATTCTTCATGACGACGTCCGTTGTAAGCATTGTTGAATTTGATTCCACAGGTTTTACATTGATGGAATTGTCCACACGATACTTCATGACGCTTTCTAACATAGTCTCGAACAAAAGTTTTTCCACACACTTTGCATATATAGCTTGGAATAGTTTGCTCCATGATGGATGTTCTTTTCTGATAACAGTTGATTTTTTTAAGAAATAAATCACACCTGTGAAAAAGAGAGACAGAGCGCTGTACTTTCCCATCAACCTAGTTGAGAACAGTTGTGTAAACTGTTTATAGGATACAATATATTTAAGAGGTAAGATAAACTTTTTTACATTGTTGGCAATAATAATATTTATAATACTATAAAATAATAATAATAAAAAAATGTATTCTATGACTTACTGCTTACAATCTAACATTGAATTTACAAACATCCCTGACTGTCACCTAAAACAGCGTTTCAATCCCCTGAGCTTTCCTAAACGAATACACATGCTTACAGCTTACATATTCTATGACTGAACATACACTATTAACATGTAAATACCACAGATATGCACGCAGTGGTATTCTTTCATAATAATAACATGGCTTACATTGAGGCCCATGGAGACTAAACAATTATTGCGATTTTTATAAATCTTCAAGTTTCGTTTTGGAAATATACCATCTAAATACGTGAGTCATAATTTTGAACTTACTAGTAGCCTCTAAATTACAGATTGGATACAACCCTAGATGCTATGTTAAAACTTACTGCGTATGATAAGGCTGTAGACTGGACGGTGAGACGGTCTTTCACGATGTGAACACTGTGAGAGGTAGTAGTCCACTGGCGATATGCTTGCTAAGGGTCCTCTAATATTCCCTAGTCAAGGCTAACTGCTGCTTACTGCGTAGTACTGGTGGGTGAGACGGTCTTCCACGATGTGATCACCGTAAGAGGTAGTAGTCAACTGATTGTATTCTTGCTAAGGGTCCCCTAATATACCCTAGTGGAGGCCAACAGCTGCTTACTGCGTAGTACAAGGCTGTAGACTGGTCGGTGAGACGTTCTTTCACGATGTGATCTGTTTGAGAGATCAGAGTCAACTGAAATTATCCTTGATATACATCCCCAAATATACTCTACCCTAATACAACCGGTGGTTAACTTCCTACAGAAATACCACTATAGAGACATGTAGAATCTTAACACAAGGTTATGAGTGAAAAAAGATATGTACTAACGGTATTATTTTTTCATACGAATAACATGGTGGTATTTATACCCCTAGACGCTAAACTAATATTCGGATAATTTTAATTCTTGAAGTTTTGTTTTGGAAATATAAGATCTAAATACAATGGTCATAATTTTGAGCGTTCTAATAGCCTCTAAATGGTAGATAGGGATGCAGGCATAGATGCTATGTTAAATATAATCAGCTACTTAGACGACTTTTCACGATGTAACCAGCTCAAGAGCTAACAGTTATCTGAAAATATTCTTGCTGAAGGTCCCTTATATACCACCTTTTTCTAGAAATAAATTACACCTGTGAAAGAAAAGACAGAACGATGAACTTTCACATTAACCTAATAATAATAATAATAATAATAATCCCTTACATTTTTTATTTTGTCGTGTGATCTCTTGAGAAGCTGAGTGAAGGTCTTTCTAGTCAACGCCCGTCGGTGATCTGCTTGCAGGGATGAGAGATGGATTGGATGAACATGAATGATCCAGAATAAGGATTTGGGTAGGAAGCAGCCGTGGCCTGTCAGAAAGTACCATTCAGGCATTCTCTTGGAGTAGAAGTGTGAAACCACGGAAAACCATTTCAAGGACTGTCAACACTGAGGTTCGAAATGTAATTGAAGTTCAAAATAGTGACAAAATGTAATTGAAATTGACAATACACAATGTAATTTAGATTGAAAAACGCACATTTTAGATTGTAAATACCGGTACTCACAAAGTGTAATTGAAATTCAAATTACTTACAAAATACAGGTGAAATTGAAAATGCTTACAAAATGTATGGTGGTTTCAAATTACTCAGGTTGATAGGAAAAAAAAGGACAGGAGCCGTTCAAGAAAGCGGAAGCAATGCTGTACTCAGTAAGGGTCCTGTGGTCGCTAACCCACGTCCTACAAGTTGCGAGCTCCTGGGAGAGGAAGTTGTAGCCATTAGCTACCTGTACACATTTTCCTGGAGTAGAAGTGTGAAACCACGGAAAACCAAATCATGAACGGTCGACAGTGAGGTTCGAAGATCAATTAAGGTTCAAAATACTGCAAAATGTAATTGAAATTGAAAATACACAATGTAATTTAGATTGAAAAACGCAAATTCCAGATTCTAAATACTCACAAAGTGCAATGAAAATTCAAAATACTTACAAAATGCAATTGAAATTGAAAATGCTTACAAAATGTATGGTGGATACAAAGTACTCAAGTTGACAGGAGGAAAAAGGAGAGGAGCCGATACAAGGAAGCGGAAGCAATGCTGGACTCAGTTGGGGTCCTGTGGTCGCTAACCCACGTCCCACAAGTTGCGAGCTCCTGGGAGAGGAAGTTGTAGCCATTAGCTACCTGTACACATTTTCCTGGAGTAGAAGTGTAAAACCACGGAAAACCATATCAAGAACGGTTGAGAGTGAGGTTCGAAATGCAATTGAGGATTAAGATACTGACAAAAATGCAATTGAATTTGAAAAAACACAATGTAATTTAGATTGAAAAACGTACATTTTAGATTCTAAATGCTCACAAAGTGCCATGAAAATTGAAAATACTTACTAAATGCAATTGAAATTGAAAATGCTTACAAAATGTATGGTGGATTCAAAGTACTCATGTTCACTGAAAAAAAAAAAAAAAAATCGGAGAGGAGCCGATACAAGAAAGTGGAAGCAATGCTGGACTCAGTTGGGGTCCTGTGGTCGCTAACCCACGTCCCACAAGTTGTGAGCTACTGGGAGAGGAAGTAGTAGCCATTAGCAACCTCTACACATTTTCCTGGAGTAGAAGTGTGAAACCACGGAAAACCGATTCATGAACGGTCGACAGTGAGGTTCGAAATGCAATTGAGTTTCAAAATACTGACAAAATGCAATTGAAATTGGAAATACACAATGTAATTTAGATTGAAAAACGCACATTTTAGATTCTAAATGCTCACAAAGTGCAATGAAAATTCAAAATACTTACAAAATGCAATTGGAATTGAAAATGTTTACAAAATGTATGGTGGATGCAATGATCTCATGTTGACAGGAATTTAAAAAAACGGAGAGGACCCTATACAAGAAAGTGGAAGCAATGCTGGACTCAGCTTGGGTCCTGTGATCGCCAACCCACGTCCTACAAGTTAATCCATCTTGGGGGAGGATTGGTAAGTAATCGGTCATGGCATTTAGTTACGGTACCTCCTGGCATTTTCCTGAAGTAGAAGTGGAAACAACAATACCACTTCCAGGAAGGACGAGTGAGAAATCTGACAGACTTTTTCTCGGTTTTTATCAAGATCAACCAGAAAAATACGTCGATTATAATTCATTATTTTTAAATTTGGCGGTTGCGTGCTACCCTTTATGATATTTCAACTGGAGTTAGCTACTTACAAGTCTATATATATTATCACTGCTGAGACACTTACGTATGAAGGTCTTTCTAGATGTCCAATTAGAAGCAGATGATCTCGTATATCTTTCCATTAAATCAACAATAACTAACAGATGTTTCACTTGTCAAGGTCACTTTACTGACACACACACACTAGTACTTACTATGATAAAGTATCCCCATTATAAACTTCGCTGAGTGATTGGCTACCTAAAGGTGGGTAACCGATTATATTCAAATTAAAAATATATAAATATTAATATCATTCACTTTATAGTAAAGAAAGGCATTGGAAATCATTACAAATCATGCTTTACACCAAAGGATTAGGGTATTATTATTACATTAGTTGAAAAGCGTACATTAGAATAATTATTTTCTTATTTACAAGCCAGCTGATTGCCAGTCCCCCGACACGCTGTGTACGCCGCTCTGTTATCAGAGTTATGTAACTACTGTGACAAGATATATCGAGTACTCTGCACCCTGACAGAGCGCAGCACAATACAGGATATTATCTTATTTCAGTAGTTACATAACTCTGATAACAGAGCGGCGTACACAGCGTGTCGGGGGACTGGCAATCAGCTGGCTTGTAAATAAGAAAATAATTATTCTAATGTACGCTTTTCAACTAATGTAATAATAATACCCTAATCCTTTGGTGTAAAGCATGATTTGTAATGATTTCCAATGCCTTTCTTTACTATAAAGTGAATGATATTAATATTTATATATTTTTAATTTGAATATAATCGGTTACCCACCTTTAGGTAGCCAATCACTCAGCGAAGTTTATAATGGGGATACTTTATCATAGTAAGTACTAGTGTGTGTGTGTCAGTAAAGTGACCTTGACAAGTGAAACATCTGTTAGTTATTGTTGATTTAATGGAAAGATATACGAGATCATCTGCTTCTAATTGGACATCTAGAAAGACCTTCATACGTAAGTGTCTCAGCAGTGATAATATATATAGACTTGTAAGTAGCTAACTCCAGTTGAAATATCATAAAGGGTAGCACGCAACCGCCAAATTTAAAAATAATGAATTATAATCGACGTATTTTTCTGGTTGATCTTGATAAAAACCGAGAAAAAGTCTGTCAGATTTCTCACTCGTCCTTCCTGGAAGTGGTATTGTTGTTTCCACTTCTACTTCAGGAAAATGCCAGGAGGTACCGTAACTAAATGCCATGACCGATTACTTACCAATCCTCCCCCAAGATGGATTAACTTGTAGGACGTGGGTTGGCGATCACAGGACCCAAGCTGAGTCCAGCATTGCTTCCACTTTCTTGTATAGGGTCCTCTCCGTTTTTTTAAATTCCTGTCAACATGAGATCATTGCATCCACCATACATTTTGTAAACATTTTCAATTCCAATTGCATTTTGTAAGTATTTTGAATTTTCATTGCACTTTGTGAGCATTTAGAATCTAAAATGTGCGTTTTTCAATCTAAATTACATTGTGTATTTCCAATTTCAATTGCATTTTGTCAGTATTTTGAAACTCAATTGCATTTCGAACCTCACTGTCGACCGTTCATGAATCGGTTTTCCGTGGTTTCACACTTCTACTCCAGGAAAATGTGTAGAGGTTGCTAATGGCTACTACTTCCTCTCCCAGTAGCTCACAACTTGTGGGACGTGGGTTAGCGACCACAGGACCCCAACTGAGTCCAGCATTGCTTCCACTTTCTTGTATCGGCTCCTCTCCGATTTTTTTTTTTTTTTTTTTTCAGTGAACATGAGTACTTTGAATCCACCATACATTTTGTAAGCATTTTCAATTTCAATTGCATTTAGTAAGTATTTTCAATTTTCATGGCACTTTGTGAGCATTTAGAATCTAAAATGTACGTTTTTCAATCTAAATTACATTGTGTTTTTTCAAATTCAATTGCATTTTTGTCAGTATCTTAATCCTCAATTGCATTTCGAACCTCACTCTCAACCGTTCTTGATATGGTTTTCCGTGGTTTTACACTTCTACTCCAGGAAAATGTGTACAGGTAGCTAATGGCTACAACTTCCTCTCCCAGGAGCTCGCAACTTGTGGGACGTGGGTTAGCGACCACAGGACCCCAACTGAGTCCAGCATTGCTTCCGCTTCCTTGTATCGGCTCCTCTCCTTTTTCCTCCTGTCAACTTGAGTACTTTGTATCCACCATACATTTTGTAAGCATTTTCAATTTCAATTGCATTTTGTAAGTATTTTGAATTTTCATTGCACTTTGTGAGTATTTAGAATCTGGAATTTGCGTTTTTCAATCTAAATTACATTGTGTATTTTCAATTTCAATTACATTTTGCAGTATTTTGAACCTTAATTGATCTTCGAACCTCACTGTCGACCGTTCATGATTTGGTTTTCCGTGGTTTCACACTTCTACTCCAGGAAAATGTGTACAGGTAGCTAATGGCTACAACTTCCTCTCCCAGGAGCTCGCAACTTGTAGGACGTGGGTTAGCGACCACAGGACCCTTACTGAGTACAGCATTGCTTCCGCTTTCTTGAACGGCTCCTGTCCTTTTTTTTCCTATCAACCTGAGTAATTTGAAACCACCATACATTTTGTAAGCATTTTCAATTTCACCTGTATTTTGTAAGTAATTTGAATTTCAATTACACTTTGTGAGTACCGGTATTTACAATCTAAAATGTGCGTTTTTCAATCTAAATTACATTGTGTATTGTCAATTTCAATTACATTTTGTCACTATTTTGAACTTCAATTACATTTCGAACCTCAGTGTTGACAGTCCTTGAAATGGTTTTCCGTGGTTTCACACTTCTACTCCAAGAGAATGCCTGAATGGTACTTTCTGACAGGCCACGGCTGCTTCCTACCCAAATCCTTATTCTGGATCATTCATGTTCATCCAATCCATCTCTCATCCCTGCAAGCAGATCACCGACGGGCGTTGACTAGAAAGACCTTCACTCAGCTTCTCAAGAGATCACACGACAAAATAAAAAATGTAAGGGATTATTATTATTATTATTATTATTAGGTTAATGTGAAAGTTCATCGTTCTGTCTTTTCTTTCACAGGTGTAATTTATTTCTAGAAAAAGGTGGTATATAAGGGACCTTCAGCAAGAATATTTTCAGATAACTGTTAGCTCTTGAGCTGGTTACATTGTGAAAAGTCGTCTAAGTAGCTGATTATATTTAACATAGCATCTATGCCTGCATCCCTATCTACCATTTAGAGGCTATTAGAACGCTCAAAATTATGACCATTGTATTTAGATCTTATATTTCCAAAACAAAACTTCAAGAATTAAAATTATCCGAATATTAGTTTAGCGTCTAGGGGTATAAATACCACCATGTTATTCTTATGAAAGAATAATGCTGTGAGTACATATCTTTTTTCACTGATAAGTAGCAAATGTCGAACGTCATACACAACCTTGTAACAAGATTCTACATGTCTCTATAGTGGTATTTCTGTAAGAGGTTAAGCCCTGAGTGTATTAGGGTAGAGTATATTAGGGGACGTATATCAAGGATAATTTCAGTTGACTCCGATCTCTCAAACAGATCACATCGTCTTAAAAGTGTTCTAAGGATTCATTCTACGGCCTTGTGATATACAGTAAGTAGCTGATTATATTTAACATAGCATCAAAGCCTGCATCCCTATCTCTCAATTAGAGGTTACTAGAACGTTTAAAATTATCACCATTGTATTTAGATCGTATATTTCCAAAACAAAACTTCATGAATTAAAATTATCCAAATATTAGTTTAGCGTATAGGGGGTATAAATACCACCATGTTATTCTTATGAAAAAATAATACCGTTAGTACATATCTTTTTTCACTCATAACCTTGTGTTAAGATTCTACATGTCTCTATAGTGGTATTTCTGTAGGAAGTTAACCACCGGTTGTATTAGGGTAGAGTATATTTGGGGATGTATATCAAGGATAATTTCAGTTGACTCTGATCTCTCAAACAGATCACATCGTGAAAGAACGTCTCACCGACCAGTCTACAGCCTTGTACTACGCAGTAAGCAGCTGTTGGCCTCCACTAGGGTATATTAGGGGACCCTTAGCAAGAATACAATCAGTTGACTACTACCTCTTACGGTGATCACATCGTGGAAGACCGTCTCACCCACCAGTACTACGCAGTAAGCAGCAGTTAGCCTTGACTAGGGAATATTAGAGGACCCTTAGCAAGCATATCGCCAGTGGACTACTACCTCTCACAGTGTTCACATCGTGAAAGACCGTCTCACCGTCCAGTCTACAGCCTTATCATACGCAGTAAGTTTTAACATAGCATCTAGGGTTGTATCCAATCTGTAATTTAGAGGCTACTAGTAAGTTCAAAATTATGACTCACGTATTTAGATGGTATATTTCCAAAACGAAACTTGAAGATTTATAAAAATCGCAATAATTGTTTAGTCTCCATGGGCCTCAATGTAAGCCATGTTATTATTATGAAAGAATACCACTGCGTGCATATCTGTGGTATTTACATGTAAATAGTGTATGTTCAGTCATAGAATATGTAAGCTGTAAGCATGTGTATTCGTTTAGGAAAGCTCAGGGGATTGAAACGCTGTTTTAGGTGACAGTCAGGGATGTTTGTAAATTCAATGTTAGATTGTAAGCAGTAAGTCATAGAATACATTTTTATTATTATTATTATTTTATAGTATTATAAATATTATTATTGCCAACAATGTAAAAAAGTTTATCTTACCTCTTAAATATATTGTATCCTATAAACAGTTTACACAACTGTTCTCAACTAGGTTGATGGGAAAGTACAGCGCTCTGTCTCTCTTTTTCACAGGTGTGATTTATTTCTTAAAAAAATCAACTGTTATCAGAAAAGAACATCCATCATGGAGCAAACTATTCCAAGCTATATATGCAAAGTGTGTGGAAAAACTTTTGTTCGAGACTATGTTAGAAAGCGTCATGAAGTATCGTGTGGACAATTCCATCAATGTAAAACCTGTGGAATCAAATTCAACAATGCTTACAACGGACGTCGTCATGAAGAATGTTGTAATGTTATGTCATCAGCCAAAATACAAAAATCTGAACCTACAAAACATCACCTACTCTCAATGGTTCCTGATAAAAACGGACTTAATGAATATGAAACGTCTTTTGATTGTCGTCTAAAATCCTATTTTATACGGTGTGATACGTGTAAGGATTTAAATTCATACCTCAACGAGTCCAAGCATAAAACAATCCATGTTATACAAAAAGAACAAGCGAACCACAAGTCGTTAAAAGTTAATCTTGTGGCTGAATGTAGATTTATTCATACATCTACCAATGAAATTACAGATCGTGCTTTTAAAACTCGTAATCAGACCATATTTTTGGAAACAGATTTAAGTAGTTTCTTGGAAACGCAATTTAAAAAGTTAACCATGGAAATGGAGGAATCCGAGCTAAAAGGCAGTAATTGGGCTTTGCTAGCAGTTGAAGGAGTGCGATTGAAAATAAATAAGTATAATCCCTTGCGTGGTAGCACATATATTCCTTTACCAGCAGCTGTAAATTCAAAAAAAGCTTGCATTAATCCACAAAACTTGAAAGATGAAAGGTGTTTTATGTATGCCATTTTAGCAAAACTGGTTAAAAAGGATGCTCAACGCGTTAGTAAATACAAGGACCTGGAAAACAAGTATGATTTTTCAGTCGTTTCGTTCCCTACATCGCTAGCTGACATTACGAAATTTGAGAAAGCCAACAACATATCCATTAATGTATTTGGACTGGAAGAAGATAACAAACTGTTTCCTCTAAAGGTTGTAGATCAAGAGCTACAAGACCACCGCGACCTTCTTCTGCTAAGTTCATCATCTGGCCAGAACCACTACGTCTTTATCAAAGATTTTGATAAACTAGTAGGACATCAGATCACCCACCATGGACATAAGATATATACGTGTAAACGGTGTTTTACTCACTTTGATAATCAATATGGTCAACGAGGGATAGATAAACTAAAAGAACATAGAGCTTTGTGTGTCCTGCATGACATTGCTAGGGTTGAAATGCCTATTAAAAACCCAATTCTCAAGTTCTTAAATGTGGAAAAAATGCTGAGAATACCTTACATTATCTATGCAGATTTTGAAAGTATACTTTTACCATACCAAACATGTCTACCTAATCCTGAGGCAAGTTATACAGTCCCATACCAGAGCCATGTTCCAATGAGCTTTGGTGTATATGTTAAACCCTCGCCAGCTGTGGAACATATAAAGACAAACCTTCCGAGCCAGCCTTTTATTTATCGTGGATCTGACGCTGCAGAAAAGTTTATGGACTGTTTGATATCGATAGCTAATGAAATTGATCACCTTTACAGCTTAAATGTTCCAAAGGCTTTAACTCATGATCAAGAAGCAGAGTTCCAATCTTCTGAAACCTGTTATTTATGCTATAAAACATTTACCAAAGAGGACTGGAAAGTTAGAGATCATTGTCATATTACAGGCGAATATCGTGGAAGCGCTCATAATAACTGTAATTTGAGGTGTAAAACACGTTACCCTGTTCCCGTATTTCTACATAATATGAGTGGATACGATGCAAATTTCATTGTAAAACAGTTGGGATGTACTACTGAGAGAGTGGACGTTATCCCTAACTCTCAAGAAAATTACATCTCCTTCACCAAATATGTAGGAAATGTTAAGCTTCGATTTGTGGATACGTTTCGGTTGATGCCTAGTAGTTTGGAAAACTTAGTTACAAACTTAACATCATACCCTGAAACAGACAAGTACTTTGGGAAAGAAAATGCAACGCTCATGACTCGTAAAGGCGTATTTCCTTATGATTACATTGATTCTTGGGAAAAGTTAAGTGAGACGTGTTTACCTCCAAAAGAAGCATTCTTTAACAAATTAAGTCAAGAAGATGTTAGTAAGGAAGACTATGAACATGCCGAAAATGTCTGGAATCAGTTCAAAATTAAAACTCTAGGGGAATATAGTGACCTTTACCTAACTTCAGATGTACTCCTTCTTGCAGACAGCTTTGAAACATTTAGAAACAAAACATTAGAAACACATCGAGTGGATGCCGCACACTTCTTTACTTCACCTGGTTTAAGTTTCGAGGCAATGCTCCTTTACACTGGCATTGAACTGGAATTGCTACAGGATTACGATCAGATTCTTTTAATAGAGTCTGGAATACGTGGAGGCATATGCCAGGTTTCTCATAGGTATGCTGAAGCTAACAATAAATACATGGAAACATATGATTCCGAGAAACCATCGCAGTTTATTACCTATGATGATGCCAACAACCAATACGGGTGGGCTATGTGCCACTCCCTTCCTTACGGTGGATTTCAGTGGGTTTCTCCAGATACCATTGATCTAAAAACGCTAAAGGAAGACGATCCTGTTGGATACATTCTAGACATTGATGTCGATTATCCATCCAACCTTCATGATTTACACAACGATTTACCTTTCCTACCAGAGTGTATACAACCTAAGGATTCGTCTCTCAAAAAACTAATTCCTCATCTTGGAAATCGAAGGCGGTACGTTGTTCATTACATGTCACTTAAACAGGCTCTAAATCATGGACTAAAATTGATAAAAATTCATCGTGTGTTAAAGTTTCAACAGAGACCTTGGCTAAAGGCATACGTAGATTTTAATAACAACCTTCGAAAACAAGCTAAAAATGATTTTGAGAAAAATCTTTACAAATTATTTAACAATGCAATTTTTGGAAAAACAATGGAAAATATTCGTAAAAGAATAGATATACGTCTTGTAACTGACAGCAAAAGAGCTGAAAAGCTAATCGCTAAACCAACATTTATCGACAGAACAATTTATGGTCCTAACCTAGCTGCATTCCACATGGCTAAACGTAGCATTGTATTCAATAAGCCTATATATATTGGAATGTGTATCCTGGATATTTCAAAAACTCTTATGTATTCACACCACTATGATGTCCTGCTACCCTATTATGGGATAGAAAATCTTAAACTCATGTATATGGACACAGACTCGTTTATATATTTGGTTAACACCCAAGATGTTTATCAAGACAAGTTGAAATTTTTAGAACACCTGGACACATCTGATTATCCTACTAATCACATATGTTACTCTTCATCAAACAAGAAAACTTTGGGAAAATTTAAAGACGAGGCTTGTGGACGTATTATTAAAGCATTTGCTGGACTTAGAGCTAAAATGTATGCTTTAAACATTAATGGACTAGAAATAAAAAAGATTAAAGGTATTAGCAAAGGTGTTGTCAAAAATTGTTTAAGTTTTCAAGATTATAAGGATTGTCTCATGAAGAACGAGGTAAAAAGAATACCGATGAACATTATCGCATCTAAACAACATAACATATCATCTGTAAAACTAAACAAAATTGCTTTGTGTCCTCGTGATGATAAACGAGTAATTGACTCTGATGGTATAGCTACACATGCTTATGGTCATTACAAAACCGTTGACCACACTTAAATAACTAAGTTATACATATCAAGTCAACAAAGTAATACAGTGTCTCCCAAACTTCATTGTGTTCAATGGAACCTACCAGATGTTGTGGTGGAATGAGGAGTGGAAAGGAAGTGGTCACCTTCCACACATACTCTCAGGTCTTGTACTTATAATTGAAAAGACCTCTGGCATAAGATTAATTTTTCCATAAGTCTGTGTGTGAATGAAAAGGTATCTAGCGTGAGATTGATTCTCTGTAAGCCTGTGAGTGAATGAAAGGCTTATGGCACAAGATTGATTTCTCTGTAATTTTTGACGTGTTCTATATAAAAAAATGTATTGTATACATGTAATTGATCAAATGGATAAATAAAAATCTAATCTAAGGGCCTCTGGTGCTAGATTAATTTCTCCGTACGCCTGTGTGTGTGTGTTTGTGTGTGTGTGTTAACTCTGCCTCTAGGCTTAAGCCCTAGTGCTGGTCTCAAGCCCAGAGAAAAGAGGAGAGGCACAAAAGCATATACTTCTTTAAACTTAACTATAATGCGCGGTGCCCTTTACGAAGGGAGAGTAGACCTTTGAGGTGTATTCGTCATTCAAGATTGCAAACCTTGTTGATACACCTGTGATAAGAGTTTACGTATAGCATTTATAGTTAACTTACTGGAGTATCAGCTTCATGACATACTCAAGCTTTGACTGGCTGATGTTAAGCCCCTCACAGAGGGGGTGTAGAGTACTGGCAACAACTCTGTAAGACAAGGCTACAACCCTTGCGGTGTTGTTAACGGCGGTTTCTACCATTTTAACGTCCTGGTTGGCTTAACGTATGTGTGTAAAGCATATCCCACCATGTGTGTGAGAGCTGAAAAGGTGATAACAGTTAAATGTAAAATCAACTTTTGAATATTGATCAGGTGCAAAACTTGAAAAATGAAATAAATAAAAAAACGACAATATTGCAAATTGTAAATAACCGTGTGAGAAATATGAAAATAAAAAATGACTAATAAAAAAACATCATGCGCTAAGTCACTAGACGTTGAACAACCCCCCCCCCCCTTCTTTCACCCTCGTACAAAATATAAATAATATCTTGGCTCAGAGCATCCATAATCCTAAGCTCGTTGTGAATGGCAGCCATCTTGCACATTAGCCCCTGCGCCAGCTATGACTCTCCCTCCCATAAGAATAACATAAGAGAGTTGCGCGTGGCAGCCATCTTGCACATTAGCCCCTGCGCCAGCTTCGGCTTATTATACCTACTCACAGGCCTATAATGGCAATAATTAATACACGAGTACCTATAGTGTCTTAATTACCATTATAGGCGAGTTGCGTACGACTGTTTATGTTCGACGATAATTATAACTTTATTATATGTTCTAACAAGAATATTCATAAATATCTGTCGTGATTCTGTCGGTTAAATTCTTCTTCTTCTCCTTTTGTGTGGGATCAGCATTTGATCTCTACCCAATAACGAATCCCACAGCTTTGAAACATTGTTTATCCTGAAGTAGCACCAACAGATAGCGCACAGGTACTATGTTGGATCATTTTGTTATTTTGGTCAAATAACACAAAATAGGCTGTTACAAACGCTTTAAAATTAAAATGTGTCGTATTATCAACTGGTTATTCTTCAAATTCGATGCGTATAGAATGTCAACGGAAGGCAAATCAATAATTGAGTCCCAAATAGAACAGTTATGACATCTGGCGGAAATGTTTCACCTAAGATATCCATTTACT